>JARHVA010001347.1:2582500-2945000 GCA_037957365.1 Torreya grandis | reverse complement strand
AACACGGAATTATACCAGAATGATTAAGTAACTAGAAACTTGAGACAACAAAGAATTTGAGAGATAATACACACTCTTGTATTAAATATTACTAGAAGAAAATACAATAAGGAAGATGCCACTTCTTCCTCCACCTCAAAGGCTTGCCACACCTCAAGACCTTCTTCCCTCTCTCTCTTGCTCAACACAACAACTCTATAGCCTGAGTTATTATCCCTCCTTGAATGCTTCAACGGATCTCCTTGACCTTACACCTGTAGATCTCCTTGACCTTGCTTACTTCAATGCTTTTACTTGCCTTCTTGATATTACAATACAAGCCTTATGGGTCTTTAAATAGGATCCCATGCTTACAAAAATAGAACTCTAGTTACAATAATTAGACACGCAGATCATGACTTAAATTAGTCCTTAAACATGCAAACACTCGCTTCACTTGACTGACTATTTGTCAACAACAGTTCTAGAACTGCCACAGGCGACCGAAGCCGGTCCCTGTCTGTCTAGTGCTGCTGACACCAGCCGACTGACTGCCGTCGTCGGTTGCCTTCTGCACTGCATCTGACTGACGTCGGTCATGTTGCCAACGCCGGTGCTTCTAGTTCTTTAGCATCCTCTTCTTCATGTCTGCAAAAAGTTGAAGCTTTTAGCTCCACACCCTAACAATCTCCCACTTGGAGATAAACAACTGCTACTGTACTTGTACCTGTACACCATCTATTTTGTTCCCTTAGGCTCTGTATCCCTCTTCAAAGTCACTCTTGAAGACCAACCACCACAAGACCTGTGATGCTATACCTGTCACTTATGCCAAAAGAATTTTGGTGCTCCCAAATTCTCCATGACGTACTTCTGAACCAACTTTACCCTTAGCTCAGAAAACTCCCTGTATATGAAACCCTGCAACAAGTAACACAATATAGTAACAAGATAATGTAGCTAATATTATCCAACTTGGTAAAGATAAAATACAATGGTCAAACCTCCATTGTCTGCAGCCTAATCAAGACCATATACCATAGCCTTCTGTCTCATGTGTCCATTCACTCTCTTCTCTAATATGGGAATCCATACCTCTATCTAGTGCTTTCTTCCAGCTGACAACTCTACCAACAAATACCTGTTTGGCTCTTCTCCAAGGACTCACACTCCTCATCCATGCCAAGCTCTCATTGTTTCTGGATTCTACCTGCATTGCTTCTTCCATCTTCCTAGTTCTTGACTATCAGTAATCAATATAAAGAAGGTGAACAGCGAATATGAGGTTCACTTACCATTTCCTGACCTCCATATGAGCATTTGAGACTTCTTGACAGCTTGTTGTCCGCCCAACATCCGTTTCAATGACCGATCTTGGCCATCTCCCAGTCTGCTCTCGACCGATGTTGGTTCCCTGCACTGACCTTGACTGTCGACGTCATTTCTCTGGCCGACGCCGGTGTCCCCTCCTGCCGATGTCGGTCCTGATGATCGACGTCGAACTTCTCCTGCCCGACCTATCGACCCTGCTGGTCTGCACATGACCGATGTCAGTTTCTGTCTGGCCTACGTCGGTGCCATGGGAGCACCGGCGTCGGTACCTATGTTTTTTTGTAAGTGATGAAATTTTCATTCGCGAGCTCTTCTTGGATCAAACCTCTATCCATACTGCCTTGCTCAGATTTATTCAGCCCCTGTGACTGATCTCTATCCTTCATCTCCTCCATAATCACCAAGGCTTCTTTGTTCCTGTCAAAAGCATCAAATTTCCTTTTCCTGCAATGAACTCTATCTATGCTTTTCAAATTTGAACACATACCTTTTGAATCAAGAACGTCCATTCCCTTCTTATTCATGTGACCAAGCCTATTAAGCCACACCTTCGAATCTACAGCTGAAGTAGATAAACCAAAAGTAGAATCAACAATACAAGTAGATAGATAAAGAGTATCTACTTTCTTACCTCTAGCTAAAACAAGTGCTCCCTTGGTAACCTTCCAAGAATCCATTGTGAGGGTTATTGTGCACCCCTCATCACCCAACCTTCCAATAGAAATCAAACTCTGCTTCAGAACCGGGACATGCATGACCTCCTTCAACACCCATGTGTTGTCAATCTGCAATCTCAGCTGCACTTTCCCTTTGCCAACTATTTGACAAGGCGTACCATCCCCTAAATAAAGCACTCCAAAGTCTCCCTGTTCATACTCATGGAACAAATCTCTGTTTGGGGATGCATGAAAAGATGAACCAGAATCTAAAATCCATGATCCTACCTGACAATCCAAAGAAAGTATGAGAGCATCCTGTACCATAATATTTGCATCCTTTGCTTCTTTTATACCTGCATGTTGATTCTCTTTATCTCTCAACCAACACTCCTTTGTGTGTCCTTTCTTTCCACAAAACCAGTAGGTAATACCTTTGGATTCGGATCTCCTTCCCAACCTTGATTTCCCTTGCTCTATCTTCTCCCTTTGCCTTCCCCTGCTTTCTGCACTTAGAGCATTCCCTGATGATTCACCTGTGCTTCTCCTGCGTATTTCTTCATTCAAGATCACACTCACAACATCATCAGCTTTTAAGATTTTAGAAGCAGATGCAGTATTACTTACTGCCATAACCAAACTGTCCCAACTTTCAGGCAAAGAACATAAAATCAAGAGAGCCTTTACCTCATCATCAAAAACAATATTGACAGAAGCTAACTGGTTTACCAAACCATGGAAATCACTAAGATGAGTATGTACCGATCCACCTTCCTGCATTTGCAAAGTAAATAGCTGCTTCATAAGATATACCTTATTAGAAGCCGAGGGCTTTTCGTATAAATTCGCCAAGGACTTTATCAACTCTTATGTTGTCTTGCACTGTGATAAGCTGGAAATCACAGACGATGCAAGGCTCAACCTTATGGAACCTAGAGCCTTCCGATCAAGAACGTTCCATTCTTCATCCTTCATATCTGTGGGCTTGCATGCAACCCCACCCAACGGTAAGTACAAAGCCTTCTGATACAGATAATCCTCAATTTGCATCCTCCAATGTTGATAATTCTTGCCGTTAAACTTCTCCATTCGTAGCTTACTTTCTTCTGCCATTGCTGAACTCCCACTCAATCACAAAACCCGGTGAATGACCTGTAATAAAAAACAATAACCTGCTCCCTGCAAATCGTAGCTCTGATACCAACTATTAGGAAACCCCTTATCCAATGGAAGCACAATTGATTACTTTCTTATAAGCAATTAAACACGGAATTATACCAGAATGATTAAGTAACTAGAAACTTGAGACAACAAAGAATTTGAGAGACAATACCCACTCTTGTATTAAATATTACTAGAAGAAAATACAATAAGGAAGATGCCACTTCTTCCTCCACCTCAAAGGCTTGCCACACCTCAAGGCCTTCTTCCCTCTCTCTCTTGCTCAACACAACAACTCTATAGCCTGAGTTATTATCCCTCCTTGAATGCTTCAGCGGATCTCCTTGACCTTACACCTGTAGATCTCCTTGACCTTGCTTGCTTCAATGCATTTACTTGCCTTCTTGATATTGCAATACATTCCTTATGGGTCTTTAAATAGGATCCCATGCTTACAAAAATAGAACTCTAGTTACAATAATTAGACACGCAGCTCATGACTTAAATTAGTCCTTAAATATGCAAACACTCGCTTCACTTGACTAACTGTTCGTCAACAGCAGTTCTGGAACCGCCACAGGCGACCGACGCCGGTCCCTGTCTGTCTGGTGCTGTCGACGCCGGCTGACTGACTGTTGTCACCGGTTGCTTTCTACACTGCATCTGACCGACGTCGGTCATGCTGCCGACGCCGGTGCTTCTGATTCTTCAGCATCCTCTTCTTCGTGTCTGCAAACAGTTGAAGCTTTTAGCTCCACACCCTAACAGAACCATTAATCCCTAAATCAAGGTGATGATTCATATTCACAAATAATTATTAAAAACATTTTAATAACAAGGCTTGTACCATAATTAAGTGTCTACACTCATATTTCCAAATTTATATGAAGAAGCATGGCAAAGAAATAACCCAATCAAGTGGCTTTCCATAATGAAAATATCTAACCACATAAAAAATATTATTGGAAGGAATATTAACATAATTATCTTAAGACCAAATGGAAAAAATGGGTCTTGCTTCAGCCAACATCTTAGTCAGAATATTAATTAACAAGTCCAAAGAGAAAAAACCTATAAAGGAATATTTTTCACACTATTCATATTTTAATATCCTTTCTTCTAAGCAAAATTTCCTTGATTTTAATTTACCATGTTTTAGGCTATCCATACATGGTATATCAGAAATAAACCTAAAATGATGCTAATGTCACTCGTAGGTTTTAAGCATTTTGCATTAAAACATGAGTTTGTTTGGGTCTAAAATTGATTTTTTGCGGTTTGATGGAAAAGTTTGTGTAATTTAATTTGCATTATCCAATATATATTTTAGTGTCAATCAATTTGGTGGAGATAAGCTGTAGTTTTAATTGATGTAATATATGTCACCAAAATTTATGTTAGGAGGTGCATCAGGGTTTTTGTGTCAAATTTGTCAACTTTTTGATATTTGAATTTGTTTGTTTTGAATGTTTGGATGGAAAAGTTTATGTGAATTGATAAAGTGGTTGGCTATCCCAATTTGTGTTAGAGTTGGTTGATGCAATTTGTATAGGAGTTAAATTTTTCCCCAAAAATGTGTTTTGTAGAGGTTTGGATCTAGGTTGTTTAGACCTCATTCTAAGAAGAAATTTATTGAGATTACGGAGGTGAGTAGAAATAACTATAATATGCAAGGAATAGATAGTTTCCAAGGTAGTAGTAATGCAATGAAAGTGATATAAGATAGTTACGACTTAGTCTATAACAAAATATTATCTTCGTCAGGCTTAATTAAAGAATCTATAAAATCATATCCAAGTGAGTGTGAAACATATGAGCAATGTCTGAATTTATCAAAGTTCATTGTAAATTAGAAATCCAAGGAATGTATTGATTGACGTTGAAAGCTATTGTTAAAATCAACCTTACAATCATTAGAGTTGACATTCAAATTGATTTCATTAGTCCTATGTGAGACTATCCAACATCCTATTCTTGGATATGATAAGATTTGCAAACCAAGCTATATGTATTTCATCAATAAATACATAGTTTCATAATGTAAATGATATCACTCATAACCCTCCCTCCTCCTTTGCTCTTCCCATCCATGTCATCAAACTTGGTAAAAATAATGAATTTTTATCAATAGTCCAAAGAGTTTGAGGAATAACAACAAAAAATAAATAACACCTTTCCATAAAACGTATTCAACTTACAATAAAATGGTATAGTTTCGCTAAATGCAATTAAAAATTAATTATTTCACTTTTTTGCAACATACTCTTATACTATGCCAAAATTTCTAAGTAGTGAAAGCCTTCTTTCTCATATTACAAACTATGAAAGTTTTAAATATCTAATTTCTAATAAGTATTTTAATCATTGTTTTTCACATAAAATACTTCAAACTTATCAATTTGTATCCATGAACAATTCAGATCAATCTTGCAGTAATCTTTGGACATATGATTACACCAAGTGAATGATGCAACTTTATTTTCTAACCTTTGACACAAAGTCCACAAATCTTGACGTAATTGCATCAATAGTTGCTTCGAAATTTACGTCAAAATTTTGAATTTGAATTTTTAGAGGGAGTTATTATAAAAAAATATGGAAATTTTTTGTGTCACATTTTTCATCAGGACTCTTGTTTTTTACATCAATATGGTCAACGCCTTGGAAAAACTAATTTTTTCACTTGCTGACATAAAATTTATATTAAGAAAATTAGTTGATTGTAACATTGATGTAACATGCATCATGAAAAGAAAAATCATCATATTGAAATTTTTTTGTCTCACTAAATTTAATGTGGTTACACCTTATAAAATTTACACGAAGAAAATTGATGTCACAAAAATTACATCATCGAATAAGGAAAAAAAAATAAAAAAAATAGTAAATTCATAAAAATCTACTAATATGTTCTATATTATACAAAGCAATAGGACCCTTGCAAACGCTACAAGACAAAAATAAATCCCATGGATGATTATAATACAATAAAAAATAAAGGTTTCCCACCTTCTAAACCATATTATCCTAAAATAAACTCATCAATCTGATAAAGTCTTAAATTGTTAGTAAGGCAATGGTTCACTAGTGAATTTAGCAAATTTATTGTTACACCCATTTGAGGGCTCTACACCAAATTAATAAAATTGGAACGAATACAAGAGATGATCTTTGGTAGAGGGTCACCATAGAACATGATAAATAGTGCATCATGGGATCTTCATACGGTTGATCCTTTTGAATTGTTATAATTATGTTGATTAGAAAATCGAATGGATGGGAAAAGAGGACATTCGTTAAAATGTTACTTGATAGGCACTCTGAAAATGAAAGAATGTATATGCAAATCTTTAAGTAGGCCTTATAATTGGGAAAATATTATGCTAAGGTTGATTTGAAAATTCATTGGTGGAAAGGAGAATATTCATGAACTTGTTATTTGATACGATTTTGGGGAAATGAAGATATATATAAAAATCATCAGAGATTATTAAGAAGTAATTTTAGAAAAACTCTATGAAATGTGTGTTTTATATAGTGTCTATTCTTACAAACATATCTTTAGAGTGTTTTATTCATTTCACAATTGGAAGTAGCAAAAAATATAGTAGTGATCTCGACATAAGGGACTTTAATGATAAAAGATAAAATGAATAAAAACTTAAAGATATAGTAAAATTGATTCAACTATAAGGAAGTCAAAATAAAAAATAATTCTAAAAAAGTAAGATTCCAAAAATCAGTTTGGAGAAAATGAGCTGCATATAACAACTTTGTTTTAGAATTTGTGATATATATATATATATATATATATATAGGAGGGTTTTCATTAGATTTTTAATTGTAAGGTTTTTATTTTTAAAATAATTGGGTCATAATAATGTGTTTTATTTTTTAACTTAATTTTTTTTTAGAAAAATAGATTTTTAGACATTTCTTTATGTTTATAAGTAGTTGTAAAAAATTTATATAAAATTTAAAAATGTCATAAATTAATGAAATGTTATATATAATTTTTAAAATTTTATTATCTTTTTTTCATAACATATATATTTTTCATATACAAAGTTATATAGCGCTGGTGATCTCTTTTCTACACATCTTTGTCAAAACATAATAGTTTTTTTGTTGCAGAGGAAGAATGAAAAAACAATTTCAAATGACCTTTCCTTTTGCAAAGCTCTAGCTACTAACCCTCTGAAAGCACCTTTTAGGATGGTTTGACAATTTCATAGGGTTTCCAAGCCAAATAATTAGGATTTAAAGTACCCTTTATCTTCCTTGAGCAACATATAAAATTGCAGATTCAAACTCTAAATGGAAGTCCTTTTTTTTCAAAACCTCTCTCTCTTTTAAGTCTATTTTTAGTAGCCCTCTGAAGTCACTCTTCTTGATGTTTTTTCAAGTATACAGGGTTCCATCTCAAACAAAAGACCTTTTCAAATACCCATTAAGGGTTTATAACTCTCTAGAAGTTTTAGGATCCAACTTGCCAAATAAGTGCACTAATTCAAACTTTCTCTTTGTCAATTAGGCGTCTAATTAGGTCTCTTGGGCCTAAAATCAACTTTTAGATATTAAAAACTCCACACATGCCAAGACTGAAAATAATTATTTGATTCACCTTTAGGACAAAAAAACCAACTCCTATGCCAAATTTTAGGGTCTAGAACACTGTCTAGGTACTCAAACCATGAAATGGCTAAACCCTTCACTAAGTTTTTGACTCAAACTGAGAGAGAGTAAAAGAAGGTTTTCTAGAACTAAATGGGGTTTAAAGGACTGATTTGAATTGAAAAAGGTCTGTGAAATATCAATAGCAACTTATGGATAGATAAAACTAATCTTTATTGACAAAAGGATTTAAAAACTTATAAAACTCACCTGGACAAGACTCCCAAAAAGCAATGTACAAGCTTGTGAGGGCATAATTGAAGGTTTTGATGAAGATTTAATATTTATTATGATTTTGAGTCTTCAAACAACTTGTATTCAACTACTAACCTTTTTCAATACCTTCCCAATATAATAACAAGCCTAAAGAATGCAAGAACTATCTTCTTCACCTCAAACTTATTGAAGACACACATAATTGTACAAAAATTGACTTCTCTCTCTGTTCTGTCTGAAATGATAAAATTTGTCTTAATGTACCAAGAGATTCAATAATAAAGTTATCAACACACTCATAAATATTACATTTTCCATCAAACATGTTCCACAAACTAATCTTTTGTATAGAAATTCATAACTGTTATGAGCTTGCATAAAATTCTTGTTATGACTATCTTCTTTCTTTGAATTATTTCCTCTCTCTCATTCTTGGAGCTTGAAAGCCTTCTTCTCATTTATTATTATGATTCATTTCAGTATTTTACAAACATTATATTCTCCCATAAAGACTCTTAACTATTTCAAGATTGTTCCAACGTAGGTCTTTGAATGAACTTAAATGCATTTGAGCTAGACCATAGATCAATCATAACAAATGAAATGATCCCAAGGTGATAAAAACACTATAAAACACATTAATACCCTATATACACCTAAAAAACTAAAATCCATCTTTAACATTCACCAAAATTTTGTAAAAGACTCCAAAACTAAAGAAAACTATTCAAAAATTTGATTTGGTCATTTTGGTGGGAAAATGCCAAATGAAGCCAAATTCAAAATTTAGACTAATCTAACACTTATAAATGATTCAAATATGGACTCTAAGACATCTAATACCACTAGGACTAACAAGGCAAACCAAAATTGATCAAAACAAGCCAAAAATAAAACTAGGAGTGATGCTCCTGCATCATACTCCCAAGGGGTAGAGAAGTGGACTCATGAACTGTTGTTCATGAGATTTTCAAGAGTATTCCCATATTTATTGATATATTATTCTATCATCCAAGTGGCATCTTCATGCGGATGGTGTTTTCACTTCACTAGATATTGAAAATACTCTTTGCTTCTTATTTTCTTCACAATCTTATTTTCCAAGATGATCTCCAACTCCTTAGTTGTTGGTAACTGATTTGTCCATTTTGGGAATATTGTACCTTCTTCTCTTGTTGTTTTCTCATTTTCGTCACCTTATTTAAATGGATATAAGCCTACAACATTGAAAATGGGAGAGATGCCCACTCCACTAGGCAACTCTATCTCATAGACATTATTAGAAAACTTTCTTAGAACTTTGTAAGGACCTATCTTTTTCATCTTGAGTTTATTATACTCACGTTTTGTAAATATCTTCTTTCTCAGGTGAGCCAAAACCATTTCACCAATTTCATAACTAACTTCTCTTCTCCTCAAGTTTGCTTGCTTCTTGTATTTGTTCACACTTGACTCTAACTATCTTTTCACTTGTTCATGTACTTCTTGCATATCCACAACAAACTCCTCTCCTTTAACACTCCTTTTCTCCATTTTTCTCACCCTATTTAAATGGATATAAGTCTGCAAAAATGAAAATGGGAGAGATGCCCACTCCACTAGGCAACTCTATCTCATAGACATTATTAGAAAACTTTCTTAGAACTTTGTAAGGACCTATCTTTTTCATATTGAGTTTATTATACTCACATTTGGTAAATATCTTCTTTCTCAGGTGAGCCAAAACCATTTCACCAATTTCATAACTAACTTCTCTTCTCCTCAAGTCTGCTTGCTTCTTGTATTTATTCACACTTGACTCTAACTATCTTTTCACTTGTTCATGTACTTCTTGCATATCCACAACAAACTCCTCTCCTTTAACACTGCTTTTCTCCATTTTGATCAAGTCTCTTAGTTCAAAAAATCCTCTTGGTTACATGCCATACATCATTTGAAATGGACTCATGCCAATTCTCCTATTAGAGGAGTCATTATATGCAAACTTTGCCTGTGGTAGTACAAAATCCCATTGCTTGGGATTATCTTTTATTAGGCACCTAAGCAAGTTTCATAAGCTCTTAATAACCAACTCAGTTTGTCCATTTGTCTGAGGATGATGCTAAACTAAAACTTATATTTATTCCAATCTTTTTCCATAAGGTCCTCCAAAAGTGACCTAAAAATTTGGTGTCCCTATTAGATATGATGCTTAGTGGGAGTCCATGCAGCCTAATAACCTCCTTAAAGAACAAATTTGTTATGTGTGTATCATCATTGGTAGTTTTGTAAGGTATAAATTATGCCATCTTGGAAAACCTATCCACCACTACAAAGATAGAGTCATCCATACTAATAGAGTCCCATGGTCTATTTAGAATAGGCAAGCGCTGATACAAACCTGCATTTGTGCTTTTACCCTTAGTAATCTGAAAAACATTACATCTTTTTACATACCTTCTTACCTCAGCTTGCATTCTAGGGAAAAATTAATGCCTAATGACCTGCTCCAATGTCTTGTCAAGTCCAAAGTATCCTATCATGCTCCTACAATGCTTCTCTTTGATTGAGTTCTCTCTCATTGAACTCTTTCACAGACATAACTGTATCCCTTTGAACAATAAGCCATCTTATATCATGTAATTTAACCATGGTTCTTTATTCAAGGTATTTGGATGCTTACAAGCCTTACAAACCTTATAGGCCTCTTAAAAATCTTCATCACTCTCATACAAATCCTTAAGGGATCCAATACCTCCACTCTCAAGATGAACTTCATTGACTAGTAATGCCCTCCTATTCAAAGCATCTACCACCTTATTGATTAATCTAGACTTTATTTTGTTTGATAGTAAACGTGAAATTCTGTAAATATTCTATCCACTTCATATGCCTTTGATTGATCTTGGGCTAACTGGTGATGAATTATAAAGCATGGTTATCTGTGAAGATCAAAAACTCTTTAGGCATTAGATAATGCCTCCATTTCCTCAAGGCCTGCACCATTACATAGAACTCCAAATCATAAGATGAGTAATTTTTTTAGCATCTTTTATTTTTTCACTAAATTAGGCTATATGCCTACACTCTTGGCTTAAGACAACCTTAATGGGTACTCCACTTGCATCACATTCCACATGGAAAACTTTGTTGAAGTCAGAGAGTGATAGTTTAGGATGTTCAGTAATCTTCTCTCATCTAATTCTATCCACACAAACCTCTTCTTATCTCCTTTGATAGTATCTATGATGGGAACACAAATTCCACTAAATTTCCTATAAAAGCTTGCAAGGCCATGAAAACTTCTTACCTCTCTAGCCAACTTGGGAGTTGGCCACTCCATTATAGATTTCACTTTGTCTCTATCCATTTTTAACACTCCTTGAGATATCACAAAGCCAAGGTACATCAACTGGCTAAGTGCACAAAGTTGGGGGACAAATAGTGGCCTACCCGTGGACATGATTTTTCTAAAATTTTAGAAATTTGAACTTCTATAGATAATTTGAGATATCTACACTTCAAATTTGAAGATGGTGTAAAAACATGAAATGTATCATTTCGAGTCTAGTTTCCAAAATAATATTTTTTTTAATAAAATGGTTAAGGATAACTAGGTCAAACATCAAAAATTTGAAGAGGAACTTAGGTTTTTTCCAAAAAACATAGTAGATAGACAGTTGTGACATGCACCATTTTTTGAGCAACGTTTAATATTATTTGAAACCCTTCAAGGAAAATTTAGATAAAATCTTTTATCATGTCACCTGTATATATATATATATATATATATATATGCATTTCAATGAATACTTTTTTCAAGTAAATAGATCCTAAAAAATGACAAAGAAATGGATAGTCATTTGTGAATCAGGCCTAACTACCTCAAAAAAAATGAAAATCAATTTTTTTTGAATGTGTGTAGAATTAATCGTACTACATTAACATATAATGTATTTTTCACTTGGATTAATGAAACACAAATTACATGAGCATGTATGCTTGCGACATGTAGTGGCCTAAAAAGGCATAGTTAGAAATAAATATAATTTGAAACCTTAAATTAGTCCAAAAAATATAAGAATCATATTTTTGGAAAGAGGAGAATGTGCTCATCACGAAGGTATCAAGTTTTTGAATTTTCACGTTGAAATTCTTAGTGTATTTGGCAATCAAAGTTGAAATTTATTGTTTATTTTCATACCTTTCAAAACTTGGCTATAATTGACAATCCAAACCTTTGGCTCAAGAATCCAAGGCATTCTTGAGCTAAAAGGCACAAGAATTGAATTCAATTCAAATACCATGATTAAGTTAATAACATGATCACATTGATGAATAACATGATCATGTTGCTAAATAATGTGATTGTGTTATATGTTCTCAACATGTTTTGTGATATATATTCTCAACATTCTAAAACATGTAGGAGTTGCACATTAAGATAACTTTGTCTAGAAGCTTATTTTTAATACTCTAAATGTTAAGTATAAGATTTATTTTCTTATGATTTAAATTTATTTTAGTAAATATAAGAAATTAGGGTCACTCAACATCTAATACAGTTGGTCTCATATTTGCATGCCTTATGATGTGGAAAATAGTTTTTCAAAATCTTATCAGGTCAATACTTAAGCATTTTCAGGGTCTACGTATTAAACCTAGGGCTTCCAAGACAATTTTTTCAATTGATTTCCATTTTTGGTAAATATATAGTCATTTTTAGGTTTTTGTGCCTTCCAAATTGATTTATGGAATTTCTAAGAGTCTTAGGTTTATCAAAATTGAAGTTTTCAAACCACTCACTTTAAAATTGATGCAAAGTGGTGTGATTGGGGTAACGTAGGTCACATTGATGACTTACAGACATCAAATGACTAATCTATGTTAATTTAATTTATTCATCATCCCTCTCTCATCCCTGATCACTTCCTACTCATGCCTCATCACCACTAATCACTCTCTCATCATTATTCATTGTCCCTAATCACTCCCTCATTGAACCTCATTGTCCCTAGTAATCTCTAATCACTCTTTCATCATCCGTAATTACTCCCTCATTGACCCTCACTATCCCTCATCATTCTTAATGACTCCCTCATTCCTCATCATCCATAAGAAATTAGGGTCACTCAACATTTTATAGAGTTGGTCTCATAACTATGCGCCTTATGATGTGGAAAATAGTTTTCTGAATCTAATCTAGATAGTACTTAGAGATTTTTAGGGTCTAGGTATTAAACTTAGAGATTTAAGTATATAAATTTTATAATTGATGTCCATTTTTGGTAAACATATAGTCATTTTTAGGTTTTTATGCCTTCCAAATTGATTCCTTGCATTTATAGGAGTCCTAGGTTTGTCAAAATTGAAGTTTGAAAACTACTCACTTTGAACTTGATCCAAAGTGGTGTGATTGGGGTAGTGTAGGTTATATTGATGACCTAGACACATCAAATGACCACTTTATGTTAATTTTATTTGTTCATCATCCCTCCCTCATCATTGATCACTTCCTACTCATCCCTCATTACCCCTAATCACTCTCCCATGTCATTCCTCATTGTCCCTAATCACCCTTGCATTGACCCTCACTATCCCTAGTCATCTCTAATCACTCCTTTATCATCTATAATCACTCTATCATTGACCCTCACTATCCCCCATCATCCCTAATCATTCCCTCCCTATCCTTCATGGTCCCTAATCACTCTTTCCTTATCATTCATCATCCCTAATCTCTTCCTCATCCCTATTCACTCCCTCCTCATTCCTAATCACTCTCTCATTGATCTTCATTATCTCTCATCATCTCTAATCACTCAAAATTATCATCCCTAATCACTCCTTCATTGATTATCACCATCCCTAACCACTCCCTCCTCATCCCTTATAATATTTAATCAATCTTTCTTCATCTATCATCATCACTAATCATTCCCTCATTGACCCTTACCATCCCTCACCATCCCTCATCACTCCATCATTTTCCTCACCATCCCTAATCACTCCCTCATCATTTGATATAAAAATATACTCTAAATATATATTTGGTTCCAATCATATATTTTTCAATCCATTATAATAGAAATTAACTCTATTCTATGACTTGTGTTGTCAATACCCATTTTTGATAGTCAATTTTATTACTGAATGAATTAGATGATCTTCTAAATTTATAGTCAATTAACATAAGTAATAACACAAAATAGAGTCTAAATTTTAATTCATCAAATTATTTGTGTTGTGTAGCTGACTAGATGAAACTTTATTTGGTTTCACCTTTGGTAATTTGGTTCAAAAGATAAAAATTAAACACAAATATCTTGTATAATTTTCTAATGCTAAGAAGATTTGAATCAGATGTAAAGTTATTTAGTGTTTCCCATTCTTGTATGTCTTGAATCTTGGTCAAGTTCACACATGCATTCCTTGTGTGTGTATTATGTCCGAAATATTTTATCTCTTACATGAAAATGAACATTTATTCATGTTATCATAAAAATATGTTTCTGCAAAATATGAAACATTATTTTAGCATGGTGTAGATGTTCATCCCATGTTTTCTAAAGATTAAGATGTAATCAAGGTAGATTAAAAGAATGACATAGGTAAAGGGATTGAGGATGTCGTTCAACATCTTGAAATGAATGAGTTCATTACATGAGTTAACATAAAAGGCATAATGGTAAATATATGGTTGATCACATGTAAAACATCACACACCTCTAATGGTGAGATGTCATAAAGGATTGCATCTTTAAAAAGTTTGATTTTATACACCAAGTGACACTACTAGGTTATCCATTTCTCAAGGCCTACACTAGACCATACACTAGTGTATGGTTATGGATGATGTATACATTTCAAGTTCAATTTTTGAAAAAATGCTTAAGGAGAAATTACATTCTTTTGACTTCCATTGGAAATGATGAAGTGTATTGACTCACCATTGATCTACATTTATTAATGAAACAATATTTTTAATTCATATAATTTATTGTTGGGGGAAGTAAAGATACTTTTAGTACCCACCATATCATTGGGTTCATAATCCATTATCTACTTACCTTTATATAATGCTAGATAAATTTTACCCACTTCTCGAGATGTGCAAGTAAAAAACTCATAGTATGACACTCTTCATTGGATCAAATATTGAATTTATGAATTAAGCACCACTTTCCAATCTTGGATTACTTGTTCTAATCATTTGAAAATTATTTTCCACAATTTGGTATGATGACTCAATCAATCGACATATAAATATAAGGCATTCAATGTAGTTATTCAGATCATAAAACCTCATATGGAAAGTAATTGATTGGTTTCAAGAAATCACATATCTTGGTGATTCTCATGTATTTAATACCCATTTTTGGTGCTATGGTGGTTTTAATTGCTTCTCTTTTTCTAGTGGATTTTTAATTTTGAGTTACAACATTTATAATAGGCCTATATTTTATCATAGGTCTTAAGTATTTATGTTTCAAATTTGGCTCCACATCATTTTGATCACTATGTCTTATATTTTATGCTAGCACTCAAATCTCCACTTGTAACTCCTAACATTGTTAAACCCTAATAAAATACCACCATCAAGGTATTATATGGAGTGATTAAGGATGAGCATGGATAAGGAGGAATTGAGTAGAGATGATGAGGGTTTCAATAGGGATGGTGAGGGTCAATGAGGGAGTGATTAAGGAGGATGAAGGATTGATTAGAGATGATGAGGGATGGTGAGGATTAATGAGGGAGTGATTAGAGGTGATGAGATATGAGGAATGCATGATTAGGGATGATGAGGGATGGTGAGGATTAATGAGGGAGTGATTAGAGGTGATGAGAGATGAGGAATGCATGATTAGAGATGATGAGATATGATGAAGTAGTGATTAGGGATGATGAGGGAGTGATTATAAATGATTAGTAATGGTGAGGGTAAAAAAGGGAGTGATTAGGAATGATGAGGGATGGTGAGAGCCAATGAGGGAGTGATTAGGGATGATGATGGAGAGACTAAAGATGATGAGGGATGTTGAGGGTCAATAAGGGAGTGATGAGGGATGAGGAGTGAGTGATTAGGGATGATGAGGGATAGTGAGGTTTAACTAGGGGGTAATTAGGGATGATGAGGTAGAGATTAGAGATGACTAGGGACAATGAGGTTTAATGAGGGAGTGATTAGGGGTAATGAATAATGATGAGAGAGTGATTAGGGGTGATGAGGAATGAGTAGGAAGTGATCAAGAATGTGGGAGGGATGATGAATAAGTAAAATTAAGACAAAGTGGTTGTTTGATGTGTGCAGGTAATCAATGCGACCTATGCTACCTGAATCACACCACTTTGCATCAATTTCAAAGTGAGTGGTTTACAAAATTCAATTTTGACAAACTTAAGACTCTTAGAAATGCCAATAATCAATCTAGAAGGCACAAACACCTAAAAAATGACGATATGTTTACCAAAAATGGACATTAATTACAATACCTAAGTTTAATACTTAGACCCTAAAAATGCCTAAGTACTGACCCAATTAGATTTTGAAAAACTATTTTCCACATTGTAAGGCATGCAACTATGAGATAAACTCTATTAGATGTTGAGTGACCCTAATTTCTTATATTTACTAAAATAAATTTAAAATATAATAAACTTATACTTAACATTTAGAGTAGTAAATATAAGCTTCTAGACAAAGTTGCCTTCATGTGCAACTCTTGCATGTCTTTATGTGCCAAATACCAATAACATGATTGCATTACATGTTAACCAACATTCACTCTATCTATTCAAATATGCAAAATAATAGTAACGTGATCACATTTTTTTTACAATAATACAATCACATTATACATTAACATGATTATGTTATACATTAACATGATCACATTATACATTAACGTAATCATGCTATATATTAATGTGATTGCATTATCTATTAACACAATCACATTATACATTAAAGTGATCATGTTATACATTAAAGTGATCACGTTATGGCTTGGTAATCATTGATCCATAATTTAAATAACTTGATCATGTTAATTAAATAACATGCTCATGTTAATTAAATAACATGATCACGTTATTTATTAACATAATCTTGTTACGTAAAATGTCCATGAAATTGTCCCTTAACTCCATGCACTTACCCAATTCTATCTTCATAAATACACATTTTTTGAGATTTATTAGTAACTTCATCTCTTTTAATATTCTCATAACCAAATTCAAATGATGGAGATGTTCTTCTTTGATATGACTATAAATCAAAATATCATCCAAATAAACTACAACAAACTTACTTATGAAGGGCTTAAAGACTTAATTCATAAGCCTCATGAATGTAATAGGTGCATTATTGAGGTCAATCTTGGAGAAATAGTTTGACCCACTTAAAAAAATCATCAAGTCTTCAATCCTTAGTAAAGGAAACCTGTACATTATATTAATTTTTTTTTATGGCCTTGGATTTTATACACATTCTCCACTCTCCTTATTTCTTGGGCACTAACATTATTGGTACTGCACACAGGCTAAGGCTCTCTTTAACTAGCCCCTTGTCCAAAAGTTCTTAAGCTTGATCTTTAATCTCAACATTTTCCTGTGGTGTCATCTTATATGCAACATTATTAGGCCAGTTTACTCCTGGAATGAAGTCAATATGATGACTAATTTTCCTCATGGATCGAAACTCACTACGTAGTTCATCTACTATGCTATCAACATAGTCCTTTAGCACATCTTGGACCTCTTGAGGAAACCCATTAACCTTGGTTACTTTTATGACTATTCTAGGATTGATTACCACTCTACATCTTAATTCTTCTTCTTTCATTGCATTCACAAACTCCTTTTCATTTACTAGCATCACACTTGAACCAATCTTTTGTTCACTATCTTCCTCTTTTATGGGCAACAAGGTATGGCTTATGCCATCTTTATCCAAGGTGTAAACATTTCTCCTTCCATCATGTGTTGTTTTACGGTCATATTGACAAGGCCTCCCAATTAACAAATGAGATACATCCATTGGAATGATGTCTAAAAGAAATTTATCTTTATAACTTCCAATTTGAAAGTCTACCCAACACTACTTATTAACTAATACTTGCTACCCTTTTTGCAGTCATGAAACCTTGTAGGGAGTTGGATGGGGTAGTCTTTTCAATTTTAGTTTATCAACCATTTCAGCTGAAACTAAGTTATTTTTTCTAATTGAATCAATGACCACTTAAAAACACTTACCTTGACACTCGTATTAGGTATTGAAAAGAGTATTCTTTTGTGCAGGCCCCTTCTGCTTAGGTGTCTTGATCAACACTCTCCTCATAAGTAGGAATTCACCTACCTCTCACTCTTTCAAATGGGATGTGGAGACAACACTCTCCTCTTCTATTACATGAACAACCTAATTTCTATTTTTAGTCCTATAACTTCTTTCTTGTTGATCCCATTGACACTCCCAAACCTATGTCCAAAAAATTTATTACATTTGAAGCACTTACCTGTGCAGCCACTATATCCACTTCCTCTTGATGCATATCCACCTCTAAAATATGGTTTCCTACCTCTAAATCCACCTCTAGGATTAGAAGATTATTCTTGTGAAGTGCTAGATTTTCCATGGTTTCTCTATGAGGGACATTTACCTCCTTGTTGACCCTTCCCTCTATATCCTCTACCTCTACTTTTATTCTATTGTGTTTGTATTCTATTAAGCTTGATTTAAACTTTTAATGCATATTGGTAACACTCTTAAAATGTTATAGGACTTACCAAATTGATTTCATCCTATATATTATATGTCAACCCATTAAGATACCTAGCTATCTTCTCCATATCTTCTTCCACATGACTTGAATTGATGGTCAACTTATAAAACTCCTCGGTGTATTCCTTAACACCCATTTTATTTTGTTTTTAATTTTGTAACTTCTTGAACAAATGAGTATGATAATCACTTGTCATAAAAAATTCTTTCAATTTGGCTACCATCTATCTCAAGATTTGATCTTGGCCTTACCTTTCTTTCTTCTTTCATCCTGTATGAATCCCACCAAAGCGTTGCATGGCTTTTTAGCTTAGTGAAAGAAAATTTAACCTTATTCTCATTAGGTACATTCTCATATTCAAAATATTTATCTAATTTTATTATCCAATCAATAAGCACTTCATCGTCAAGGTTGCCTACATAATTAAGAAGTTATCTTTTGGGTTTAGATCCCTATCCCATGACTACTTTCAGTAGTCTATTTATTCATTCTTCTTCATTTTCTTCAACTTCTTCCTCTACTCCCTCTTGTAGTGCATCTGACTCTTCCTCTATATCACTTTCATCCCCTATTAGGACTCCTCTTATTTTATTTGTCTTTACTACTGTCAACCTTGCATCAAAACTAACTCTAAGGTTCCTTAACTCTTCTAGGATTGCATCTCCCATTTGGATACCTTCTCTTCCACCTCCTCTGGGGTTCCTTCTAGGTGGCAATCTAGCTTCTCAACTTCACTGACTAATAAGCAATTAATTCACCCTTTTTGTCTAAGAGTGTCAACCTTCTTTAGTCCTCCTTTAGATACTAAACTTGTTTTGATACCAAACTAATGCAAAGGGAGAATGAAAAAACAAATTTCAATGACCTTTCTTTGTATAAGGCTCTATCTACTAGCCCTCTCAAATCACCTTTTATGATGGTTTGAAAATATCATAGGGTTTTAAAGATAAATAACTAGTGTTTCAATTAACCTTTATCCTCCTTGAAAAACATATAAAATTCAAAATTCAAAATCTAAATGGAAGCCCTTTATTTTCAAGACCTTTATCTCTTTTAGGTTTGTTTCTAGTAGCCCTTTGAGTTCAATTTTATTGATGGTTTGTTAAGCATATAGGGATCCATCTCAAAAAAATACATTTTTAGATACCCATCAAGGGTTTAAAAGTCTCTATTAAGTTTTAGGATCCATCTCACAAAATAAGTGCACCAACTCAAACTTTTTTTCTACCAATTAGGCCTCTAATTAGGTCTCTTAGGCCTAAAATTGTGTTTTAGCTCTTAAAAACTCCACATATGCCAAGAATAAAATTAAGTGTTTGATTCACCTTTAGGACAAAAATTCAAACCCTATGCCAAATTTTAGGGTCTGGAACACTATCTATGTACTCTAACTAGGAAATGGCTAAACCCTTCACTTGGTTTTTGACTCAAGTCAAAAGAGTGTAAAAGAAGGGTTTTAAGAAAAAATGGGGTTTTAAGGAATTATTTTAATTTTAAAAAGTCTATGAAATATCAATAGAAACTTATGTATATATAACACTAATCTTTATTGACAAAAAGATTAAAAAACTTACAAAACTCACCTGGACAAGACTCCCAAAAAGTAATGTACAAGCCTGTGTGGGTAGAATTGAAGGTTTTGATGAAGATTGAATCTTTCTTGTGATTTTGAGTCTTCAAATTTTTTTTATTCAAATAATAACCTTGTTCAATACCTTCCCAATAAAAGAACAGTCCTAAATAATGCAAAAATTGTCTTCTTCACCTCAAACTTATTGAAGACACATAATTGTCCAAAAATTGAGTTCTCTCTCTGTTCTACCTGAAATGATAAAATTTGTATTAATTTACCAATATATTCAATAATAAAATTATCAAAACACTCATAAATATTAAATTTTCCATCAAACACATTCCAAAAACTAATCTTTTGGAATTGAAATTCATAATTGTTATGAGCTTGCACATAATTCTTGTTATGACTGTCTTCTTTCTTTGAACTGTCTCTTCTCCATATCACTATTGGAGATTTAAAGGATTATTTTAATCTATTATTATGATTCATTTTATTCTTTTACAAACATTATATTATCCTAAAAAACTTTAACTATTCAAGATTTCTCTAACGTAGGTCTTTGAATGAACTTAAATGCGTTTGAGCTAGACCATGGATCAAACATAGCAAATAAAGTGATCCCAAGGTGATCAAAATACTATAAAACAAATTAATACCATATATACACCTAAAAAACTAAAATCCATATTTAAAATTCACCAAAATTTTGTAAAAGACTCTAAAACTAAAAAAAATTCAAAAATTTGAATTGGTCAATTTGGCGAGAAAATGCCAAATGAATCCAAATTCAAATTTTAGACCAATATAACACCTATAAATGATTAAAATATGGAATCTAAGACATATAATAGCACTAGGACTAAATAGTAAAACTAAAATTGATCAAAACAATCCAAAAATGAAACTAAGAGTGATGCTCCTGCATCATTTTCAATAGTTATCAAACATACGTCCTTGAGTCATTAATCTGATGGGGAAATATTTTTTTATAATTTTTATCAATTTTTTTATTACATCTGATAATTTAGACATTGTGATATCCTTCACTCATATTTATTTGTATAAGTACACACTTAAATTTGGCATTAAATACTTTGAAAATATTAACTTTAATATACTTAGACAATGCACATACATTTGAATCTTGAGCACATTTTCCTTCTATCTATCTAACCATCTATTATTGTGGCCACCTCTATTCATCAAATATACCTATTTAAGAATAACATAGTATGTATAGGAACATATCATAAGCTTTGGTAGACCTCTTACACATATGAAATCACTAATTTACACTTCCATGACACTACGGGTAAAGCCTGGAAAGTGTAAGCTATCGTAGGGCTTGCCTCTACTAGTAGTGTCTAGGTGCACTCAATGACTATTTTTAATATCAATAAATCTCTATTAGGTCAGCCTAGACATGCTCCATGGGTCAGTCACAATGAGAATGAATAGGCATTTAACTATAAATAAAAAACATTCTTAAAGTTATATTACATGTGGAAATTACTTATAAACTCGATGAATCAATCAACATTCTCTCGAGACATTATCAAAAAATACATATGCATATAAAAAAACTTCAAAGAGAATCCCTAGATAAATCCATAAATCCAAGTTTGATACATAATGTCAAATTTTCATGGTCCAAGTGTCGAGGATAAAAACATTGCATTGTGTTATAGATTATTCATGATGTTGCACACATACACATAAACAAGATAAATACATGCAGTTTGATCCATGTTTAGAGTATTGGAATATATGAAATACTTAATCATCGAGGAGTGTTTGGGGATGTCCAACCCAAAATAATAATTCCTTTTTAAAGTAAATCTTGTGGTCAAAAGTAAGATTATTATCTAGACAAAGGAGAAGAAAAAAACATCATTGCATAAGAAGGCATGCACACACATAAGAACTATTTGTAGGAATAAGAGTATGGGTATCATGAGTTACAAACATGCAAAGTACATATGGACATTATCAGTATATATGTTACCCTATTTTATGATAAAAAAGTAAATATATTGTAACTCATAGGTGTAAAACTTGATAGATATAAAAATGCTAAAGATGTACACTAATAAATTTTTATTTTATTCTAGAAATTAATAAATACAAAAATTTGTAATCTTTAAAAAACACTAAGAATAAATGTACTAGCTCAATTCATGATTTATATTGATTGTTTTGTATATATGAAAGTGGAAATCACTAAAATGTGTGACTATGTATGCTCAAGATCAGGAACAAAATTTGAATTTACTCCTAGATAGGACCATTTTTTTGGAGTGTAGCATAGGTTGCTTGAGTTCATTAACTACATACTTGTCCTAGTTGATTGTTTCTAACAATGAACATAAAAAAGATAGAGAAATAAATACTCTAATAGTGAAAAATTAAAAGTAAAATCTAAGAATATTCTTGGACATGACCATTTTATCTGGATAGCAGCACAGGCTGCTCTAATCTATTGAAGATAGACATGTCTCGATTGATTATGACAAAATATGACTATTATGCCTTATGTGCTTGAGTCTGATGAGTATATTGATATATTTTAATTCAGATTATGCTACATGAATACGTTTATTTTCCTTATTTTATCTTTGAAACCCTAAGGGCATCTTAAAACCTTGAAACTTGTAAAAATAATAGGGCAAGTATAATGTGTTGAGATAACCCTAGTCACCCCTTTTATGATTGACCATTGCCTATGTATCCAATACTCTAAGGATGGAAATCAAGTCCATGTTATTCTCCCACATAGAGTGATTGTGAAACTTTACTCCTTGACTATGTGTATGTAGCTATAAATATGGATTAGATACTTGATAATGATAGTTGTAAACTTGCTTTGAAATTTATAGACTTGGCTCATGATTTATCCTTGTGAATGATATTAAATTTGGAAGGAATTGGGCATATTTTCTCAATATGTAATAGTGTGTAACATAACAACCAAGTGATAGAAAGTGGGAATAATGAATGACCTTTGATGTATATTTATAGAAAATCCTTTTAAAAATTTAATTTATATGACCTTATGAAATGTGATGGAAGACCCAAATGACTAATCAAAAATTTGGAAACTAGCCATTATTTATCATGAGGCATGACCACCCTAGGTAGACATGAATGCAAAAATGATCATGTCTACCTAGCGTGGCCCTGTTTTGAAAGATCAAAGACAAATGTTCTTGGATGAAGATAGTTTAGGGTGATATTAGGAAATTTGAGCATTCAAAATTTAAATTTCTATGTAATAATGAGGACAAAGAAAGGGTTGAGATCACATATTGATAAATGGATCAAAGGAATCATTAATAAGATTCATGTATTTGGGAATAAGTCATATGGTTAAAGATGTGTCAAGAATAAACATTGTCAAGTATATGTGACCAAATTTATGAGTCTACATCTCCTCCCATTTTATTATAATAATAACATTGTTAGAGTAAAAGAGAAAGAGTTAAACCTGATTATGTACAACACACTTTGTATTTGATAGGATAATACAATTGTGTAGGGCAATGAAACTTGGAAAAGTCTACAACAACACATGAAGTAGTCATTTTTTCATAATTAAAATTTGAAAAATTAAACTTTAAAAATTAAAAAATTGAAAAGAGAACAAGGAAGGAGTACACACCTATATGTAGATAAAACTAAATTACACTATAACTTATAATTGATGATGAAGAACTATGCCCCATATTAAAACACATGGATAATTTGAACCATGTCACATTGAGAGTGATCAAGTCCCAAACTTGAATAAATAATCAAACCCTTAAGTTGGAAAGATTCATATTCCAACTTTCATGAATGGGGAGTAGTATCCAATATATTAATTTAAAAAGGTGGAACCACAATGGGTTTGATAGAAGTGATGCCAATGTTATTAAGTCTCGCTAGACTCAAGTGTACACCAATTGTAATAGAATATGAAACCACATAATGGGTTTTATAGAAGTAATTTTGAGGTCATTGAGTGTCACTAGACTTAAATGTACATTACCTATGGCAGATTAAATTGCATTATGTAGATGGATCTATAATCTATTTGAATGACCAAAAGATAATGATGAATATTCATACCTCCATCATGATTACATTTCTCATAGGTTTTGAATTGAAAGAATTTTTTTTGCCTTTCAAATTGTAAATTTTGTCTTTGAAAATCTACATAAGTATCATGCCTTTTGAAATTTGAAATTTTTATATATGAGCATGAACAAGTATTATGACCTTGAAATTATAACTTTGAACTTTTAAAATGTGCATGAATGATTATCATACATTTTAAACTATAAGTTTGGTCTTTGAAAATGTGTATAAATAAGTATCATGCCTATGAATCTATAAATTTTATTTTCAAAAATGTGCATGAACAAGTATCATGCTTCTAAATATATGTGAAGTGATATAGAATTCCATGCATCTATATGCTAAATTGTAATAGTATTTTCAACCTATAACTTGGATTCTATAACTATTTTTCATATGTCCATGTGTATGCATTCAAGTGTGTATGAATATGTAGTTTGAGTTTTTAAAAAGTGAGTGCATATGCATGTCATATGCCACCATAATCTATATTAATGTGTCAATTTTTCATATATATGATTTTTGAATTTATTTAAGCCTTTGAAAACATGTACTTTGTTATATAATTTGATCTTTGAATATTTGAGAACCTGTACTTTATTATATAATTTGATCTTTGAATTGATTTGAATATTTTGAAAATATATACTATTTATCTTTAAAAGTTGTACTCTCTCCCAAATCTAATTTTTTTCTATTCATGGAAGCTTGGATCTCTAAAACAAGCTCACTTTGATGCCCCATTTTTGAGATGAGGGATGTAGCTTGCAAGTTACTTATCTCAAAATAAGAGTTAACTATATCATCTAATAAAAATATAATCATGTAGTAATGTATCAACATGTGGAGAGTATGTCATCATACTTATGTAATTATTATTGAATCATGTATGTAACATATTGAATGTGAAACATACAAGTGTCATTATAGATAGATATATCAATGAAGTATGTAGTAATGTAACCATTTCTGAAGTAGACTACATAGTAAAAGTGTATTATATGTATCATGGAACCAATAATATAGCTTAAAAAAGTGAAACAAGAACAACATATAATGTCACATAAGAAGGCCAAGGGCCAAGTACACTGGACATGAAAGTGTTGCCAAAAAAAAGGCCAAGTGTCACATGTAAAGGACATTAAGAATGTCATAAACAAGGGACATGTTCAATTGTCACACAAAAGATATGGCCAAAGGCCACTAGAAATGGACATGTTCAAATGTCACACATACCAAGCACAAATATCATAGATATGTTTACACATTTTTTTCATACAAGGCCCAAGGCCCAAACACAATAAGCAAATAATGTCTAACTTATCATGCAAGAAAATAACAACATATAAGGAACATATAATAAGTGAAAATTAGTCTATTCCATCCTTATGTATTGATGTTATATCATATAAAAGTATCACATTCATGTATCATCATGTAAGTATATGATTAATTAACAAGACACTTATAAGATATTTGCTTGACATGGTTGAGAGATCATATAAAGATATAACTTGTTATAATATAACTTGTAGAATTAGATGTTTGCAACATAGCATGGCCATTGGGTAGAAGTGAATCTAACATATAAGAATCCATGTATAGTATATGTTTTACATCACACTCATATGTCTCTTGAAATTCATGTGTGATTAAAAAAAAATATTATATCTACCAAAAATATGTGATAAATAACATATGTAACTAAGTAAACTAACAACTCATGTCATGTTCAGGTCCTAATTTTTGATTTTTTGAGAATTTTTTGAATGTTTTTATATTTTTTGAAAAGAACTAGCTTATGATCCCATAATTGGGAAGGCCATAGTGAATTATTGGATCATAGATATTAAAGATGATTTTTTTGGGAGAAAATTGCTACATGTATATGAATTTGAATTAGAAAAGGCACCAAAAGCTATAATGTAGCTGTCTTGATCACTTCTCATAGAATATTAGGTAGGATGTATAATAATATAAGGTGAAAGACTTGGTTGTGTTTATTATATAATATGATAAGGTTTCACTTCTTGTGTTTGATGTGGAACATGTTGAGCTATTTGTAGTACTACCTTAGGACACATTGTTAAATATTTATATTTATTTGAACCTTGAGTAAATATTTGATGTGAATCTTTCTGCTCATGAAGGTGTACCCCTTTCCTCTATATTGAATGTATAGAAATATTATGTATGGGTCAAACAATTGATTCTAAAATATGATCTTGAATAAATTTAATATTAAATTTATACTATGCTCATGTATAAGTGCCATAACTGAATTTTGATTTTGCTCTTGAATAGGCACCATAACCAACATTGATGGTGGTAGGGAAAGATGAGGACTTACTACTCACTATAGAGGATACTCATATAAAATGCCTTGAACTTTGACCACTTGATTACAACGTATGTATTTAAGGCATCCATGCACTATAGATGGTACTATGTGGAGATTATATATCCAAGGGCATCCTAATAACATATTAAAGACCCATGTGCTTGGTAAGACTAGAAATGGAGTAACCACTATTTCTAAACTAACTTTAAGAGGTAGTACTATATGCCCATAGGTATTATATGTATGGCCATCTAATGCTTTGACTATTCTTGATGTATCTTTGAAATATTACTTTGTGTATCCAAAACTATGAAGAAGTGTCATTGCATATGAATTTTCACTTGACCCATTGTCAATCATGACATTGTATATAGGCTATTTGTTGATGTAAGTACAAATAAATAGAACATACCTATCTAAATCATCACCATTGATTTCACTGCCATCAAATGTGATTATAGCATGTGATGGTAATGTGCTTGTAAATATACCAATAGCTTCATCTATTATATTCCTATATGTATTAGGAGGAGGATACACATGGTACACATGATGTCCCTTTGAAATGTATATATTTTCTACCGTACCATGGTTTGATAATGGATTACATAATATTTTTAGATTTGTATTGTCATTTTTTTGTGGTCTAGCTTCCTCTACAAGTGTGTTTATCTCATTAGTATTATCATTAATAAGATCATATATCTTATGCCTTAGCTTGAAACATTTGTTTGTGAAATTTCCAACACATCTGTGGTAATCACTATATGCATTACTATCATGCCATTATATTGAGGCTTGGTTAGATCAAGCTCTGATGTTTAAGGGAGAGATATGAGATTACATTCAAGTAATTTATACAATAAAACACTTGGAGGTTGTGGTAATATTAAAACTCGCCGCATTGGTGGAGGTTTCAATTGAAGCGTGTTTGATGGTTGTGATACTGTTACTTTGGCTTCATTTTTTTTCATTATATTTGACATTGTAGTTTGGTTTTATTTAAAACTTGATACTTGAAGTATATGAAACATTTTGTACTTATTTTAGCTTATTTAAAACTATGAACTTAACTTCTCTTTCTTTGGCTGTATGGCATAACTCATAAAAATATTAGAATTTGTTGAAAATGAAAGATTTATGGAGTGGTGCTATCAAAATTTATGTGAAGATATCTTATAATTCACCTTTTACCATAGAATTTTTCATCTTAGATAGCATAGTTTTTTATCAAATAAATGTTCACTAATGGGATAGTTTGACACTTGAGTTTAGTAATTTGTGCATAAGATATATTTTCACCAATGATGATATAAAAATTTCTTTAAATTGATCTGAAAAATGGTTGAATGCTCTAACTTATTAAAGTGGAAGATTATAGAACCACATCAATCCATAATATTTGATGCTTCTTATAAACATATTGTTTAATAATTTGTCATTACAAGCATAATATAAGAATGCTTCATGGAATGATTGAATATGTTGTTTAGGATCACCTTTACCCTCATAGAGTGGTAGCTTAGGAATTATGAAACCTATTGGTAATGGGTAAGAGGCTATTTTAGGTGCCTAAATTTTTTGAAATATAGTATGGGAGTATCCATTGAATGATTGGCTAAGGAGACACCTTTATCTTATATTAGTAAGGCTATAAAAAATTGCACAAGAGAGCATGCATTAGGCAAGGTTGGTGGACCTTGTGTAGTAATAAAAGGTGGTGTGTATGATGTTTGTGTAGCAATAGATAAATTAATTTTTTGAAAACCATGTGATGCCCCAATACTTAGGAATGATGGAATTTATGTAATTAAAGGTGTTGGTATAAGAACATAAGCAATAATAGTAACTGGAACACTTGATGTAGAAGTGGAGGCTTGAGATGATTTATTTTTTTCATCTCTTTCAATGTATAGTAATGTATCAATATCATGTGGGATGGCATTAAGATATCCAATGAATTTTTTGTTATTGACACCATCCACTTGTTATGTATTAACTTTATGTTAAGCACATGATATCCTGAGAGGGGGGGTGAATCAGTATATCATAAATCTTATAAACTTTCCCTTAATCAAATTCCACTTTAACATACATTCAAGATATGAAATGAAATTGAAATAATAAACACCACACAAGATAGAGACACCAGATTTAATATGGAAACCTAATGTGGAAAAAACCACGGAGAACAATCTCAAGTATATGGATGAGCACCAACTCAAAATACAATATTCGCAAGCACCAATTTGCAGGAGCACTAACCCCTTTACTGAGCACCAACACAACAATTATTCATGAGTACCAAACCATAGGAGCACCAAACCCTTTGCTGAGCACCAACATAGAAACAATTCATGAGCACCAACCCACAAGAGCACCAACCCCTTTTCTTTGCACCAACACAACAATAATTTGTGAGCACCAACCCACAGGAGCACCAACCCCTTTGCTGAGCACCAACACAACAACAATTCGTGAGCACCAACCCACAGGAGCACCAACCCCTTTTGTTTATACCACACAAATATCTGTCAATGTTTCTATCTCAACAAATGATAGTTCATTATAATATCTCTTTCCTCTCTCACCTTTGCTCTTCTAAGCTAGATATAACAAATAAAAATCATTATCTTCTCTCCTTTGCTCTTCTATGCTAGATATAACAAATACAAATCATACTCACTCTCCCACACATTAAAAATGTCTTCTCAAGCCTTTATTTATATATTTCCAAATGACTTGTGGCCTTCCCCCTTTGTGACCCTTCAATCCTCATGGAAAATAGCACCAAACTTGCATGACCCTTCATATCCTTGCATTTGAAAAGTCATATGGTGACCCTTCATAAGCAAAAATGTCATTTCCTATTTCATCCCTATCTTGGTGACTTTTCATATTCCTCAAAGTGTTCATGATAAATTGCATCCTTCCTCTTTTGTCTTCACTTGGTGACTTTTGGAATTTTCCAAGATGACTCTTCATGGGAAAATGCGTTCCATTGTTCTTTTGTCTTTACCCCGTGAATCTTTGACTTCTCCATGGGCCCTTCTTTTATCTTATATGCAACCAAAAATATATTAGTTAATATTAAATAAATATTAACACACATTAGCCAAGATATAACTATTACAAATATCATTAAATGCAATGGGGCCTTTATCACCAATAATGCTAGACCTTTGACATCAATGACAATATTTCCAACAATATCCCCCTTTGTCATTGATGGCAACCTCAATCTTGAAACTGCCACATCTTGAAACCTGCACATATTATCACCTAAAAAACATACAGTAACTCCCTCTTACTATAGCAACCTATACCTATTCCATGTACCTATTTATGCACCTATACCTGTACCTGTTATTCTCCCCCTTTGACATCAATGACAAAAGGCCTACCTAGAGCTAACACTTAGCTCCCCCTCAACTGATGCTGAACTTCAATGGTAAGAAGTGATAGAAGTTACTCCCAACTCCTCTTGCAGATCTTTGAATGTGTCTTTTGATCATGCCTTTGAGAAGAAATCTGATAATACATATAAATTTTTGCCTATCCTTTGAGCATCTACAATCAACTCATTTGAATCTTTTCTTCTAATCTCACAACCTTCTTCATAAAAAATTAATGTGTATCCATGATCACATATTTGAATTACACTCAATAAATTATGCTTAAGACCTTTTACATACAAAACATTCTTAGTCTTGGTTCTACCATTATACAAACTCAAAGTACCTTTTCTGGCTATTTTGGCAGTGGTTTTATCTCCAAATTTCATTATGCCACCATTGATGTTCTTTAGAGTTATGAACTTACTCTTGTCTCCTATCATATGCCTCAAACATCCACTATTAATGAACCATGGCTGCTCTTCATTTCTTGCATGCAAAGCTGTCTGTACCAACATAGAATCTTTAGGTTGTTTCTTCTGCCATGAACATGTCTAAACCTTCTTCTTGATGAATGGATCCTTGAAACTCTGGTCCTTCTTGACTAACTCAAACATGCTTCTACATTACCAAGCTATGTGTCCAAATTTTTTACATTTGTAACATATTATGGCCTCTTCATCAAAGCTTGATAGAGGAGCAAAAGAGTTTTAGCTTCTGCTTGACTCTGCATGACTTTCCTTCTCCTTATTTTTGACACTGTTATCTCTTTTATGACATTCTAATTTCTTATGACCATATCCATTACAATTAAAATAGTAACCATAAAAATAGGACTTGTTTGTGTATCTCTGACATGATTGCCTTTTGTAGCTTTGTTCCCTCCAACCTTCTTTGTTTGAAATGTCCTCTGTATTCTTCACTTCTTCCCTTTTTGTTTCCTCTTTTGTAAGAGATTCAACATAGCTCTTTTTATTTTAAAATCTGATATCTGTCTTATCTAAATTTTATTTTTTGATTTCTAATATATTATTCAATATGTTAGTGCTATCCTCAAATTTTGAATTACTAACTACTTTATCATTGACTGCTTTCTCAATATCTTATTTTAAAGAGGCAAGTTCAATAACATACCTTTCACATTCTTTTCTTACTTTTTTCAACTGTGATGTTAGATCTTTTTCATTCCTTTTAACTTTTTTAATGTGTGCTATTAGATCATCAATTATTTCCTTTGACTCCTTTTAATTTTTCTCGATCTAGTGCTTCAATCTTCAATTCTTCTTCTCAACAACTTCTAACTCTTCTAAGGCACAAATGAGTTCTCCTTCCAGATTCACTTCGGCTTCATCCTCTTCTTCTTCTTGATCATCTGTACTTTTTCTTATAGAGACATCTTCATATATGGCTATGAATAGAATCTCTTCTTCTTCTGAATCACTGACTCCTCTATCTTCGACTGAGCTAGGATCTTTAGAATACAGGCTCTTCTTCTTGAATCCCTTCTTGAATTTACCTTTGAAATTCTTCTTGTATGTATACTTTCCTTCTTCATTATCATCATTACCATTATTTGGGCATTTATTTGAAAAATGTCCAATATTTTCACAATTAAAACATTTAAAAGGTAATTTTCCTTGATATTTACCTGTTCCCCTTTTCGGCTTGCAAATGAAAAGAGCTCCATTGTCATCTTCATCATCACTAGAACTATCACTTGATTCTTGAATCTTAGCTTTCTCTTTCTTTGATGTCTTGAAATCTGCTTCTCTCTTTGAGAGTTTGTCTTATTCAGTCCACATCTCATATGCCATGAGAATACCATGAAGCTCATCCATCTTTAGCTTGGCTAAATTCTTCATCTCCTTGATTGCCGAAACCTTTGCATCATATCTCATTGGTAGAGATCTCAAAACCTTTTATATCACTGTTGACTCTTCCAAATTTTCTCCAAGACCTTGAATCTGATTCACTATTTGATCAACTCATAAAAGATAACTTGCTATATGTTCTTCTTCTTCCATCTTCAAACTTTCAAATTGTCTTCTAAAAGTCTGAAGCTTAGCTTGCTGAACCTTTCCATCACCGTTGTAAATATTATCAAGTTTTACCCAAATTTCATGAGCAGATTTACATTGCATAACTTTAACAAATTCAAATTCACATAAATCACATAAAATATCATTTAAATCTTTAGCATTACATTCACTTGCCTTCTTTTTTGCTTGAGTAATTACAAGTATCTATGGCTCTTCATATTCCTCCACCACTGCTTACCATATGTCAAATCCAAGGGCCATAAAATAAGTCTTCATTCTTATTCTCCAAAAATCATAATTCATCTCATCAAACAAAGGTGCCTTATTTGTATAAAATCCTTCATGTGATCCAGCCATCATGCTTTCCTGATCTACCTTCAAGCTGTAAAACTTTTTCAAAAGAAACCTAATTTGATACCAATTGTTAAGCATGGGATATACTAAGGGGGGGGTGAATCAATATATCATAAATCTTATAAACTTTCCCTTAATCAAATTTCAATTTAACATACATTCAAGATATGCAATAAAACTAAAATAATAAACACCACACAAGATAGATAGACACTAGATTTAACATGGAAACCCAATGTGAGAAAAACCACAGAGAACAATCTCAAGTATATGAATGAGCACCAACTCAAACTAAAATATTCACAAGCACCAACTTATAGGAGCACCAACACCTTTGCTAAACACCAACACAATAACTATTCATGAGTACCAACTCACAGGAGCACCATACTCTTTATTGAGCACCAACATAGCAACAATTCATGAGCAACAACCCACATGAACACCAACCCCTTTGATAAGCACCAACATAATTTTTTTTTTTGAGAACCAACCCACAAGAGCACCAACCCCTTTACTGAGCACCAACACAACAACAATTCATGAGCACCAACCCATAGGAGCACCAACCCCTTTGATGAGCACCAACACAACAATAATTTGTGAGCACCTACCCCTTTTGTGTATACCACACAACTATCTCTTAATGTTGTTATCTCAACAAATGATAGTTCATTACAATATCTCTTTCCTCTCTCACCTTTGCTCTTCTAAGCTAGATATAACAAATACAAATCATTTTCTTCTCTCCTTTACTCTTCTAAGCTAGATATAACAAATACAAGTCATACTCACTCTCCCACACATTACAAATGGCTTCTCAATCCTTTATTTATAGCTTTCCAAATGACCTTTGGCCTTCCCCCTTTGTGACCCTTCAATCCTCATGGAAAATGGTGCAAAACTTGCATGACCCTTCATATCCTTGCATTTGAAAAGTCATATGGTGACCCTTCATAAGCAAAAACATCCTTTTCTCTTTTGTCCTTATCTTGGTGAATTTTCGTATTCCTCAAAGTGTCCCTTCATGAGAAATTGTGTCCTTCCTCTTTTGTCTTCACTTGGTGACTCTTGGAATTCCTCAAGATGACTCTTCATGGGAAAATGCATCCCATTCTTCTTTTGTCTTTACCCCGTGACTCTTTGACTTCTCCATGGGCCCTTCTTTTGTCTTATATGCAACCAAAAATATATTTGTTAATATTAAATAAATATTAACACACATTAGCCAAGATATAACTATTACAAACATCATTAAATGCAATGGGGCCTTCATCACCAATAATGCTAGACCTTTGACATCAATGACAATATTTACAACACTTTATCCATCACAGTAGTCATGATAAGTCCATCAATAAGGTGTGAAGTATGCTTTATAGTATTCTAAATGTGTAAATATCCTTGTTCCTAGGTCATACTTGATTTTAAAATTTTTTGGCTTAGTGGTGTTTTCATTTTAGGGTCATTGTTTCAATAATGTGAGTTGATTAAGGCTTGAAATTATACATTATTAATTTTAGATTTTTTTTGTGTTTGAATTTGATTAATGCAAATATATAATGAATCCAAACAACACCTTGAAAAGTAATATAAAATGTGATAATGAACATCAATATATGTAATTTCAATTCACTCATTATTACCATGACTTGAGTTGGAAATTTTTAATATGAAGAAAGGGATTATAGGTGTTATTGACCATTTTTTATCACCACTAAAGATAAACATCCAAATCATAGTTCAGGGTTCAACAAGCTTGCAAGTTCTCAAGGCTCAATCTAAGCTCAGTAGAAAAGGAGTCCAAAGAGGGAAGGTCTATACTTTAAATAATTTATGAATTATTAGCTTCTCAAGAATTCTTAACCAACACAGTGCAATCCTAGACCCTGTAGGAGTCAAACAACAGAAAGAATTAACCATTTTAGTATTTTCCTAGTGAAGACTTTAGGAGGAAGCAAGCTCAAATTTGATGCACCCCTGGTGACATCTTGATGTCTTCTTAGTTTTTAAGTCACAACAATACTCTATTCAAATCAAATGACACCATTTAATAATCATTCGAATCTCCCAATGGCCCATGCCTCTTTCAAAATACTTTCAACACTCAGCCAATTTTACAAAAAATTGCCCGATGCCACATGTTGATCTCTTAGCAGTTCCATGCCCTTTCAAAATGATTTTTGACACTTAGTTAATTTTCATGAAGTTTCTGGATAATATCCATGTTAACAAGGTAGTAGGTAAGTAGTTTATCAAGATTATTCCATGTGTCAGTCTCCTAATAGTCTGAAGACCTTTCAAAATGCTTTCGACACTTAGTTAATTTTTATGAAGTTTCTTGGTAATCTCCACATTAGCAAGGTAATGGATGAGCGGGTTAACAGGATGCTTCCACATCTCAATCTATCAGTGGTTCTGAGCCATTTCAAAATGCTTTTCATCACATAGTTAAATTTCATGAAGTTTTCTAGCAATCTCCACATTATCAAGGTATTGGGAAAGTGGGTTAGCAGGATGCTTCCACATGCCATAATCTCAGTGATCTTGATCTATTAGATCCATCTGTATAGTTTGAAACCCTTTGAGCTAGTAGGTTAACAAGATGATGTAATGTGGCACAATCCTAATATTTTGATCTATTGTATATTTTTATATAACCTAAACATGATGTCAAAGCCCTGGTCTAGCAGATGAGTGAGATAGTACCGTATATTGCAATCCCACTTTTTCAGAACCTCGAGGTGGTCTATGCAATAGAGTAATGTGTCAAAATAATAAATGAGTAGGATGATTCCATATGGTGAAGTTTCACTTCACCATAGAGATAAAAATCAACATTACATGTAAAGCCTCAACCAAGTAACAAAAGAGTGAGAAGAATCCACATAGAGGTGGTAGGCCCTGATCACACAGTGGCAGGGGTGCCTAATAAATAGGAGAACACCAATTGACACTTGATAGATCCTGACCAAGAGATATCAATGAAGTAATAGACAAATAAGAAGCTAACATGTAGACCTAACAAAGCCCTTGATCCATAAGATGAAGCCATTTCCTAGAGCATGAAGCACCAAAAAATTGATGCATTTTAGACACTGAGCCAAGATCAAAATAAATTAGGCTGAAGGGGATGTCATGAGTGGTGATGTAAATCCCATGTTAAATAAGATAATTCCACATGGCATCTAGAGATGAACCCAAGTCAAGTCTACAAGTTATAATAATTGACTAAGTGTTGAAAATGGGGCCCTAAGGGGATAATATACTTGTAAAACTAAAAAATTCCCAAAATGAGCTGATGTTGACATGTGGTTGGATTCTACCATTGATAAATTTGTTGGCATCCATGTTGGCACTGACTGAGGTAAATTTGACAATCTGTTTCACCCATTTAGATATCAAATTCATGAGTAGAATGTGTAAATGCATTTTATTCATAGAATCAATGGTAGAGTGTCCTAACATGTAAATCAAGGTGTAGCTCAACAAAAATTATGGAAAAATGATGAGAGGGTAATGGAATCTGGCCCAATGAATCATAAAGGCAAGTAGAGAATATGCACGTAAAATAAAAACCACAAGTTTGAGGGGATGTGGTCGGAAATTATGCAAGTGTGACTTGGGTGATCTCAAGGAGATTACCACTTCCTTGATCATCATTAAAAATTTTAATCACCCTGATAGTCTATAGGACCAATTCAGACCTAAGCTTTGAATATTTTGCTTATTTAAATAAGCAATATTTTCTTTGTAGAGGGACCCTTTTTTAGCACATAAATGTTGTATAAATTGGCCTATATTTGATCTATATTTTGGGTATGACTAAACTCTCCCCTTTTTTAATTCTGGATTCAAACCATTTGAATCAATAGAAATTGGAATTTACCTTCTTCAAGATGATATGTTTATGCGAGTTTGATGCTTAGTTGATCTAAATCTATGATAGAAGTTATTATTCTTTTTGTATGTCCTTTGTTTTCACCTTGGTATTAGTAGGCTGAGTTCATACAAGTCACGTGCTATGTTGAAATTGTCTAGGCTAATGAATTGTTGTGGAAATTGGCTGATTGTGTTTGACACAAAACCTTTCAATCATTCCTTTAAGTCTTATGTATAGAATCATAACCCCCATATGAAACACTAATGTATGAAGAGCCTAGTTTGAAGAGGGTTTAAGATATTTTAAGTCCACATTGAGTCACATAGTGTTGTCAAGTAGTTGGTGTAGGGAGTATAACACATTTGGTGCATCACCTTTCTTAGATCCTAGGGTCAATTATGCTCTCTTTCTCTCTTTTCCCTATAAGTGAAGTAGTATTAGTGTTAGTGTTTAGGTGATCCATCAGGGGAATCCAACCTTATCCATAGGTTCACTCCAACCATAGCTGACCCATAGCCTTGGGGTGTTCTCATTGTGTCAATTGGGTGAGGATATGTGAAACACTTCCTTAGAAGGTGTAACTCAACATGGTAATGGTTTTTGGAATGCTCGATGGGATGTTTACTCAATTAAAATGAGTTAGAAGGTTTCAATTGAGAATTTTATGTTATTATTAGCAAGCTTCAATGTTGAAGACATCAAATAAGCCCCTGGTGACTCTGAACATTTATGATCTCCAACAAACTAGTCCCTAAGTATTTCATGCCAAGAGAAATAAGAGATTATTCAAAAGGTAATTTATATTTCATTTAATTGTCTACACCCTCCAAAAGAAGAGTAACTAAATCATCCTTGTATCCTATAAGAAGATCTGGAGAACCTGAGCAAGGTTCCTTAAGAGTTTAGTCTAGATCAGGATTCCTTCCTGTCCCTTATATGATTGTCCCTAGAAATCAGGGCTTTGTTCCTTTCAATGGAGGAATCCCACTAAAACTTTCTCAATATGAGGATATGCCCATTACATCCCTCCAAAATATTGTCTATTTCACTAGAGGGGATACTACCACACTTATATAACACATTAAAGATATTGTCAATATTTATTTAGTACATTATGTTACTAAAGAGAACATTGCTATTAGGTTTTTAATTGACCATTTTTAAGAGGGAATCACATGAGTACATAGTGGATTTTAATCTTAGACTTTAGAGAACAGATTACACTATTGGTAAGGCTTACACCTATGTATGTTTTTGTCTATTATCTTAAATCCTTGAATAGTGATATATTTGTGATGATCCAATCAATGGGTGGTAGAATATTACCAAATGCTTATGAGGTAGCCATTAGGGTTGAGAATAGTCTTATATAGTCTATAAAAATTGTATCAAGGCTTCCAATTCCCATATTTCTAGAAATACAACTCACTTTACCACCTTAAACAACCACATTGACACATATTCTAGTGCCAACTAACCAACCACCAAGCCAACATAAAACTACCCCTAGCCCATCAAATGACTTGCAAGAGGTTAAGAGACTTCTTCAAACTTTTGGGAATTAGCTGGTTACTCTTGAAAGGTATCAAGCTTAGATTATAGACCCTATCAAGCACCTCATCAACCTTATCAAAGTTATATGCCTCCATATCAAGGAATTTATCAGCCAAATAGGCTACCATATCAGGCAAATCGTCAAGGGCAAGGCCAAATTACTCTTGCAAATCCTTAACAAGATTTTAAACCTAGTACTTCCAACACATCTAAAACCTTAGTCCCTATCCAAACCAACTTAGTATGAGACTATGAATGGTGTTTTCCCTGTAATCTTCCCCACAACCAAACCACTTGTCATAATGGTGTCCTTAATAAAGCATTGATGGTGAAAAGCATAACACCATAATAAGATGTATAGGATGAGGTATCACCACAATAATAGGATCCTTAATGTATATTAGTAAGTGATGATACAATTATAAATTGGCAATGGGATGAGTATTATGGAGTGACTCAGTCATAAGGTTAGAACCAAGCTTCTTATTTAGGTGTGGCAGCCAATATTAGGTCCAAGAAAAGGAATGTGGAAATTGAACCAATAACTAGTATCCTGAATCATATTATCTAGTGTTACAAGAGGTTGATGGTCCTAATTTAGTACCAAAGGTACAAGAAATACATAAGAATCAGATTTCAAGAAGTCAAGAACAACCCAAAATCCATTCTTAATTAGCATAAGTGCAAGAAGGTACTATTGCTACCAAAGTAAAATAAAATGTTAGTACTTCCCCATTAAATATTCTTGAACATATGAAGAAAAAAATGTGAATATACCCATATGGGAATCCTTGTCCATCCTAGGAAAAAAATACCTATTACAAGAAACTTTGTCTAACCTTAGTCTTTCAGAAGGATCTTCATAGGATGAACAAAAGTAGTACTCATAAATACCCCTCAACCAAAGGAAGGTTAGTCAACTAATGGTGTAAAAAATCCACCATTATATGTTTATTTGATCATCAACAATCATTTATCCCATAATTATGTGATAGATTCAAGGGCTAGTAGCTCAGTGATGCCGAAACATATAACAGACAAATTAGGTTTGGAATATGATCCACTTTCTAAAGGATTAGTTTAGCTAGATGGAATGTCCATTAAGACTCTTGGTGTCATAAAGGGTTTAGAACTTAATTTACATGTTTTCCCCAACTTTTCCATTCCCCAAGATGTTTTCATAATTGATCTCTCTCCATACTTTACTTTGTGCCTTTCTAGGGACTTTACTACCAAGGTTAGAGGATAACTATCATATAATTGGTCTCATATTATCTTTAGAACCAATTATGGAACCAAAGTCACCATTAGGTCTGATCCAACTAATAGGAACCATATTGAACCATATGTGCCAAATACCATGAATGTTAATTGTACCATCTTCGACTAAGAAGTCCATCCTGCTGAGTAAGATCTAAGCACACCCCTTAAAGGCACACATAATTTTTTGCTTGATGAATGGGGTTATAACCATTATGAGTTTGATAATTATAGACTCGTTAAGGAGGTTAGTTTGGGTAACTATTTCTTTCACTTAAAATATTATTTCATTCTAATTCTTTTGAAGACTGATAAAAATGATGATGGAGTATAGAAGATACACTTTGATGGATCCATAAGTAGACATAGAGTAAGAGGGGGTGTCATGTTGTTGTCTCCATTTAAAGATAAGTATTTTTTTATTTGAGATTTTAGTTTAACGACATCAACAACTCAATTAAGTATAAATCTCTCATCCATGGTCTTCAATGGGCCAAGAAGAAAGGGATTACACATCTACCAGTCTTTGGAGATAGTGAGATGGTGGTGAACCAAAGAAAAGGGTAGAATGTGACCAGAAATTAGTTATTAAATTAATTTCAACATAGAGTTGGGACCTCATAGGAGACCTTGAAGCATTCGACATACAGTCCAACCCAAGAGAAATAACAAACAAGCTGATACACTGATTATTATTGGTGTTTAGTCTGACATTCCAAATGATATCAAAAGGGACAAAGCACAAAACATATCAAGGTGGTTGTAAGGCCTCCCATACATAATAATTCCACCAATTGGTAGGGGTTTGATAGTGATCAACAAATTGTTCTGTTATTGGAAGAAGATAATTTTTATATAAAAACTAGAATAATTTGTAGCAACAATATGATGACTAGGCCATTCAACTAAAATTAGACAAAATTACAAAGGGGATGATCACACTTGAAATATTTTTAGTGTTGATGATTAGTTTAGGGGATAGGAAGTGAACATGAATATTAAGCAAGAGCACTATGAAAGAGTTTCCATCTTAAAGGATAAGCTTCTCCACCTTGGTAAGGTATTAATGAAGAATAAAAATATGAATTTGTTAAAATATTCCAAGAGTTTGAGGAAAAATTTACATGGTAATATAGTGATATTAAAAGGTTTGACCCTAGTTTGGAACAACACACTATATAGTTGTATTCTGATGCCAAGCCAGTTAGGTAGAAACAAAGGCCCATCAACCCTAAGATAAAGCCCTCATGAGGAAAAAATTGACCAAGTTAATAGAGGCTAGATCATATTTTTGATTAAGCATTCATCTTGGGTTGAAAACTTGTACCTTGTTAGAAAGAGAAATTGTTAGATAAGGTTGTGTGTTGACTTTATGGACCTAAATCATGCCTCATTGAAGGATCACTACCCATTGCCTCCCATGGAAAAAATCTTACAAATGGTTGCAAGTGCATAATGTTTTTCTCTCTTAGATGGTTATTTTGGATACAATCAAATTTTGGGGAAGGAGGAGGATCAATTCAAGATATCCTTAACCACCAATAGGGGAACTTATGCCTAAAAAAATGCCCTTTGGTTTATCTAATGTAGGGGAAAATTTTCAAAGAGCCATGGATATGGAATTTGAAGGACTAATAAACAATCCCATACTTGTCTATCTTGATGATATTATAGTATTTTCTAAGCATGTTGATAATCATTTGTGTTCTCTTAGATAGTTATTTAAAAGGTGTAGGCAGTTTGGGGTCTCACTTAACCCCAAGAAGTGATATTTTTGAGTCCATGAAGGCAAGCTTATGGGCCATGTTATCTCCAAGATAGGGCTTGTAATTGATATTGAAATGGTAATTGCCATTCTATTACTATCCTTGCCTAATCATAAGAAGAGGCTGTAAAGCTTCTTAAGAAGGATCAATTTCATTAAGAGGTTTGTTCCTGATTTTGCCAATCTTGTTAAGCCTCTAACTGCTATGTTAAATGAAAATTAGATCTTCCACCAGTCTAAGGAAGGGAAATATAGCTTCAAAATAATTTAAAAAGCCATAACACAAGCTCCCACCCTCATAAATCTAGATTTCACTAAGGACTTTACTCTCTATGCATTTGGGGGTATGGACACTATCTTCACTATGCTAGTACAAAATAATGAGGAAGACATTGAGAAACCAACAACTTTATTTAGCCAAGGCTTGGAAGGTTATGAGGTAAAGTATTCCTTTGTAGAGAAGCAAGTGATGGCTATTATAATAAGTCTAAAGATGTTTATACATTTGTTTTCTAAAAATAAGGTGCATTTATTTGTCTCCCACCCAAGTGTTAAAGAGTTCCTTTTAAGCAAAGAATTGAATGAAAAAAGGGTAGGGTGGATTATAAAGGTGATGGAATATGATGTGGATGTCAAGGTCACAAATTCGGTAAAAGGTAGAGGTTTGTGTGAAAAACTCACTTCAAAATTATAGAATGACAAGAATGGTGTCCTAGTATTCCAAGATGGCCAACACTCAGCTACATCTTCATTGCCTATTAGTTGGACCCAAGATATGGCCAACTTTCTCCAAACTAGTGAATGCCCTCAAATATTGAACAACTCCAAAATAAGGTATAGTAGATTGCAATCAATTATTTATGTTCTTATAGATGATGTCCTAAATAGGCAAGATGTCAATGATATTCTATTGAGATGTGTTGAAACAAACTAGATTGATAAGATTCTAGAGGAATTTCATGATGGATCATCTAGTAGACACTTTGTTCCAAGGAATACAACCATAAAGATAATGAGGGTAGGCTTTTATTGGTCCAATATTTTTAGAGATGTATATGCATGGGTTAAGAATTGAAAAAAATGTACATTCTTTCACCATTAAACAGAGGTTAACAAGCCTCCCTCTTCATCCCATCCAGGGAGAGCAATCCTTCGTATAGTGGGGTTCATAGGGATAATTAACCCACCTTATAGTGTAGGTCATAAATGGGTCTTTACAACCATTGATTATTTTACAAGGTAGACAAAAGTAGTGGAGTTAAAGGAAGCAAATGAATCCAATGTATGGTACTTCTATGAAAGTATGGTCACTAGGTTTGGGGTGCCTTCTATAATCATCTTTGAAAATACAATGGCCTTTATTGGCACCATGATCATGACTACGTAGTTAGACATGGAATTTACTTGAGCACCTCATTAAAGTACTATCCCCAAGGTAATGGCTTGGTAGATTCCACTAATAGAATTTGATTAGAATCTTTAAGAGGACTATGGAGGGAAATCAAAGGACTTGACATACCAAGTTGAGGATATCCTTATGAGTTCATAGAATCACCCCTAATAAGGTTTTTGGAAATTATCCTTACACACTAATTTATGGTAGGGAGGTGAAGTTGCCTATATCTCTTGAAATGCCACCTCTAGAACTAACAAGTCAACTAGAAATGATTGATGAGAGTGCCATGGAGATCAAATTTGTGAAACTGATGGAATTATAAAAATTAAGAGACCAAGCTATGCGTACAATAGAGCTTCATCAAGCTCAAGTGAATAAGTCTTTTGATAAAATATCAGCCCATAGATTATTCCTTGAGGGAGACTTAGTGTTAAATTGGGATGAAGATAGATCCAAACCTAGGAAGCACACCAAGTTTGATGCCTTATAGAATGGCCCTTACATCGTAACTAGATGTAAATCATCCAATGCCTTTCAACTCTCAAACTTGGATGGGGAGGAGCTACCAGTCCATATTAATGGGATCCATCTAAAACACTATTCTTAAAGTGATATGAACTTTGTACATAGTAGTTTATCCATTTTTCTTCCCTTTGGGTACTGATGCACTTTAGTTTAGTTATTATTATTTCCTCTAAGTGATTTGGCATATTTGTTTGTTTCTATTCTTGATTTTGTTGTCCATCTAAAGGTGAATCTCAATTCTCTTTTTTAGTATTATACCAAACAATTTACAATAGGGTTATGTCCTCAGAATCAAGGGTTTTAGAAAGGCTTCTATGTATCCATGCCAAATGGAATGCTTCAAAGGCTACTAGATTTTTGCTCAATAGATAAGTAGCCTATAGTGGTTGCCAAGAATGTTGACCATTTTTAGTCACCATGGAAGAACAACATCTAAATATCAGTTTAGGGTTTAACATTCTTATGTGTTTCAAGGCTCAATCCAAGATTGAAAGAAAAGGAGGCCAAAGAGGGAAGCTCCATACTTTAAATATTTTATGAGATATTAGCTTCCCAAGAGTTCTTGACCAATGAAGTACACACCTAGAGCCTTTAAGATTTGAATAATAAAAAGACTTAACTATTTTAGGGTTTTCTTAATGACGGCTTCAGGAGGAAGTGAACTCAAATTTTATGGACCCCATTTATGTCATGATAGCTTCCCAACTTTTAAGTCATAACAAGACTGTAGTCTAATGAAATGGTACCATGTGACAATCATTTACATATCTCAATGGCCTATGCCTCTTTTAATAGACTTTTGACACTTAGCCAATTTTGAAAAAAATTGTCCGATTCCACGTGTTGATCTCTCAGCGGTCTCAAGACCTTTTAAAATGTTTTTCAACACTTAGTCAATTTTCATGAAGTTTATCAACAATATCCACATCATCAAGGTACTGGTATGCATCCATGTGTTGATCTCCTAAAATTTTAGGGCCCTTTAAAAATGCTTTTTGTTGGGGATCAACCAACAATATGATTACACTTATGAAAGCAATAAATCGCGGAATTAAATCAGATAGATAAGTAACTAGAATCAGATAATAGCAAAGAACAAGAGATACAAGAAACCACCCTGAAAACTTGTATTAAACTCTTTACAAAAGGAATACAATTGAAGAAATTTCTTTCTTCCACACCTCTCTCAGATGCACAAGATCTCTCTCTAGATCTCTATCCCTTAAGAGCTCTCTCTCTCTCAAGTACAATCAACTCTAACAACCTGGATTGATACAACTATGTACTATTATTCAACATTCACATACAATGAACTACTATAATAATCACACTAAGCTAAGAAGATCTAATTCTACATATAGAATTAGGAAACTTGCGCATGCACTTACAACCAACAGTTAAGCCTCTTGAACAAGGGCTCTAAAAATAACCTTACTAATAATAGAAATGCGAACTTAAGACTAAGACTTAAACTCATCATGCAAACACTCGCTTCTGTCCTTGGAAATAGCATTCTAGATGCACAGGTAACCGACGCCGGTTCCTGCCTGCTTGCCTGTGACCGACGTCGGCCGATACTCTGCCAACGTCAGCGTCTCTTCAACTGCACCAGACCGATGTCGGTCGCTCCTGATCGACGCCAGTGACTGTGTAAACCTACAACTTTGGTAATGTGCTCATGTGTGAAGCTTTTAGGCTCCACACCTTAACAATCTCCCACTTGGAGATAAACAGCTGCACCAGTACCTGTACAGCAACATCTTCTAGCTCCTCCATCTTCAACTCAATCATAAAGACCAACAGAAGTTAAATGAAGATTCAACTTCTCCTTTGTAACCGGCTTGGTTAACATATCAGCAGGATTCCTATATGTATGGATCTTCTCCAGCTTCAAATCACCATCTTCCAATACCTGCCATATGAAATGGTACCTTAGCTGTATGTGCTTGGTTCTTGAATGAAAGGTTGAATTCTTAGCCAAATGGATTGCACTCTGACTGTCACTATACAATCTACAACTACCATGCTCCCTTCCAAGCTCTTTCATGAACCGTGTCATCCATATCATCTCTTTGCTAGCTTCTGTGGCTGCAATATACTTTGCCTCTGTAGTTGACAAGGCAATAACCTTCTGCAACTTGGATATCCAGCTAACTGTCATTCCACCTACAGTGAAAACATATCCTGTAGTGCTCCTCTTGCCATCCAAATCACCTGCCATATCTGAATCTACATAACCATGTAGAGAAGTATCTGAACCTCCATAGCACAAGTGCCTACTGCTGGTTCCTCTCAGATATCTAAGGATCCACTGAACTGCTTTCCAATGTTCCTTACCTGGATTGGCCATATACTTACTTACAACTCCCACTGCTTGGGCAATATCCGGTCTAGTACACACCATTGCATACATCAAACTCCCTACTGTGGAAGAATATGGAACCTTACTCATGTACTCTACCTCATCATGTGAATTAGGACATTGTTCTTTACTCAATTAAAAATGTCCAGCCAAAGGTGTGCTTACCAGTTTAGCATCCTGCATATTGAACCGTTTCAACACCTTGTCCACATAATCCTCTTGAGACAATATAAACTTGTGATTTTTCCTGTCTCTCTTAATGCTCATGCCAAGGATTTTCTTTGCGGCTCGCAAATCCTTCATAGCAAAAGTTTGAGCTAATTTACCTTAAGCTCAGAGATATCCTGCATGTGTGATCCTGCAACTAGCATATCATCTACATACAACAATAGAATAATATATCTACCGTTATCCAATCTCTTAAAATACACACAATGGTCAGATTGACACCTACTGTAGCCATGCTCAGTCATAAACCTGTCAAATTTCAAATACCACTGTCTAGGAGCTTGCTTGAGGCCATACAAGCTTTTCTTCAATTTGCACACTAACTTCTCCTTTCCTTTGACCTCAAATCCTTCTGACTGTTCCATATAAATTTCCTCATCCAAATCTCCATGAAGAAATGCTGTCTTAACATCTAGCTGCTCAAGATGCAAGTCCTCAACAACAACTAAAGACAGTACAATCCGTATAGAAGTCACTTTAATAACAGGAGAAAAAATCTCACCAAAATCAATACCTGGCTTTTGTGCAAATCCTTTCACTACCAATCTGGCCTTATATCTCATCTGTCCATTCTCAACTTCTTTCAACCTGTAGGTCCATCTGTTCTTCAATTTTCTCTTACCAGCTAGAAATTCAACCAAATCCCATGTTTGGTTCTCTCTTAAGGACTCCATCTCCTCAACCATGCCGCGCTCCCACTGACTCTTGGACTCCACCTGTATTGCTTCTTCAAAACTCTCTAGTTCTCCACCATTAGTTAACAATAAATAGAATAATGAAGGAGAATATCTAATTGGAGGCTTACTTACCCTTTCAGACCTCCTGATGGGTGTTTGAGACTCGTTCACAACACGCTGTCCACCCAAATTCTCTGACAGTGACCGACCTCGGTCACCTCCAGACCTGTTACTGGCCGACCCTGGTTCTGCTTGACCGATGCCGGTGCCTGTCCTGTCGACATCGGTCTCTATTTTGCCGACATCGGTTTCTATTCTACCGACGCCGGTTCCTATACTGCCGATGTCAGTCTCTGTGTTTTCCTGCAAGTGATTATTTATTTTTCCTGCGAGCTCATTTTGGACCGTCACCTCGTCCAATTCACTATTGCTCTACCCAGATTGATTCAGCTTCTTCAGCTGATCACTATACATCACTTTTTTGTTGAAAACAACGTCACGGCTCCTAATTACCTTGTTAGTTCCTAGATTCCAAAATCTGAAACCAAAATCATCTGAGCCATAGCCAATAAATGTGCACCTCATAGACTTAGCATCGAGCTTCTTTCTATTTTCCTTATCTACGTGCACAAAGGCTTCACAACCAAAAACTTTGAGAAAAGAGAGATCTACCTTTTTACCTATCCAAGCCTCTTCTGGAATTCCACCATCTAGAGCTGTAGAGGGTCCTTTGTTAATTAGGTACACTGCAGTGTCAACAGCTTCTGTCCAAAACTATAAAGGCAAATCAGCATGCAATCTCATACATCTTGCATGCTCCATGATTGTTCTGTTCATCCTTTCCACAATTCCATTCTGCTGAGGTGTCCTTGGAACCATCCTTTGCCTACGGATTCCATGCATGTAACAATACCAGTTGAACTTATAACTACAAAACTCTCCACCATTGTCTGATCTCAGGCACTTTAATCTTTTGCCTGTTTCATTCTCAACCATAGCTTTCCAAATCTTAAAAATCTCAAATACATCAGATTTCTTCTTAATACAGCAGATCCATACCTTTCTTGTAGCATCATCTATGAACGAAACATAGTATTGTGATCCTCCAATAGAAGCTACCTGAGCTGGTCCCCACATGTCTGTGTGAACAAGCTGCAACTTATGCTTCTTCTTTGTAGACCCAGTCTTGAGAAAACTAACCCTTTTCTGTTTTCCAAATACACAATGCTCACAAAATTCTAGATCCATGCTTTTCAAATCTGAAAGCTTACCTTTAGACTTAAGAATTGACATCCCCTTCTCACTCATGTGGCCAAGCCTTGAGTGCCACAATTTTGCATCCACATCTGAAGTAGATAATACAGAAGGAGAATTGTTAGTAACACAATTACACAAATAGAGAGTACCTACTCTCTTACCTCTAGCCATAACAAGTGCACCCTTGGTCACCTTCCAAGATTCTGCTGTGAGAGTTACTGTACAACCCTCATCCCCTAACTTTCCTGCAGAAATCAAATTTCTCTTCAAGCTAGGAACATGCATAACTTCTCTCAACACCCATGTGTTTCCATTCTACATTTTCAGCTGCACTTTACCTTTGCCAATAATTTTACAGGGTTCATCATCCCCTAGATATACTATTCTAAAATCTCCATGGATATAGTCACAGAAATATTCCCTATTAGGGGTAGCATGAAAAGATGCACCAGAATCTAACACCCAAGATTCTATATTATTATGCAAAGAGAATATTAAAGCATCTTGTGAAATACCTGCAACCTTTGCTTCTTCTTTTCCTTCGTGCTGATTGTCCTCCTTAGGCTTTGATCAGCAATCTCTGCTTATGTGCCCCATCTTTCCACAATTCCAGCATTGTGTCCTTCTGCCATTTCTGGATTTGGATCTGCCTTTCCCCTTAGAGTTGTATCTTGATCTCCCTTTCTTGCTCTTTTCTTTTTGCCTTTCCCTGCTCTCAAAACTTAAAGAGTTCCCAGATGTCTCTTCTGTGCTTTTCCTGTGAATTTCCTCATTCAAGATAACACTAACAACATCCTCTACTTTTAAAATATTTGATGCAGATGCAGTATTGCTAACTGCCATAACTAAGCTATGCCAGCTTTCAGGCAAAGAACATAATATTAAAAGAGCTTTTATTTCATCATCAAATACAATTTTGACTGAACTTAATTGATTTACAATACCATGGAAATCATTCAGGTGATTAGATACAGATCCACCTTCCTGCATATGCAAATTGAATAGCTACTTCATAAGATATACCTTATTAGAAGCTGAGGGTTTTTCATACAAATTTGCTAGAGTAGTCATTAACTCTACCGTTGTTTTTGCCTGTGATAAATTAGATATCACAGTAGATGCTAGACTCAGTCTTATAGACCCCAAAGCCTTTCTGTCAAGAACTTCCCATTCTTCATCCTCCATGTCTGTGGGCTTCTTTGCAATCCCACCTAACGGTAAGTATAGATCCTTCTGATACAGATAGTCCTCTATCTGCATTCTCCAATGTTGATAGTTTTTGCCATTGAACTTCTCCATTCTCAGTTTACTTTCATCTGCCATTGCTTCTCCCACTCAAACAGAAATCCCTGCAGAAACTCCTATGAGCAACCTGTAATCAACACACGCTACACAGATCTGAACCGCCTGTTAGTGACCCTGAGCTTTGATACCAATTATTGGATATCAAGCTTTAAACCTACAACCTAGGCTCTGATACCACTTGTTGGGGATCAACCAACAATATGATTACACTTATGAAAGCAATAAACCGTGGAATTAAATCAGATAGATAAGTAACTAGAATCAGATAATAACAAAGAACAAGAGATACAAGAAACCACCCTAAAAACTTGTATTAAACTCTTTACAAAAAGAATACAATTGAAGAGTTTTCTTTCTTCCACACCTCTCTCAGATGCACAAGATCTCTCTCTAGATCTCTATCCCTTAAGAGCTCTCTCTCTCAAGTACAATCAACTCCAACAACCTGGATTGATACAACTATGTACTGTTCTTCAACATTCACATACAATGAACTACTACAATAATCACACTAAGCTAAGAAGATCTAATTCTACATATAGAATTAGGAAACTTGCGCATGCACTTACAACCAACAGTTAAGCCTCTTGAACAAGGGCTCTAAAAACAATATTACTAATAATAGAAATGTGAACTTAAGACTAAGACTTAAACTCATCATGCAAACACTCGCTTCTATCCTCGAAAATAGCATTCTGGACGCATAGGTAACCGACGCCGGTTCCTACTTGCTTGCCTGTGACCGACATTGGCCGATACTCTGCCGACGCCGACGTCTCTTCAACTGCACCAGACCGACGTCGGTCACTCCTGACCAACGCCGGTGACTGTGTAAACCTACAACTTTGGTAATGTGCTCATGTGTGAAGCTTTTAGGCTCCACACCTTAACACTTTTTGACACTTAGTCAATTTTCATGAAGTTTCTAGATAATCTCCATGTCAGCAAGGTAGTAGGCAAATGGGTTAGCTGGATGCTTTCACATGTTAATTTTTTGATAGTCCTGAGCATTTTGAAAATGATTTTCAACACTTATTCAATTTTTATGAAGTTTCCCATCCATATCCATGTCAATAAGGTAGCGGTCAAGTAGGTTAGTGGTATGTTTTCATGTGTTGAAATCTTGATGACCCAAATCTCTCAAAACCATTTACATATCTTAAAACCCTTTGGGCTGGTAGGTTAGTAGGATGATGCCACATGGCACAATACCACTGATACACTCTCTTAGATATTTATATATAACCCATACATGATGTTAGATCCCTAGGCTAGTGGGTGAGGGGGATGGCACCACGTATTGCAATCCTGCTATTCCATAGCCCCAAGGTGGTCTGTGTATCATAGTAGTGTGTCAGAATAACGGGTAAGAGGGATGATTCCACATGGTGAAATCTAGCTTCACCATAGAGATAATAGTCAACATTAAATTTGAAGCCTTATTCAAGTAATCTAAGAACAAGAAGGATCCACATGGAGGTGGCAAGCCCTAAACACATAACAACAAGAATGCCCAATGAATAGGAAAACACCAACCAACACTTTATAGAGCCTAATTAAGAGAGCCTGAGGAAGGAGTAGACAAATAAGAAGCTACCACATGGACCTAATAGAGCCTTTTAATACATAATATGAATCCATTTCCTAGAGCAAGGAGCATCAAGGAAGTGATACATGGTAGAAGTTGAGCCAAAAGCATGGTAAAGTAGATCAAAGGGGACGTCATGAGTAGTGACATGAATATCATGGAAAATAAGAGAATAACACATCTGAAGATGAACCCAACTCAAGTCTACAAGTCAAAATAACCAACTAAGTTTTGAAAAGGGGGCCCTAAGGGTAGAATATACTCATAGAAGTAAAAAAGGCCAGAATGGGCCCAATGTTGACACATGGTTGGATTCCACCACTGAAGAGTTTGTTGGCACTAACTGAGGTAAATTTGATAACTTATTTCACCCGTTCAGACATCAAATTCATGAGTAGACTGTGTAACTATATTTTATTCATAGAGTCAATGGTAAAGTGGCTCGACATGTAATTCATGGCACAAATCAACATAAATTCTATAAAAATGATGAGAGCGTAATGAAATTTGACCCTATTCATCAAAGAGGTGAGTGAAAAATACACACATAGAAGATAAGCCACATGATTGAGGGGATGTGGTAGGTAGTTATACAGGTGTGACTTGGGTGATCCTGAGGAGATTCTTACTTCCTAAACCCCTTTCCCTTATTGTCATTGAAATTTATAACTACCCAGCTAATAGGTAGGACCTATTTAGACCTGAGATCTAAATATTTTGCCTATTTAAATAGGTAGGATTGTCATTGTAGAGGGACCCTTTTTTAGCACATAAATACTACAAAAATTGGCTATATTTGATCCCTCTTTTGGGTATGACTAAACTCTTCCCTTTTATAACTCTAGCTTCAACCCTTTTGAATCAATAGAAATTTAAATTTACCTTCTTCAGGTTGATATGTTTGTGTGAGTTTGATGCTTAGTCAATCTAAATCTGTGATATAAATTGTTCTTCCTTTTGTATGTCTTTTGTTTACACCTTGCTATTCATAGGTTGAGTTCATACAAATAATGTGTTGTGTTGAAATTGTCTAGGCTAGTGAATTGTTGTGGAAATTGGCTGATTGTGTTTGACACAAAACTTTTTAGTCATTCCTTTAAGTCCTATACATAGAATCAAAACCCCCATATGAAAAACTATTGTATGAAGAGCCTAATTTGAAAAGAGTGTAAGACATATTCATTCCATATTGAGACACATTGTGTTGTCAAGAGGCTAGTGTAGGGAGTATAACACATTAGTGCATCACCTTTAATAGATCCTAGGTTTAATTATGTTCTCTTTCTCTCTTTTCCTTGTAAGTGCAGTGGCAATAGTGTTAGTCTTAGGTGATCCATCAATGAGAGTCAACCTTATTTGGAGGTTCACTCCAACCATAGGTGACCCACAGCCTTGTGGTATTCCCATTATGTCAATTGTACAAGGAGACATGAAACACATCTTTAGAGGGTATAACTCAATGTGACAATAAGTGCATCTAGTCAAGGTATGTTTGCTATGTAGGCTCTCAGATATACTAATTCACTTGTAAAATAGTGAACACAATCTAAAGGAAACCAACTATGGAGGATTCCACCATCTCGTAGCCATACTATGCCATCTCTAGGATATGTTGAGAGTAAATTTTTGAGGTTAACCACTTACTAGTGTACTACAAGAACAAACAATTGAAGGTTTCTTATAGTTGAAAAATAAAACCCTAGGTATTTTTGATATATCATGAAGTATATTGAAACTAAAATCCATTCATAGTGTTGTCTAATGGCTTGAATATTGGGGAAGTATCCTTCACACCATGATTAAGGTGAAATTGAATACCAGTTTGCTCAAAATGACATTTTCTATGAGTTTTAAAACTATTGGAACACAATTTTTAAGAAAACAAGAGAAAAATAAAAATAAATCAAAAGTGAAATTGAAATTTGATAGCCAAATCAAATAACAATAGTTTTTTATATAAATAAAAAATTAATATGAAACCTTAGGATAAAAAAACTAAAAAAGAATGCTAAAAAATGTATAGCTTCACCAATATGTTTTACCCCTTTTTTGATAAAAGAATAAATGTTTTGTAATTAAGAGGTGTAAAAATTGATAGATATAATAATACTAAAGATGTACAATAATAAAAAATTATGATTTTATAAATCGATAAATATGGAATACTACTATATTTAAAGAACACTAAGAAGAAATGCAATTATATCAAATCAAGATTTATGTTAACTATTTTAGATATTTGAAAGTGGAAGTCAACACAAGGTGTGACTATGAATGGAAGTCAATAAAAGTTGTGATTGTGACTATAATTTTATACTACTCATGGGCAAGACCTTTTTTCTAGACTATTGTGCAGGTTACTTGAGTTCATTGACTATGAACTTGTCCCAATTGACTATGGCTAAAAATTGATATGAAAAAGATAGAGATAAGGTATAAATTTGATAGTGATAGATCATAAGTTGAATATAATAATATTCCTAGATAGGACTATTAGATATGGACAACATCATAGGCCAATCAAGTCAATTAATGGTGGGCTTATCCCAGTTGAATATTATAAAAAATATAGTTATTATACCTTCTGCACCTTGTTGGGTGAATATTTTGTCAATCAGCTAACTGATGAGAAAAATAGGTCTTATCAACCACAACAAGGGAGATTGGTCAGCCAAATGTGTAGGTTTACCACATCAAAGGTGGACAAATCTCTCCTCTCATCAAGGGGAGGTTCCCTATTAAAAATGAAGATGCTATATATTATATATATAAGCAGAAAATAACACTCAGGGGTAGGATTACATAATCCATCTCTCTTTTTTCAGAGATGATGTTTACAGACAAAGGAGAAAATATTGATGAAAATGCTAAAGGCACTTCTCTTCTTTCAGAAGCGATCTTACAAAAAATAGCAGGAGTTTCTTTCAGGTAGTGACAAGTAACTGGTAACAGGGTGTAGTAACCAGCAGATTGAGATGTAGCACAAAGTCTCCACCTCAACTTCCCAAGAGTGAAATACAAAGGATAATGGGGGCACAAAGTCATCCCAAGATCCTTCACATAGAAATAGAAAATAGACAAACACACTAAAGGCAATTGCAGACAGCACAAAGTCTTCCCACAGTTAGCTTCAAGACACCTTCCTGATTACTTCCACTAGTTCTGCTTATTTCATTAACTAGATGAGAACATATTCAAAAGATAGACATAAGAACAGTCTCCTAAAATGACACAAGCTATAACAGCACAAAGTCTGAAAGTAACTTGCTTTCTCATTCAAATAAAGAAATATGATGAACAATCTGGGCTCAAAGTCTCAATAATTGCCTCTCAAATTTGGCAGAGCTTCGCTTCTATAATGGAAAAGTCTCTTTTACATAAGACAAGAGTTTACAATATATTGCAACCAAGGAAGGCTTGGCACTTTGTTCCATGCAATGGCCCATGCTATGGTCAATGCATTGAATGAATTTTTAGTTCTATCGAGGGACCATGCTTGGAACAATGTATCTACCTTAACTATGGCATGCCAATTCATCTAATATGTCTCCTCCAAAGTATATACTGTCTGGTCCTTTCCTTCTCATTTGCACAATTATCCACTTTTGCCTTTACTTCATGGAAGAAAAATAGGCCACGTCCTTGATTTGGCATGCTTAGAAGTCTACTTGGTGAACTATTTCACCTATTAGAAATAACTCCCTAGTAGATGTTTCTGATCTTTTTGTATTGTTCTCTCTTCCTTGTAGCAATTAGAGCTCTCAAGATATCTTCTTCAGCTGGTTGCTTGGTTCATCCTTCAAATTTTGCATCATTTTTGAAAACTAACAGATATTCCATTACCTTAAATTTGACGTCTGTAAGGCCATCAATTGTGGTTGGCTATTTGAACCATGTTAAACCTTTGAACATGTGAAAATTCATTGGTTTAATGGTTCAATGGTTTAGATGATCTTTATCAGTTCCCTGGTTCAATTACTACTTTGGTTCAATCGCTGCTTCTCCCTTTGGTTGAACCATCCTTTTGAACTGGTCTCTGGAATCATCTATTTCTTCCTTTGCTTGGGGCTGTCTTTGAACCATTGAACCTGTTAACCATTACACTTTGAACTCTTTCAATTCAAGGTTTAATCAATTCACTGGTTCATTCTTTGTTCTATTATTTCCTTTATCCTTCTAAGTCCCTTTGAGGCCTTGAAAATCCTTCAGCCTTTTGTCTTTGGAATGCCCCTAAGGGAAGGTGTCCCTTCGGGTCTTTGAGAAAGGTCTATTTTCTAGGTGCTGAGAGCCCCCCACAAGGGTACCTACCTTTTGGGGTCCTTCGGGCAGCCTTCGGGCTTCAATTCTTTGGGCGGCCTTGATCCTTCATTTCCTTAAGACAAAGGAGAAAATCCTAATGAAAATGCTGAAGGCACTTCTCTTCTTTCAAAAGTGATCTTACAAAAAATAATAGGAGTTTCTTTCAGGTAGTGACAAATAATTGGTAACAGGGTGTAGTAACTAGTAGACTAAGATGTAGCACAAAGTATCCACCTCAACTACCCAAGAGTGAAAAACAAACAATAATGGGGGCACAAAGTCATCCCAAGTTCCTTCACACAGAAATAAAAAATAGATAAACACACTAAAGGCAATTGTAGACAGCACAAAGTCTTTCCACAGTTGGCTTCAGGACACCTTCATGATTACTTCCGCTAGTTCTATTTATTTCATTAACTGAATGAGAACACATTCAGAAGACAGACATAAGAACAGTCTCCTAAAATGACACAAGCTATAACAACACAAAGTCTGAAAGTAACTTGCTTTCTCATTCAAACAAAGAAATATGATGAACAATCTGGGCTCAAAGTCTCAGTAATCGTCTCTCAATTTTGGCAGAGCGTTGCTTCTATAATGGAAAAGTCTCTTTTGCATAAGATAAGATTTTACAATATATTGCAACTAAGGAAGGCTTGGCACCTTATTCCATGGAATGGCCCATGCCGTGATCAATGCATTGAATGCATTTTTAGTTTTGTCAAGGGACCATGCTTAGAACAGTGTATCTACCTTAATTGTGGCGTGCCAATTCATCTAATATGTCTCCTCCAAAGTATAGACTGTCTGGTCCTTTCCTTCTCATTTGCGCAGTTGTCCACTTTTGCCTTTACTTCATGGAAGAAAAATAGGCTGCATCCTTGATTTGGCGTGCTTAGAAGTCTACTTGGTGAATTGTTTCACCTACTAGAAATAACTCCCTGGTAGATATTTTTGATCTTTTTGTATTGTTCTCTCTTCCCTATAGCAATTGGAGCTCTTAGGCTATCTTATTCAATTGGTCACTTGGTTCATCCTTCAAATTTCGTGCCATATTTGAAAACTAATGGATATTCCATTACCTTAAATTTGATGTTCGGGGGGCCGTCAATGGTGGTTGGCTATTTGAACCATGTTAAACCATGAACCTTTGAACATGTGAAAGTTCATTGGTTCATTAGTTCAACATTTTAGGTGATCTTTATCAGTTCCCTAGTTTAATTACTGCTTTGGTTCAATTGTTGCTTCTCCCTTTGGTTGAACCATCCTTTTGAACTGGTCTTTGGAATCATCTGTTTCTTACTTTGCTTGGGGCTATCTTTGAACCATTAAACTTGTGAATCATTGAACTTTGAACTCTTTCAGTTCAAGGTTCAATCGGTTCATTGGTTCATTCTTTGTTCTATTGTTTCCTTTATCCTTCTAAGTCCCTTTGAAGCCTTGAAAATCTTTTGGCCTTTTGTCTTTGGAATGCCTCGAAGGGAAGGTGTCCCTTTGAGTCTTTGAGAAAGGTCTATTTTCTAGATGCTGAGAGCCCCCGCAAGGGTACCTACCCTTTGGGGTCCTTCGGGCTTCAATTCTTTGGGTGGCCTTGATCCTTCATTTCCTTGGGACAAAATGTCTGAAGGAATTCTTCACTTGCCTTAACCATTTTTCCGTTGGACTTTTAACTATTCCTTCAGGCAAAATGTCTGAAGGAATTCCTTATGATATTTTGTCTGAAGGAAATCTTTCCTTGGCTTTGTCTTTTTCCATCAGGGCTTTGTCTTTCGGGTGAATTCCTTCAGACAAAAGTCCGAAGGAATTCCTTCGAACTTTTTGTCTGAAAAAAATTTGCCTTGACTTGAATGCATTTTTCACAAAAAATCTTTTCGAAAGAATTCCTTTTTTCTGTCTTGTTCACTTTTTTGAAGAAAATCTTACCGAAGGAATTGTTTTGGTTCTTTGATTTGGTAATATCCTCAGACAAAATATCTGAAGGAAATCTTCCCTTTCAGCCTTCTCTTTATTCTTTGAACCAATTTTCCTTGCCCTCTACAAGGGCACTTGTTCCTTTGGCTTCGGGGCAGTCCTTTAAACCAATCGTTTGAACCGACTGATTGAACCAACTTTGGTTCAACAGTTCAATCTCTTTATCGAAAGCCTTTATTTTGGCTAAGTCTTTTGATCTCTTCGAACCCATTGAACCCGTTGAACCCATTTAACCATTTTGGTTCAAGGTTCAACGATTCAATGGTTCAATGGTTCATTCCTTTGTTCTTTGAAGCCTTCAAATTCCTCTAAGCCTTTTCACACTGTTGAACCTTTGAACCCATTGAACCGTTGAACCTTTTTTGGAAGTGGGGTTTAATGGTTCAATGGTTCAATCCTTCCTTTGAAGCTTGCCGATGAACATTTTTGGTTGAACCAAGGCGTTGAACCAATCCTGAAATTGCCTAAGTGTTGGAAACTTGCCCCTTTGAGAGAGCTCTCCTGTTGAAGCCATTGAACCTGTTGAACCTGCTAATCCCTTAACTAAAAAATCTTGAATAATGAAGAATTTGAATGCTCAGAACAATTTTTTGAGAGGGGAAGAGATAATTTTGGTCCTGCAGGACCAAAATAGTTTATGTGTTGTCCCAAAAATGAGTGACAGATTTTGAGAACAACACACCTGAGTCTATCGAGTAAGTCTTTAAAACCTTAAGGGCACTTTAAAATCTTGAAAACTTAAAAAATGAGTGGAAAGTGTAATAGGATGAGCTAACCCCAATCATTCCCTTGATGATTAAATGTTGCTTACGTATCTAATACTCTAAGGAGGGAAATCCATCTCATATAGTTCTTCCACCTAGAGTGATTATGCAATTGTACTTCTTGACTATGTGTATGTAGCTATAAATATGACTTCAATACTTAACAATGATATTGAATTATTTTGAGATTCTTTAGACTTGGCTCATGGCTTCTCCTTATGAATTATCTTGAATTTGGAAAAAATAGGATAGATTTTATCAATGTGTAATAGTGTGTAAGCTAGCACCCAGGTGATATCAAGTGGGGATAATGAATGACCTTTGATGTGTATTTATAACAAAACCTTTTGAAAATTTACATTATCCAACCTTCGGATATGTGTGGGAAGATCCAAAATAATAATTCAAAATCTATAAACTAGCCATTATTTGGTGTGGGACATGACTTCCAACCATGTTCTTGTCTACCTAGCATGGAGCTATCTCGAAAGAAAAGGGATAACTATCCTTGGATGGAGAAATTTTGAGGGTGATCTTACATAGTTTGATTAATTTAATCTGAAAATTTTAAGTAGTAGTGATGAAAAACAAAGGGTCGAACCCACATATTGATAAATGTCTTAGAGGAATGGAGAATATGAGTAATGTATTTAGGTACAAGTCATATGGCTAAGGATGTGCCAAGAATTAGCATTGTAAATTACTTGTGACCAAAACATATGTGTTTAAAGCATCCTATGGACAATATCGGCTACCATAAGGGTCAAATTTTTTTGGTAGTGTCCAAAGAGGCTCTTGCCTCTATTTCAGGTTTGAGTAGCTCATGAAGTAGTTATGAAGCATTTATAGGTACATAGACACCTTTTATGAGTGAAAAAAAAATCATAATCAATTAAGTACATTACCCCTCTTGCTTTGTCTATTTTAAATTGAAATAGTGTAATATGTATTTATCCATTTAAATTCAAATTATTACATTAATTTTTATATTTTACATGATTTGATTAGTGCACAATTTTACATATTTTATATCACATACATCCAAAATAAGTAAATCATTTTTGTGAACTTGATTATTTATTTGAGCACTAAAAACCCTAGGCTTCCTCCTTTGGTAAGGTTTCATATTTATCTCCTATTAAGGTTTAAATTTTAGATTTGATTTATGTTTTCCCCATTCATATAAGCAAAACCCTAACATGGATACAATGGATGATTTTTTTTCATATTTGCCAATCCAAGCTACGATAATAATAGTTACATCTATCTTTCATAAATTATATGATGTATTTATATCTCATACAACAATATGAGTTGAATTAAAATGTAATGAAGCTAAGGATGATATTATACACAAGGAAATATTACCTCTCTTTAGTGACATATATTACATGGATGTCAAATCTGAGATGCTTTTGGTTACTATACAAAGGGAAAGGGCATGCATGATTGACTCATTTCATTCCTCCTCTCTCAAAACCTTATGGTAGAGGTAGCCAACATCCATCCTCTATAATTTAAATAAGGATATTAAAATCCAGTATCAAATATTTTTTCTAATTTTTTTGACACGTTCTCATATTTTTCTCAATGCCACAAAAAGATGTATAAGGAGAAAAGAGAGAAAATGCTACTATGGGCGGCATGTATTCTTCTACAACAAGTATATATTTTTAATCAAATGAAGATATAAAACTAAATGAAGAAGACCCAATACTTGTTTTTTCCACTTGATTATATATATATTAGTTTGATTTATATTAAAATTTGTAAGGAAATTTTGAAATGTAGATTATATATAAATTTTGTAGATTATAATTGGTTAAATATAAGGTTTGCATTATAATTTTAGGGTTTATGTAATATTAAGGTTGTTAAAAATTTAGAGATTATATAATTCTAATTTAATTTTTAAGGGAGTTATGGCATGTAAAACTCTAGGTTATTAAAGTGCTGGAATAATAAATTAGGGAATAAATATAACAATATTAACGACCTTTGATTTGTACAATAATTGATTTATCTGATTATGTTATAAATAACAATGAATTATAAGAGATGTATTTAGCTAAAAATTAATTGAGATAAACAAGTGATAGGCTAAAAATTGGTATAGAAACTGTGCAAGGTCTTGTGAATAATAATTAGGAGTTAGAAATTCTCCTGGATAATAACATAGTCCTTTAAATAGTAGCACATTGTGCTAGTGTCCTCTATGTTGTGCTAGTGTCCTTTTAACAATAGGGATAGTGAATTTTTGGGTGGACCTTTGCTTGATTTTGAGAAGTCTATGCTTGTATGAATTAATGTTGGTTCACTATTTGTTCCCTATTTTGACTGATTTTAATGTGAAACCCTAGGCCTCCATGTTTGTTAGGGTATTTGAGGAGCACAAGTAGAAAAAGAGTGGCATTATCAAGGTAGGATGGATGTGACCTCAACACCCCATGTGCTAAGCATTGCCTACATACCAATACCTAAAAAGGGGATCAAGCTTGATGTAGTTCTCTCAATCTACTTGTTAGTGTAAGTGAATGCTAGTATGAGTGCCAGTTTGAGTTATTTGAGTTTGACTTGAGACTAAAAATTTGAGTAATCTAAGCTTTGGGCTATTGTAGATGGGTTTATATTGAAGAAGGGTAGAATAGGGATCAATCATCTTGATTTTTAAAACTTTTTTGAGTTTATTTATGAACATTTGCATCTAATTTCTATTTAGGGGATAAATGAATGGAATTGGTCTATATATAACATTATGGTGCTTTTCAAGATGTGAAATAGGTCTAGGCCAACCCTAAGTTTGCTTTGAGGAACGAAAATATATCCATTGGAAGAGTAAGGAGCAAGGGGACATTAGCATTTCCTTTTGGTAAATAGCACAATGCACTATAGTCTAAAGGACCACACTAATGTCTAGGTGGAAAGAATGAGAATAAAAGAGACCTAGGTACCTAGGAGGTGGCTTAGTGCTACTTTTGGTATATCTAGGAATGGGTTGGACTTGTATGAAATCTAGAAAAGGATCAAATGGGCCCTAAGATAGGTTTGAGACTAAGATGAGGATAATGTGGTCTCAAGTGACACTCATTTCACTAAAATGATATTTTAGATAATTGCATTTGCCCCCCACCCTTATTCTAGAAATGAAGCAAAGTGAAATGACTAGGATTAAGGAAAATAAATGTAAATGGACTTATCTAAGAGGTGAAACCCATGAATATGGGTCTAAGTCTACGAAGGTGATCCATTGCATGTCCTACAAATGAAACATGAATGAATCAATCCTTAACTAAGAAACATCAAAAGGAATTACAAAATTGAGTAAAGAGTGAGAGAAAGAGGAAAGGAATGAATACACCTCATTGGTTATGTGAACCAATGCTAAAACCTAGTGACATCTTGTGTGTGTGTAGATGGTGATAAAATAGTGAATAACATAGATTGAGCTAATGACTTGCTCAATCCTCATATGTGGGTGGATCAAGAACTCAAGTTGGCCTTGACTCCATCATTACCCACCCCTATTTGGTGGATCATAATTTCTGAATTATTTGGATTGGATAGATGGCTTGTCCAACCCTCCTATGTAGGTGGTTCAAGAACTCAAGTAGGCTATGAATCCATCATTTCCTACCCATGTGTAATATATGCATCTAAAATTGAAATTATGTAATTAATTGAAGTTGTGTGATGAAACTAAAATTATGTAGAATGGATCTGGGGCCACTCAAAAATTTTGATATGTAAAATAGATTAGGGGCCACTCGATAACTATGCAATGTATCTTAGGGGCCACTTGAGAATGTTAAACACTATAGATGGAATAAGGCATCAATATGGTGTAAAAATGGTGCAAATGGTATCTAGAATAACAACATGAAGAATGACATGGAGCTACCATTCCATCTGAGTGTACTGGTGTCAAATTGAACATATAGGAACAATATGCCATTTACATGCCCTCAACTCTGATATATATGTATATGGATTCTAGATCAAGTCATAATAATCTGTGTTTGAATATATGAAACTAAAACACAAGTGATCATGCCATTTGTGATACCCCCAATTTGAGAAACTTGTGTACTTATATGTATAACTGAGCATATTTGATAATCTTTGATTGATACTGTGCAAACCTAAACTGTACCCACTATAATTTTTTGGCAATTCTAGAATTTTATATTTTTGGGAATAATAAATAATAGTGTAATCCCCTGGTCAATAACACACTATGCTAGTATCCTCTATGCCACAATATTGACCAAATGTGTTATTTCTATGCAAAATTGAGACTAATGTATATGTAATTATTTTTCAATGTGTTTTCATAAGTCTAAGCTCTATATTCTATGTTTGCATGCTAAAAACTATGTTCTGAGTGCACTAAGATGGCCTGATTTTTATGATAAACCCCTGTGAATGCCCCCTCTTTTGAGGGGATTTGTTGAACCTCTAAAATAATTATCCTCAAAATAAAAAATATGTATTATGTGTGTTAGATTGAAACATATGATATCTACATGATAAACCAATATAATGTGTATACATGACATCAAAATTTAAAATAGTTTGAGCATAAGTTGGTAATTTATGATGTATGTTAGATCTAGCATTCACAAGGTTGTCAAGATAGATATAACAATATGAGCATGTATATGAACACAAAATCTAGCTATAATCTATGTAACTACCTAGGGGGATGGGGCATGATATACATCAAGGCACACAAGGAGGAAGGGCATATGTATGAGGTCCCTCATGGCATCACAAATTGGATAGGCAATCAAAAATTAAGAGACATGTGTCATGGTTATGATGCATACATGAAAGCATACATACAAACACATGAAGCACACAAAGTAGGTAAGGGGACACAATACAATGGACATGGGCACATGTCACTAAGTATGAGAAAGCAAACATATAAGGACATGTTATAATGTACACATATACAAAGAGAAATCAAGGTTGCACCACATGGAATGGCATGTTCAAATGTTCACATACACAATCAAGAAGCACACACAAGGATATGGGAACATGTCCAAAACATACACATAATTAAAGTAATTTTCATAGAGCCATAGAAAAATGGCATATTCAAATGTCTTTGAGTGGATGTAGAATCAAAGCGACACAGTCAAATATAGACTAGTAAAGATAGAAATGAAAGTATGAATAACATGTGGTATAAATATGTAATTATCAAAGACGTACATAAGCTGAGTCTATAGTAGTAGCAGTAAAAAAAAAATAGTGTAGTATAGGATGATCAATATCAAGATATAATCAATGCTAAATTTTTGATGTGGAGTATAGAAAGATATAACCTCATCAACCAAAAGTTGTGTAATATGATGCCCCTAATGGGAAAATGTATCAATGTTAAATCTATATATTTGTGTATGTGCCCTAATGGGTAGATGTTAACAAATCTAGATTTGTGTAGAGGACTTGAGTCCTGTAGTAATATGAGAACACATAAAATAAATAAATGAATCATGTATGTATGATAAGAACTAACTATATTAATCATAAATAGCATATGTAGTATCTGGCATATAGAAGGAATGTAAACATGGGAATGCATACAATTTAAAATTTGTATTTTCTAAGCAATATATGAATGTTGTCTATATTTTTGAATATGCTATATTATTTTTGTGTTTTATAAGTATATGCTATGTACAAGCAATATGAAGTTGAAACTATGTACAAGTGATGTGCGAGTAAATGAGATTGTATACAAATGAAATGTAGTGCCTCCATAGACCTAAGATCACATATATAAGATGTGGATAGTCAAATGGTAGATTTGGTGGGAGGTCATCCAATGTTGGATATTGAATCTACCCAAACTCAAATAAACCATCATCATCATGATTATCATAACATGTTGGTTCAAATATATCCTTATCTTTGGTGTTAGTCTGGATTCTGTGTATCCCAATAACATGTTTCTCTACTATGTAAGAAATCTCCCATGTAGTCCCAAGGTAGACCACATTGGACTGTAGGGTATCTGTATGAAATCTATTATTCTTATTTGTGCCATCATGTAGAATTCAAATTGTGTGTCCCTCATAATTAAAATTAAATCATCTATCTAGATAATCAACTATGGCATCCATTGTTTGTAACCATATACTACCAATTGTAACCTATATATGAGTGTCTGTGCTCATGATGAAGAGTAGTGTGTTGACCACCTTAGGACCACATGCAACTGGGAGTGTGATGTGTCCTAAGGAGTCCTAACAATGTATAACATGATGTAGATTAGTGTCTTGATGTCATATGTGCTATAATAATTCCAATGTATAAGTGTTGGGATCAAAATCCTATCTATAACAACATGAGGGATGTATTGGTCCTTGATGAAAGCTAAAATATTCAAGGAATCATTATGTGAATGTTTGTGTTGGTAAAGATTCTATCATGATGCCTATAATGGTGGAGATGGAGGCTATGTAACCTGGATAGTGTCTCGAGTCTTGAATTTATTCAATTTATATTATAATGTTGATCATGTATCTATATCATGTCTGATAATCCTATGAAAATGATTAAAGGGTGTATCATCTTGCTATGACAATATAATAATGGATCTGTGGTAAATTGTGGGTAGTTTCATCAATCCTCTATCAAGTAAAATCTATAAAATTTAGTGTGGTATGTCTTATATACTGCCTACTTGAATCTGGATAACTTGATCAATATCCAAAGATGTAACCATATGTCTTGAGTGTAGATAAAAATTTGAATCTAATTTCAAGTGAGTGTTTGAGCCTATATTTGTGGATTGGTGGTGATGGATGTTTAGGTAAAGGTATGAGTGCCTTGGAATCATATATATACTCTTTAGGCCTATGAGTGTGAATCTCAATCCATATAAACAATCATCAATGTTCATGTGTGCTATATTATCCTCTATGGTGGTCTTAAAATATGTATCTGAGTTTCTAATGTATACCTCCTTTGAGTTAACAAGTAATGGTAACTATGCTATGTGAATCTCGTTAGCCACCATGGGTGGGGATAACTATGATGTAGGAAGATCATTATCCCTCATGGGTGAAGATAATGGTGACATAAGATGATCATTATCCATCATGGGTGTGGATAATGGTGTTGTAGGAGGATTTGAAAATGTTGCAAGAATAGTGGTGCTAGATTCCCCAATATCATATGTATGCATATTTTATATAGGAATGATATTAGGTGGGGACTCTATGATAACATGAGGTGTCCCATCTAAATTATACTTAGGGTAGCGGGCTTAGTGACTCTACAATATCTAAATGGTTGGTTATTAGCTAGACAAGTGTATAAAGATCCATCATGTAAAAAGTTGACACATCTATGAAAGGTAGAGAGTAAAACCTCCATGTCATGTATCCAAGGTCTCCCGAGTAATAAATTGTAATGCAAATTATTAGTCATCATTTGAAATTGTGTGGATAGAGTATTTGGCCTAACCATGATATCTAATTTAATAGAACCTAATTCCTATCAAGGAATGTCATCAAAACCTCAAATATTCTTATATGTCTTCTGAATGGATGCTATATCAACCCCCATAGTCTATAGAAATGTGAAGTTGCATATGTTAAGACCTGAACCACTTTCAATTAGAACTCATTTAATAGTGGTGGTTTTGATTTATTCCTGAAAAAAGAGTGGTAGATTTTGGTTGATAATTATCTGTGAGGGCAAATCCTCATTGTCAAAAGATATAACATCCTCAATGTCCTTGATAGTGTTCATGATAGATGCAAAATAAGCTAGTTTTGTATCCTGAGGCAAAGATGTATGATTAAGTGTTTGAAAAAGAATATCTTTGAAGATGGTTACCTTTTTAATTAATTCCAATATAAAAATATTAGTTGGTGTATTTCTCAACTAATACACAATATCATATGCTCTATGATGATCCATAGGTCCCATTCAATTGTTTTAGGGATGAGGAGGGATGGTGGGATTATGCTATTCCTATATAGGCTGAGGAGGCATCTGATTCTATTTAGTAACATCTCAAACCACATGATATACTATTTTTCTAGGGTGAGTAGTAGAGGCAAGATGAGAGCAAAGGTAGTCAACTAGTCTAGGTGGGGAAAAAATAAACGGAGTCCTCTAAGCTCACTATCATTGAGTAGTAATCAGAGGTAGCTCAAAATTATCCATGAAACAATGCTCTCCATAGAAGGGGAGATCATGAGGAGGTGGACTAATGTGTGAATTAAGTTGAATTATAATGTGATCCATGAGAGGAGTGAGATACATGTGCATCATTATACAAATGGCAGGTAATAAGCATTCAAGACAAACCACCAAACTTTGTACCAAAAATTAGAAAATTGCTTCCATCATGATAATCATGATACAAGGTTGAAAACTAAAAATGATCAAATTGTGAATGTAAGAAGGGAAACCCTAATGGTAAACTAAGGTTTTTTAGGCAATATGTTTGAATTAATTCAAGTTCACCAAAGATTTAACTTTTATGGGAGTTATGGAAAGTAAAACCTTAGGTTGCTAAAGTAATGTAATAATACATAAGGGAATAAATATAGCAATATCAACAACCTATAATTTGTACAATAATTGATTTATCTAATTATTATAAAAATATCAATGTATTACAAGAGATGTACGTAACTAAAAATTGACTGAGACAGATAAGTGACAGGATAAAAACTGGTATAAGAATAATGCAAGGTGTCATGAATAGCAATAAGGAGTTAGAAACCCTCCTAGACAATAAAACAATATTTTGGATAGTAGCGCACCATGGTAGTGTTTGTTGTGTTGTGCTAGTATCCTTTTGGTAGTAGGGACTATGAGATTTTGGGTGGACCTTCATCTAATTTTGAGAGTCTGTGCCTGTATGAATGAATGTTAGTTCATTGTCTATTCCCTGTTTTGACTAATTTTAATATGAAACCCTAGGCCTCCATTTTTGTTAGGGTATTTTAAGATCATAAGTATAAATAAAGTGGTGGTAGTAAGGTAGGCTAGATGTGACCTCAATACCCCATGTGCTGAGTGTTGCCTATATACCAATACTTCAAAAGAGGATCAACCCTGATGTAGTTCTCCCAATTTAAGTACTAGTGCAAGTGCAAGTGAATGCTAGTATGAGTGCCAGTTTGAGTGATTTGAGACAGTAAATCTAAGTAATTTAAGTTTTATACTTTTGTAAATGGGTGTATGCAAAAGTAAGCAATAATAGGGATAAATGACCTTGATTTGCACAATCATTTATGAGTTTGTTTATGATTATTTGCATCTGATTTCCATCTAGGGGATAAATGAATGAAAGTGGTCTATATATAGTGTTATGGTGTTTGTCAAGATGTGAAATAGGTCTCAGTCAACTTTAACATTGCTTTGAGGAATATAAATATATCCATTGGGAGAGTAAAGGGCAAGGGGACATTAACACTGCCCTTTGGTCAATAGCATAATGTGTTATATTCTGAGTTCCATGCTAATGTCCAAGTGGTAGGAACACGTGAAAAATAGACCTAGGTGCCTAGGGGGCTTAGTGTTACTTTTAGTATATTTGGGAATGGGTTGGACTCGCACAAAAGCTAAAAAATGATCAAAAGAGGCCCTAAGATAGGTATATGTTTAATTTGGGGATAAAATAGTCTCAAATGACATTCATTGTACTAAAATGACCTTTTAGATGACCTCAAACCCTAATATGAATGTGTGCATGTTAGAGTTATATGTAATTTTATTTTCATGCACATATATCTAAAAAATTAGGTTTCCAATTTTTTTCTATATGAACAAGCCATGAAATAAGGTTTATACATTTTTTGGCATGAAGATATATAATAATTTATTTTAATTATAATTTTTGTGTGTGTATACATATATGTACATATAAAAATTTTAACATGTTAAACTTGAGTATAAAGGCTCTTGCATAATATAACTTACTTTTATTTAATTACCTAGAGTTTATATGTATACATACTTGTTTATACAAAATTTAGATGTAAAATAAATATAAAATTAAATATATATTGTAAAAGTGATTTAAATGTGTTAGTTAAAAATTAAATATAGGTAATCTAATGGGTCACTTGTTTTCAAATTAATTAAATTGATTAACTAATTCACACGTTTAAGTACATAGATGATTGTAAATGTAAATGAAACATATCATATTTAAACGTACATATAAGTGGATGTTACATTAAATATTACATTTTAGATGAGTGTTAAATTAAACATATTAATTTTTCACATGTATAAGTAGATCCATGAATGTTGAATTAAATATATCAAATTTATTAAATTTTTTTTTTTTTTTTAAGGAATAGGTAATGTGAGAGAGGATGAATAAAATGCTCTCTCCCTTAAGTCATTTTGACTAAAATTCTCTCTCCATTAAATCATTTACAAATGTCTTACAGAATCTCTACATGTGACTTCCCAAGATCTAATAAAAAAGGATTTTGACTTGTTAAGAGAATATTTTGAGAGTCAAAAAGTGACTTAAAGGAATATGCATAAGCATTCTAATTAAAAAATATAAGATATTATTATAAATTTAACATAGTTGAGCATGTTCGGTTGATAGTTTTTCTCTTAAACCATGATGAAATCAGACCCACATTAGAGCTATTGGGAGTGGATTTAGAAAGTAAAAATATAAAAATTAGATAATAATTGGGAGTGGATTTGGAAGCTAAAAATATAAACATTAGATAATAATTTGTGAGAAATGTGTTAAGAGGCTTAAGTTTGGTGTGAAAGATAATTTGTAAAACTGACAAGATAATTTCATGTAGAGTGATGTTGATTTCAATTATGAGTGAAAAAATAATTAAAAAGTGACATGTCAATTTTATGTCAAAATGTTTGACATTATTATAAATACTATCATTAGATATTTGAGGAGAAAAAAAGTTATGGATGATAATTTATTGAAGGTTATTTGGCACTAATGTACATGAATCTTTATTCTGATAAAATTGAAGAGAGTGTTTAGAGGATATGAAATTTTGATTACTAGAAAGATCAATCCTAACTTTCCTCAAATGATAGAGATATTATTAAACATAGGATTTCTCATAATGTTTATGAGGAACATGCAAAACACTAGATTGATTTAACTCAACATGAGATTTATTCCAAATTTTGTTCAAAAAATACACATGTTAAGATTGGGCAGCAAATGTTTAAGAGTTTGAAATATTGGTATATGAAGTAAAATAAAGTCATTGAAATATGTTGTCTCCATCATGTTGTGTTTGAATTTATTTAATAAAATTTTTTAACGTTGTTGCTTTTATACCTTCATTTAAATTATTAGATCATGTGAGTAAATTCTAATATATGTGTGCATAAATTATATTTTATTAGGCCTACATGAAGTTAAGAGAAGAAGCTCATGAATTGGAGAATGCCTTGTCCATAAATGTGTGAGAGAATTTATATTCTCCATTATATGAAAAAAATCATGAGAATATGAAGGATCCAATTGCTTGCATTAAAGGTAGTTATAGTAGATGTGGAAATTTGGAAAAAATTATAATAAGCACTGAAGTAAACAACATGCATCAAATCATGAATTGGAATATATGATTAATAATATTATTTACATCGACTTAAATTGTGAAACTCATGTTTTTTTTATGCATGTACAGATGAATGTAGTTTAAAATGCATCAAGTATGAGACTAAAGTAGGGAAAAAGCTAAAAGGTTAGACATGGTAGAGGATGAAGTCCTAGATGACACATTCATGGATAAATTTTGTAGCTTGACCATTCCTAATATAAAATATTATCATTTCCAAGTATAAATTAGGTCAATTTAAGGCATTAAATAATGCATTCCCCCTTGCATTGATCTTATCAGTATTTGGATTTATTGAAAATTAATATTTTTATCATCAAAAGGATATTCAAACACAATGTTATCATATTGATGAAGTGATTATCATGATGCATGCGTGTTATAATCAAGCACAATAAGAATTGGTTGGTGTTGAGAGTTATTATCTTCAACGGGTAATTACGAAATAATACCTCTTTTATTACAGTGATGACAAAAACCATGATACACACTTTGTATGACATTGTTTTAAGTTATTTTTCTGATATCTTGATTAATGAGGTGTAAAAATAGAGAAAAAATATGTTTGATCATATAGTTTTGAATCATAATTCAAATCATCAAAAAATTGTTTTGCACTTTGTAGATATGATTGATTTTTTAACAAACCTTATATGTGGATTTTTTTTGAGAATGGTCATGGGAAGGGGGAACACAATAGTGTTGGTGTTTACATCAAGTGTACTCTAAAAAAATGAAATGTGAATTATAAAGGAGATCAGTTAAATGATGCATATGTTTTGTTAAATAGTTTAAGAATTTTTATAAGTAACAAGTCTCTAGTTGGGAAGAAACCTCTTCCATAAATATTGTTTTGGGATATTACAAGAATACAATAATTAAATTGCATGCTTATACATATGGTAATATTCACGGTAGTGTGCATATAAAATTTCATGTATATGTATGAATTTATAATGTAAATATTAGTTACATATTTGAATATAGATTGGTTAGAGTTCATAACATGGATATCAAAGGATAAAAAATATCAAGATTGTGTTTTGTGATGAGCACCAATAATCATACTTAGACACTATAAACAAGGGATTATTATTATTTTTGTTATGACTACATGGTAGGTGGATATGAAAAATGTGATAGATAAATGCATGCTAATGTGGGTGAGTGGAATATGATTCCTAAAGTTGTGATTGACGAATATATTTTAAAAGAATACGAAAACTTTGAAGATTTTTCTTTGATATCACTTGATTACAACTACATATATGGACTAGTTAACAAATATACAATTCATATAAACTTATATATTTCTTGTCATTTTGATCAAGAAAAGTATTTGCAATCATTGTAGATGAAGACAATCTTGAAAATATTAACTAATATTTGTTATGGTGCAAAAAAAAGGACCAAATTTAAAAATAATAATAAGTGAGAGAACCTTTTTTCCTATAAGTTTGGTTGTGCTACGGGGGACATATTTGAGTCAAGTGAAATTTACTCCCAATGGGGTTCATTTTATAGATTATGAACCAAAATACAAAGTCTTTCATTATAGCCATCACATTGTTTATATTGATTTATATCTCTGTAAAGTGACATGCAAGTAAATGACCAATATAAGTGGATGTTAGACAAGGAAGATCATAAAAATATCATACATATTATTAATGAGTGAGATGAATTAGATGATCTAGTCTAGTTTTTCATATAAAAATCTAATTTGAAATTTACTCGTTCATGCTTTATAATAATTTTTTTTTTGTAGAATGTACTAAACATATACATGTCCTTTGACAATGTTTCATATAACTAATATTTAAATCAAGTAATTTTAATTTTTATATGATCAATCAATTTAAATCTATATTTTATTTAAAACATTAAATTATGTTAAAATATTAAATATTAAATTGAAATTTATATTTTATTTTATTATTTCACACAACTTCTAATTTCTAATTATCATATTTATTGATCACTATAGCTTAATTATATGTTTAATATTTAATAAAACACTAGATCATATGTATAAGCATGGTTTACTTATTATTTTGAAAATTCAATCTATGAGTTATCAATGACAAAATAATTGATAATTTTGGACCTGAGGTACATGCCACATCACCTTTACTTCTCAATTAATTTATACATTGAATGAAAATTTGAATTATCAACCATCACCTATTTTGATTAAATGTGCTCATTAAGATTCATGGAAGATGGTTTTTGAATATTTTTTTGTTTTAGTTATTTTCAACGATTTTATAAAGAGGGTTATCCATCATAGTAAATTATTAGTTAGCAATATTTTATTTTCTCTTTTTCCCCGATTTTAATGTTTCAAAAATATGTAAAATCTTGGATATTTTATATGAGATTTTTTCCATTTTTTAGGTGTTAGAGTAATGATTTTGTTTATGTGTAAGAAAATAATTAATTTATAAATGCATTAATATAAGAGTTTAAATATATATATTTAAATTATAATATTTATTTTGTTTAATAAAGATAAATAAGGTCTTTTTAATGATATTATATAATTCAAATTATATTTTTTAATATGACTCATTTATTATTAAAACCTATTAAAATTTAAAATAAGAACATGTGTAAGGCAATATTTAAATTTTCAAGGTATAATTATTCATTTTTTTCCAATAAGGAAACACTCATTGATTATATTCATCATTTTTATATTCTAATTTATTTTATACCTTTATAGTACATGGTATCTTAATCATGTTGCTATTTTTGTTATCAATTAAGTAGAGATAAGTGTGAAGCAATGCTTCTTAAACATATTATTTTTTGTTAGTATTATTTATGTATTTAAGTTGTTTTGGAACAAATAGTAATGTAAATTATATCAATATTAAAATATACCATGTAAAATAGTAATGTAAATGCTACTTATCTTTATTGAGTAAGTATAAATGCCTATAAACCAACTAGAGATGTCTAAACATCACTCATGAAAACTAATTAAATATGCCTACACATCATATACCATGTGAAATATACAAATATAAATATGAATTAAAATTCTCTCTCTCACACACAAATAGACCATTTTATAATAAAAAAATGCACATTTAAAATAAGTATACTTATGAAGACACTAAAATATGGTATTAGATACATGGAAATGTCACCATTGACATTGATTTGCAACAAGTGAATGTTTCTTCTTTACGAAAAGGAATTCAATAATTTTTATTAGATTATTGAAAACTTATGAGAGCTTGCCAAGCAAAGGATAATAGAAAAAATAAAAAATGTATAATTGGCATTACATTCACAATTGGATTATAAATTACATAAACCTCGATAAATTTGGCAAAAGAACCCTAGATAGATAAGATCAATATTATCTAAACATATATATATGGGGGTGGGTGGGGCACTTCTAAAATTCCATATGATAAATTAAATAGGGGGTTTGGGGCCTACTATATATTATATAGTGAGGGATACTACAGAGTGATAATTTATGTGCCTCTAGATATATAGTCACCCAAATAGATATATAGGGCTTTAGGTGAGGGATATTGAGGAGAGGGATCTGCTAGGAGTTCCCATTTTCCACTCTATGTGATTGATATTGATGTTTTGAACGATTCTTACTCTCAATACCAGTATATGGATAACAATAAATAAGTTAATATAACTAAATTTCAATATCAATATAAGATATCGTCACTTGAGTTGAGTTATAGTACACTTTCAACTAAACTAACTATCACTTCACTTGAGATGAGATCTAAACCAAAGAGTAAGGAGTCTAATATATTATGCCCTCAGCCTAAAAGTGTAAGGGACACTCTATATATATGCTCTCGACCTCCCAGGAGAACTATAGATGAGATCTTAACACAAGGGCATTTAAATTCACTTCATAGACTTGTGTGTGCACATATGGATCTTACACACCTTTCCCTCACATCTACATGATTTCCATGTGTCTAACTTTCTTGATTTTCTATCAACAACCGACATGAATTCCCTAGTCTATGCCTAACATGTGCATTATCATACTTATATTGTCTCCAAATCATCAAACCACTATTCCTACCTTTCATATGAGTTTACCAAACACATATGCCTATGGATTTTTGCATGCATCCAAATCTAATGAAATTGTGCCCATGCCAAAAAATATTCATTTTTAAAATTCAAATTAACTTCATGGTTAGCCCATATGTTTCATATGTTATGGCATAAGAAAGTACTTGAATATTCTCATATAAATACACAATAGGTATAAGTCTTTTCCATATCTATCACTCATGAAAGATATTTTTTATACACTTATACACATTAAAATGGACAACCATATACTTTCAAATTCATCAATCAGTCATAAGGAGCATGTCCTATCCAAATATTTAAGCACTCAATCCAAGCCCAAGTTATCATTTTCTAATTTTTGAAAGTTAGATCAAACGTTGCATTCATTAAAAGAACACTATTACACACATACACCTATAAGGGATAACTACACATGATTTGCCTTCTCTCTTTAGAATAAGTGATATGTAGGTAGTGATCAACCAATCATTAGGGAGTGGTTTACATCAGTTCAACCCATCGTTATGCCCCCTTTACAATCATAAACCTAGTGTTGAAAGTGGGGACATTGGGTTTCAAAAAGGAGATATGTTTCTGGATATTGTGCACAAAATTAGTCTTTGATATCAACACAAAGATAGATTACAAGTAGACGTAATAACCTGTACTAAAATAAAGAGGAAAAATATACAATACCAAATTTAGAAGAAGATAAATGCTAAAGTCTAGCACGTGCATCTATAAAATGAGGGATTCGTCTAATGGCATCTAAATACCTAGTTCCTCATTTGAGTAACTCTTGATCTATTTTTTATCCCTTTCTTCCACTTGCATGTCTTAGACTTATATAAAATAGTAAACATATTAAGTATCTTAATCCATTAATACAATTATATAATTAGTAAGTGTAATTGATCAAATTATATTTTTCATTTTAATTTCATATTCATATTTATTTATATAATTTATAAATATGAATTATTCATAGTTTTATACTTGTTTATGTTAACATAAACAAAATAAGTTAAAACATATTGGTAAACCCATATTTTATATGTAACATAGGAGAGGCTTAGGTTTCCCTTAGGATTTGAGCCTTCTTTCAGGGGTTTATATTTATGTGTGTGTGTGTGTATGATTTTCAAACATGATTTTTGATTTTCCATCATTCCAAAAATTACACATGGTTATAATGGATGTATATAGTTTGTATTTTCTCTAAATGCTTCAAAAAGGATCCAATGAATCTAATAGTGACTATGTACTTCAATATAAGGCCATGATTTCTAAGATGATAAATCCTATTGATAACAATGAGTTTTAAAAATATATTTAAGAAAAGTTTGTTTCCCCTCTCCACAATTATATAATGTTAAAGAAATTCAAATCATTTGATGAGCTATGACATACATTTAGAGATTGAGAACTTAATCTATTTTCTTTGAAAAAGGTCAAATGTGTGCCTAATGTGAAAATTGATTTAACTTCAAAATGTTAAAGCGAACCAAGTTACATAGTAAAAAAATGATACTAATAATGAGGCAAAAATAATAGTTAATTCAATATCATATCCATTAATTGGCTTGTCCTAACCATTCCATAAAGGAGGTTATTTTCATTAATACCTCAACTACATCATATGCTATTATAAAAGGTACTAAAGTGTAACTTTATCTCTATCTCTTCCCCATAAGAGGTTGATATGAGTAGAACTACACTAAAGGGATATGAAAATAATGCATATTGTGATTATCATCAGTGTGCTAGAAATTCTACAAATAAATGCTTCAAGCTAAGGCATATGATACAATATTTAGATGATGACAACATTATTGAGTCAACCACACCTATAAATGTTTTAGGACCAAAACATAATAGTAATACAAAGTTTAAAATATTTTCTAATCCGTTTCCAAATCATGTCACAATGGAAACTAAGGATACTTTAGAGCTCCATATGACATACAATACAAATCCTCCTATTTAGACATATGATCACCCATTAGACAATATCATTAGTACATTTATACACATATCAATAAAAAAAATTATAATTACATTTGATGATAACGAGATTGTAGAAGATGAATTTTATTTCACTTTATTATTTGTACAAGCCCATATCGATTTATAACCTATAAATAATGTCACAGTAGATAATGGTTCAAGTGAAAAAATTTGTACAATGACACATATTCATAATCTTGGATACAAAAATGAGGATTTTATGGATACAACAATGATACTCAAAGCATATAATGAACATAAACAAAGAACTCTTCGACACATTATGTTATATCTTAAGGTAGGCATTGTAGTAGTGACTACTTTATTTTCAATATTATCAAGTACAAGGGTATTTGACATGTTGTTAGGATGCCATTGGATACGCAAGATCCATGCAATAAAAAATTTAATGCATATATGTTTCAATTATATAAATTTTAAAAGGGTGGTTACTGTTTTAGGTATTCCATACGAGTATCCTATTAAGCCATAGGCATTTCCTCTACCCCCACCACCACCATTGTAAGTTATTAAGCTGTTAAGATTCATTCTACATAGATAATTACTCCACATATTTAAAAACATTATACATAAAAAATTACTCCACCGATTTATAATCATTATATATAGTTAGTTACTCCACCTATTTAGGTTTATCCTACATAAATAGTCCAAAAGAAGGTAGTCAACTATCCTAGACAACCAGTACTTCAATGCCCATTATATATTTTTATGACCTTTCCATTTATCATGTTTATCTATATTGATTGCTTACACATGTTTTGATTTAGATTACATTATTTACAGTGTTACATTTCATGGATATACTACTTTTCTATACTATGATGTTGACAAAGATTGATAGTGTAGAATAGTTTAGCTTATTCTATGATTCATTGTTACTATTTTATTTCCTATAAGCTAATCATTGATTATGATTTATTTAGTTTTTATTGAATGAATTTTATTGATTTAATATAATTATATGTCTCTTTATTTTCAGTCCTTAGATTTGTGTGACATTTGATTATCCATAGTGTGTGGCCATTGGCCTTGTGTGATATTGAGTACTAATGTGTGTGTGTGTGATGGACATGAAATTATGCACTTATGAACGGATAAATATATAATTTTTTCTAAGTGTTATAAGTTTTTGGTGCCATGATCCATATCACACCCCTCCCTATTTGTGCATAGTGCCATGATTTATATCATACACCTTTTTCACATAGTTCATTATTTATTTCTTATATCAGTGATGGTTACTACTGTGTGCCTAATTTTTATATCTATCTTAAAATGTTGCTTGTATTCCTTTAATTATATGTTTCATATATTATTTGATGTTTTATTAATTATTATGATGACATTTTCTCAATATGTTAATATATGCTTCTAAATGATTACATATTTTTACATAACATGATGCAGTTAACTTTTTTCTTTCGAGATGATTATTTTTTAGGATACCTACCTCACCTAAAAAGGAAGACATATTATTGGGCTTTTCATAGAGACTCAATCCTCCATGTACATGAAAGAATTCAGAGTGCATATGAACATAGAAGATCTAGATGTGAATTAAGAAGCAAAGAGTATAAACAAATTGACATAGAGATAAATAATACATAACATGGTGAATTAGGTGAAAAAACCTCAACATGAGGTAAAAAACTCACAATGATTATTCAATATTCGAGAAACTTTTACCCAATACAATATAAACTTATCCTTCTCACTTCCTCTCAAAAATTTCACAAAACCTTTTAAAATCACCCGAGTAAGTTCAAATGACAATGTTTCATATCAATTCAGTATGATTCATAATAGGGACAAAACCTTATTTATAAGAAAATGTGAAGGGAGGTAAGCATTGTAACCACCATTTCGAAAGCCATTTAATAACAATGGTAAGTATTAAATAAATATAATATTATTATTTATTTTTATGAGGTTTTCACCTTGTGTATGATATATTATTATTATTTAATTAACTACTAATGTAAACTAAGGGTCAATTAAGCCCACTTAGTCATTAAATGCTCTAACACTCCCTCTTAATTCTAAGTGGAGATAAAGATCATAGTCACCTTAAACAATAATTATACTATGTACATAGTTGAAGGATTTAAAAACCTTTATCATGAAAAAAGTTACCTCTGAAAAGAAAAAGAATTATAATCCATAAACTACTCATAAGTAAGTTCAGTCTAGCATGATCATGAGACTACATCTCATAAGATTTCATGAATAATCACTAAGCATAATTGGAGCTTTCTATAACATAAAGATCTCCATTACAAAGTATGTTTTTAGGTGTTTTGGGTATAAAAGTAAAATTTCCACATGAAGTTTACTTAAATTACATAATTTTCACATGAAGTTTACAATGCTTTATAATGAGAAGTATAAAGAAGAAGAAGAAAACATGGCTATTAAGAAGTGTCATTATCATGCACACTTTCCTCAATAGAAACTCTAAGAGACCTAACATTGCATCAAACTAATAAAACTGGGTAGCATCAAGTGGTTTTGTGAAGATATCTATCATTTATCCATACGTATGATAGAACTACATATTTATATCATCATTGATGACTTTCTCTTAGATAAAATACACATCAACTTCAATATGCTTAATTTATTGGTGTTGTACACCTACAAAATTGAAGCATGTATTCAAAAATAGATTCATCATAACATAGTATGGTTAGCATCATAATAACCAAATATATAAAGATAAAATGTAACATGTTTATCTGTGGTAAAACATATTTTAAACAATCAAGTCATGTTTTAAGCAAACAAGTTCACTACTTTGATTACAAAGTTAGTGAAAACACATAAATTATTGTATACAATTCATTTTTGGACATCTCCAATATTGACAAGATGAGCATCCCCAACTGTCATGTGATGCACATACAATAATTTACTAATAATATGTTACTAATAGCTAGACATTAGATATATTATTAGAAATAACTCATTTTATAATTATAACATGATATACAATCATCCAATTAAACATATATGAGACTAAAAACAAATAAGCTCAAAAATATATGAATAGAATGTTTAGTAAAGTAAATGATGAAGAGATAATAATATAAACTCCATTTACACTTTGTATTTTATAACATATCTTATTATCAAATGAAGCGTATAAGAATGTTAGTATAAACAATCAACTGATAAAAAATAAAATGAAAGTATCTAAGCATATTAACATGGAAATTTTCTACTAATCAAATGAAAGCATCTTAATAATTGAAACATAAAAATTTCAAACTTATTGAGCATGATCTTCATACCAAATGTGATAACTAAACATGATCATTTTATCAAATTAAGCATGATGTTATGCATATAATATATTTCTATGCTAACTCATATGAATTGAAAATAATCATAATGTGTGTGTGTGTGTGTGTGTTTTCTTTGATTTCTCATCTAAAACAAATATATTTATTACAATATAATTGTAATAAACATTTTTCAAGAGTCAAAATAAATTATTTTACTAACAAATATAATATTTATGAGATATTATCAATATAGTTAGTATCTCTAAAGTAACAAAAAATAATGGTTTTATCAAAGCAAATGAAATGATATGAGCATACATGTATTTTTGATGTATAAAAAAACAAAGATTAAGTATGTATTATTATTTATAATATGTACAACATTATTCATGGATTTGACCCATAGAAACTTAGGAATAAGTGCAGATTGCAACATTGTTCTAGCCATTTATATGATGGTCTAGTTTTACCATTCAACAATACCATTTTGTTGAGGGGAATAGGGAATTATTAATTTACTTTGAATAATTCAAATAATGTAAAAATAATCAAACTCTTTACAAATTTATTCACCATCATTATTAGTTATTAATCTCTTAATAGAAAAATTAGATGTATTTTCAACACTAATTTTAAATTCTTTGAATTTAGACAATACATCATATTTTTTTAATGAAATATGACTAAAGTATTCTAGTGTAATCATCAATAAAAGTAATAATATACAAAGAATCATTAAGAGATACAACTTCAATATATTCTACAACATCATCATAAATTATTTTTAAAGGATATGAATAATTTGCATCATGATTCTTGTTAAAGGAGTTATATGTTACTTACCACTTAATCCTCACAAGTTTTATGATGGGAGGGGATAAAAAGAAGTTAAAAACAAGATTATTTATAGACATATCATGTAAACTTATAAAATTAATATGTCTGAATCTTTCATACCATAATTGAGATTCATTCTTACTGTGTGATGAAATAAAACATGCAAAAGAAGGAAAGAAAATGTATAAATCATTATTTTTTAAACCCCTTCAACAATCAGAGACCTATATTGGTTTCTAATGGATCTCTATCTTTAATCAATGTTACAATGAACAAGATAACAAGTTCTTTTTAAGCTTAGATACATATAAAACATCATTAATTAAAACATTCTAAATTTTTTTCCTTTCCTTGCTTAGTTGATTCTAAAAATAAAATATCTTCTAAATAAATATTTTTAGTTATATTTTTATTTTTTAGATAAAAAATGAGATAATCAAGCCATATGATGTGATGCATCACTATCTAAACACCATTCATTTTCTTTAAAATCAACAAGGTAGCTTACAAAACAATAATATTAGAATTATGATCTCGATTTTTATTTTGATTAAGATTTTAATTCTTTTGTTTTTTATTTTATAATATTGATTGTTAAATATATCCTTATTTTTATAACAAATTTCACTTCTATGACCAAATTTATCACATAAATTGTAATTTCTATTAAACTTAGATTTATGATTCTTATGACCAAATTTCTTGTTTCTATTTTTCCCTTTAGTAAAATTAGAGTTAGATTTATGGTTTTTATTATTATCAAAAACATTATTTAAGGGGAGAAGTGTTTGAGTGACAATCTCTTTAGAGTAGAAATTGATCGTAATTTCCTTTTTTTGAATCAAGATAGTAGACAAGGTGGTAAGATTAGGGATATCTTGATCAGTTTACTATTTAAAATTCAAACTTGAAATAAAAATTTTAAACTTTTCATGAATATTTAGATGAATGATAAAATAAAATATTTGACATTGAATCAAATTAAAGTTATAACCATCTAAATAAGCTTTAATGTTCCTAATTTTAACAAGACAATTCAAAACCTCTTCATCACCTTTCATAGTTATAGTTAAAGGTATAAGAATTAACTTAATTATTTTTTAGAGGTGAGTGCTCTCATGTATGCATTCAAGGAGTTTCTAAGCATCGTTAGGAGACTCTTGATTACCAATGTGAAGAAGTAATGCATCCTTAACACTACATAAAATAATGGACATAATTTTTTATGATTTTTGTTGAAATGCATTGGTAAGCTCAATGATCACAAGTCATCCAAAATAGGTTTTTTCAATCTTAATGACAATATTATATAACTTTTAGGCCATGAATTTCACTTTACTATAGATTTTTTAAATATTATAGTTATTTTAATTAAGCATTTTGTTACATCCTAATTCCTCCCCAAACAAATTTGCTAGAATATCTATGATATCTATAGTTGACAAATTTAGATTTATTTATTTTTAACTAAACCGTGAGATATATGTTGTTATGGGGTAGTATGATATTGCTTAGGTTATACGATCACTCTGTTATGAGTTAGTTGTAGGTAAATATTTAATTTATTATCCTATTGATTTGTCATTTTAGCTAGATTTTATGATGTATATGTATCGTGATTGTTATGGTCTAACTACCTATTTTATTATGAAATTGACATAGGAGAACTCAACCCTCAGAGTGTGATGAAGAGAGAGCATTATCAAAGAGGGTGACATAGATAGAGATGTTAGAAGATGACAAAGAAACCAATCAGTACCCTTCACACACCATAGTAAATAACACACATTAAAAATGCATAATAGCTAATTTTCATGGTTTACTAACATAGTTTAATGGTTTTATAGATTTCATCTAGTGTATTTTGTGTATGAGCATTAATGCATTTATAATATGATTTACATGAATTCAAAGTTAGTAATTAATGGAATATTATTAATCGTTATGATATCTGGAGATGTTAAATTAAAATAATAAAAATTACACATGCTAAAAAGAAAATAAATTTCCATAAAAAAATAAAATAGAATAAGATAAATAAAAATATAAAAAGAAAAGAAAACTCATAAAATAGAATTAAAACAAAATTGATAATTTTGAAATAATCTTAAAAGGGAAAAAGCATCGCTTTAGTTTTTAAAAATGACTTTAAATCAAAACTCATGTCATATTTTTAAAAACAAGTTTAAAAGGAAAAGCTAAAAAAAAGAATAAAAAAAATGTACGCTCTTTCTCTTAAAAAGAAAGAAGGGGAAGAGAAATGGGGGGAGTGTAGTGCAATAGGCAAGGATGAGAGAAAAAGAGAGAAACACCAAAGAAATAAGGGAGGTCAATAGATTGCATTGTTTCAACTTTGGGTATACTGCTAGGTAGGTGATGTCTTATGAATTCATATGTTTTTTCTGTAAAATATGATGATCTAGTAAAATGTGAATTTTCATTTACATAAAATTATATATTTATTTGTATATTAGTCTACCAAAAACTATCTTTTAACGAGATGGATTAATGGGAGGGGTTAACGGTTTTAGGTTAACGGTTTTATTTATATATTCTATATAAGAGTAACGGACCTACCTATATTAAAGAATAAATTATAGAACTTTATAATACATTTAATAATAACAATTTTATTTGCAGATATACACCATAAATTAGATCGTATATTTTATATACATATTAATAGATATATTATATTTATGTATACTACATTAATTGTAAGATATTTATAATACATTTCATATAAAGAATAAATTATGTAAATGTAATGGCGATTCTATTTCTATTAAATTTCTATATTAGATGTATATACAAATTTATATCAAAGTAAATTGATGGAAAACCATGACCTTGTATGAAAATAGCCAAATTAAAACAACAAACCTCTATTTTGAGTGATTCATTATAAAAACTTTGGAAAATAAAAAAATAGCGATTCACTATTATATGATCAAGAAATTATAGAAAAATTAAATTGAACATAAAATAAATCTATCTTGTTTTGAAAATTTTGTATAAACAAAAATGAGATCACTGGAAATTGCATTAGAAGGCAAAAGACTATGTTGTACTCTATTTGACTATCTGAATATATGTTTTTGAATCACTGCATATTGGTTGGGTTCGCTATAATTAATGAATCACTGATGTATTATTTTCTAGATTTTATGAGTAGAGTAAATTGTTTTGTATTTTATAGCTTGTGTATTTAGCTAAGTCATTGCTAAAAAAAATTGTTTCAAACTTTGTTCATGCATATAGGAACTGCTAGCTTTATCGAACCATGTTAATTACTGTGATTATTGTTTTGCTAGAGGAATGCTTTCAGTTAATTGTAGATATCCAAAGTGATTCACTGATGGAATGATATAATGTAGAGTAATTAATTAGATTACGTATTAAGTATATAAATTAACTCTCAAAGTAAAATTAAAATAATTGCAGTTTATTTAAGTCGAGTTTTGGTCTAAGGCATCATTGAATATTATGAGGTGTTGTAGTCTTTGCAACAAGTGTCAAGTTGTTGTATATTTAATTTATAGTTTACGTTGTGAATTATGATCATCGAAGTATATAATTTAGGTTGCATAATATACCGAACAACATCACTAAATTCTTAATAGTGATTAATAGTAGTAAATATATTTATATTTATGTTTTTGTTTTACTTAATGGGGTTGTAATAATTAATGGTTTAGGAATGCAATAATTTTATTTACATAGTTGTATAAGGTTTTAGCAAAGGAGAGTTGTTTTACATGTCAATCTAGGCAATAAAGTGCTAAGTGTATCTCTACTAAAACTTGGCTTCGCTAATTTTGGAAAATTGAGTCAATTATGATAATATGTTAGATAATAAAACAATTAATGAATAATTCATAATCTTATAAAATATGATTAATATTATGAATGCACATATATATATATATATATATAGGTATATATATAGGTTTTTCACTTAAATTTAATCTGGTAGTATTAGGTATGAATAATATATATGACTCTTTTATTAAATGATTTATGATATTTTATAATGTAATTATTGATGGGAGGGTTAAGTATTAAATTATTCATATTTAGCTATCAATTACATTATGGTCTAATTAACGCCCTGTGCCTAGAATAGTTGTAAAACCTATAACTATGTAATAGTTATTCTCTTATCGAGAATATTTAACATAAAAATATAAGAGTTCATATAGAAGCTCCAGATTGACTAAGCATGATTGTTAGCTTTTAAGCTATAGTCAATTTTTTTATTATTTTAATAGAAAAATAACATCATTAAATCTTGTTTAGGAGTATTTATAATCATAGATGTTATGTGAGGTTAGTGTATTGAAAACCTTTCTAGAGTCTAGTGAGACATGGGAAAGATAGGAATTAAATGAAATCATTATTATTTATGTATGAGTTGAATATATATATATATATATATAAACTTACGAGTTAAAAATTTATGGTGTGAAAGTAACTTTAAAATAAGTTACGGTTTGTTCAAATGTGAATACATAGGTATTAATATACCTAGTATCATGTATATGAGCAAAGAGGTCTACTTATATGACTTTAGATCTATGGGTGGATTATAGAATAAATTAAATAGTTATAAAAAATAGGTCTAACTAATGTGTGCATTCAAACCCCTAATTGAATGACAAATTCTATATTAAGTTATCCTATGATTCATGTGTGTTGAATTTTGGTTATTATATCTACGCATGGATTTACATATACAACATAAGTGCATAATGAAAATAGTTGTGATGTGAGTATGATTTTATGTAGTCATCAGGTGTCTATGAAACCAAAATTATAACCATATTAAAATTATTTTAGAAAATAAAATGAGATGTATAAATAAATACTATAATAGATTTATGTGTTCATCGTTTCTCTACAAATAATTAATTGACTATTAGTTATATGTATTCAGTATTGAATACTTGTGTGTAATGTATGATATGAGAGTGTTAATATGTATAAATTCTTGGTTATATTTAGCATATAATGGTGCATCATAATGTGTGCTTATAAGTTATATTTATTTGAAAAATAGTATGCAGTTTAAACTTAGGGTATGCTCGGGTGGTATAACCTCATATTTAATTGATTGTTATTATGAGTGTGATCATTTGATTCTTGAAATCATAAGTTTATATTATATGTTTCTATGTAATTGAGAACCTATGATATTATGGGATATCATAAAGTAATAAAATATAAATATATGTTGTACCCAAATGGTACCTAATAGTTATGTCTAGACTTACATCTACATTTGACTAATTCAATGTATGCATGTCGATTATTGTTGTGAATACCATGTTTCGTAATAGTTGGTAAGACTTTATGTATATGTGAATATAATATTTAAGAGTGTAGCGTATGCTAATATGAAATACTATGTGTTTCATGGAAGCTATGACTTACTTGTTATATCTAGTTGCTTGAATATAAACTTGTATTTCTATGTAGTCATGACTACTTTATTATGATTGATTGTAGAAAACTAGTAGTTATGTCTTAAAATACTAGACTATGGTAATATAGGTTATCATAGGGTGTAGTAAGTTTGAAAATTTATTGTGATAGTTAAAATATGTAGTTGATGTGTATTTACCTAGATGATATAAATTGTAATTAATATTTCTAGTATGGGATAGAAATTAATATAAGATTCATTCATACGTTTGACAAAATAAATGTATGCTTAGGTTACTTATATGTTTATCATGTTATATGATGTGTTTTATAATAAGATGTAAATAAATATTGTGGTTGAATTTTATTTGACCAATTTGCATTGTTGATACGGAGTAAGGAGCGAGACAAACTTCACTGACTTGCGAGTGTTATAATGACAGATGAAGACAGTTTAATCAAGTGTTGTGTATAAGTTTGATTGATCTATAGATTGTTATTATTTATTATTTGTAAAAATTTAGGCCAAAGTATGTTTAGTGAGACAATATAATTTTATGAGTATGATTTACATGTTTGTACAATATCCTGTAATAGAACAGTTTTCTATGATACACTGCATGTTTAGTTAAAAATCATACACCACATGGGTACTTGTCTCTCTAAATTTATATGCCATCACTATCTACTCATCCATGAAGGGAGAGACATTTCCTAATGGAATTAGTTTGAAGGATTATTGATCCATGGTTGGTGTGAAAAAACGCTCCCTCCCCACAATAGTACTACTTATCGAGAAGACATTTAAGATTGTGATAGATACTTGAGTTTAAGAACTATGCTCTAGAAGAGCCATGTATATTTTGTGTGCATTGTATTTTATTATACTTATTATTGAATATTCTCATGAGATTTATAATTACTTGTTATTGCATATTGACAATAGTGGCTTTAGACATGTATTAATTGTGGTTGAGTTAATATAGTTACTCTCTATATTTACATTATGATGTGCTCTCATGATATTGGGATTAATAATATGTAATGTAATATGTTTTTTTGTTATTTTTATACTTTGAGTATTTCATATGGTCTCTATAGATTATTGTGATGTAATATATTTTTAGTATATGTGTTTAATTTTAAAAAATCATGTATTTCTAGTTGACTCCAATGGGATTGTTGCATGTGGTATCAAAACTGTGGCTCGATCTCTAGGACCTAATGAGTCCATTAGCATTTTTGTGTCTTTATGTTCACTAATGTGAGTATAATAACATGAAATAGTGCATTGGCATTTTAAAAATTGTGGTGCCTCAGTGTGGAACCATGTTACACCATGATTGGAGTTTTGAGACATTCATGAACTGAGTTTGGGGAACTTTGAGTGTGTACCCTTAAGAACACCTTTACCCTTTTGAGTTGTTTAGGGGTTGGTTATTGTGTCCCCAATGGTGATGGTTATATATTAGGCTTGGGTAGGTGAACACATAGTATAGTTCATTATTTATGAACAAGAAAATTATACCATAGTTTGATCATTTAGATTGAACACCTTAAGTATGATTTCATCCTTCTTGGTGATCAAGATGCCTTCACCATTTGTGTTTTGTGTATGAGTGTTTAATAAGAATGGGATGATTATCACTTAAGCATTTATGATTTAGTTTTTGTGTCTTATGTTTGCTAATCTTAGGAATGGAAAATGTTATGAGACCATTTTTAGTTTGGTACCACCTACTGTAGTGAAAATTTTCTTGTAGTAGAGTGTTGTTGTCTTAGTTTTGAATTCCTATGTGTTAAGAATTTGTTTAAGGATTGGCACCCTTAAATTACATGGATTAGGAAGTGGTGTTAACTCTCTTATTTATCTTAGAGGTGAGTTGTTATTATCTCATTCTCTTTTTAAGCCCATGAGAGGATTCTTATTTTTATGATGTTGACTTAGTGTTTTCCTTGAATGAAAACATGTTTTCTAAAATGTTGTTTTGACCTATATTCTTTGGATTTCATGGGATAAATGTCTTATACTTATTGAGAGATAAGTTTTAATAAATGATGAATTGACATATCTTTGTGATTAGTATTTTATTTTCTCCAATTGTGAAAATAGATTGTGATATCATACTTACAAATTTGGTAAGTAGATAGTGATTCAAAAACATTGAGTTACAATATTTTATTTTTATCTTGTGAGGGTATGTAAGAGATTTTGAGATGATAGTTCTCTACTTTTCACTTGTGACTCTTTTGGGTCACTACTTTATCTAACTTGTGAAATTTTACCATGAGGAGTGGCAAACCTAAAATTATATATTAAATTCTAGATTAAGAACTATAAGTTGATTATGATTATTACATTATTATTCACCCTTGATTAGATTGATATTATTCTATTTTGTTTAAAGCATGTTGTTTTGAAGAGTTGTTTTTATACCCTTCATCAAAAGTGAGTAAGGTATAGGATGTGTACAACATCTTGTCAATCTAGGTGTTGAGATAAACTTTTAATTTGTTGTATTCTAGTTGAGCAAGCAGGGAGATATTATCTCACTTGCTCCTTTATAAGGTTGAAAGGACATGTGATCCTTGATCTATTTATGTTATGTTAATTCTAACGTTATTTCCTCTTAACCATAAATATAATACTATAGGTTAAGTTATGAATAAAATTTTAGTTATGTTTAGCTTGTGACAACTTAATGCAATTATGGATTAATTATATGTTTTGTTCTGTATGTATGTAAATCCATCTAGAATTATTTAGCATGTATTATTTTTTTCTATGATCTGATAGTATAGAATTGTGATTCATTGAACATTATGCACTTTTTGGATATCATTAGGTCATAGAAACCTTATGAAAGAGTGGTGAATTAAGAATATGAGTACTAAGCAATATGAATGGATCCTACTTAGCCTTATATTAACTCAGTAGTTATTGAGTTTGGATCTAATGGATGGACTTGTAAAATTTAATCATATGTTCATATGCATGTATACTGGGGAAAATTTTATTCTTTAATTTTGTATATCTTATAAATATAGTATTTGTAATTCATATTCATCATCATACTTGCCAAGAGCTCTATGAAGTGGTGGTAGTTTTGACATGTTATACCTATTAGGAGCTACATGGAGTAGTAATAGTATTAAATTTTATACATCATTCTTACTACTCCCTAAATATTTTTTCTCTGGAATCAGAAAAACACTCTCTAGATTAGAAGGATGTGTGGAGGGTTGAAAGATTTTGTGGAACTATCCCTAGTCATTTGTTTTGACTTGTATGATAATCTTATGTGCTCTTCAAAAATTAGTGAAAATTTCACCAAGATATGTTTAGGCTTGTCTTGACAGTTTTGGACTTTGGGGTGGTCATGATAAAACCAATCAAAGTAAGTAATACTCACAACTATGTTTACATAATAGGTAGAAGCCATTGAGTAGAGTCTTGTGAGATCAATAGTCTTGAAATAATGCAACTTGAAGGAACTACAATGAGTTTTATAGGTAATTTTTCATTTATTGCTTAATTTGATATTGTATATCAAGTTTTTGTTTTGCTAAATAATTTTTTTAATTTAAAATTTATGATTGAATAAGAGTCATCAGGGATGATGACTAGCTTTAGGGGGAAGGATGTTACATCTCAATTTTTTGCCAAGCAAACTTGCTAGAATATCCTTGGATATCTATAGTTGATAAATTTAGATTTGTTTATTTTTAACTAAGCTGTAAGATATATGTTGTTATGGAGCAATAAGATGTTACTTAAGTTACATGATCACTCTACTATGAGTTAGCTGTAAGTAAATATTTAATTTATGATCATGTTGATTTGTCATTTTAGCTATATTTTATGATGTATATATATCATGACTATTATGATCTAAAACTTATTTTATTGTGAGATTGATACAGAACTTAGTCCTTAGAGTATGACAGAGAGAGAGCATCATTGAAGAGGGTAACATACATCGAGATGTCAGAGGATGATAAAAAAATTGATTGTACCCTGCACACACCACAATAGATAACACACATTAAAAATGCATAATGAAATAGGTAATCTACTGTGTTTATTCTTGCTTGCATTAGATAGATAATTTTTATGGTTTACCAGCATAGTTTAATAGTTGTATGGATTTCATCTAGTATGTTTTGTGTATGAGCATTAATGCCTTGAGAATGTGATTTGCACAAATTCAAAGTTAGTAATTAATGGAATATTATTAACTGTCATAACATCTGGAGATGTTAAATTAAAATAATAAAAATTACACACGCTAAAAAGAAAATAAATTTTCATAAAATAAATAAAATGGAATAAAAATGAATAAAAATATAAAAATAAAATAAAACTCATAAAATGAAATTAAAATAAAATTGAGAATTTGAAAAGAATCTTAAAAGGGAAAAAACATTGCTTTATTTTAAAAAATAGCTTTAAATCAAAACTCATATCATACTCGTATAATCAAGATTAAAAGGAAAAGCTAAAAATAAAAAAGAAAAAAAAAGTAGGCTATTTTTCTTAAAAAGGAAGAAGAAGAGGAGAAATGAGGGGAGTGTGGCGTAATAGGTAAGGAGGAGAGAAAAAGAGAGCAACACCAAAGAAACAAGGGAGGTCAACAGATTGCACTATTTTGACCTTAGGTATACTGCTAGGTAGATGATGTCTTATGAATTCATATGTTTTTCTAAAAAATATGATGATCCGGTGAAATGAGAATTTCATTTTGCATAAAACTATATACTTATTTGTATATGAGTCTACCAAAAACTATCTTTCAGTGAGATGGATTAGTGGGAGGGGTTAACGGTTTCATTTGTATATTCCATATAAGAGCAATGGACCTATCTATATTCAAGAATAATTATAGATCCTTATAATATAGTTAATAATAACAATTTTATTTATAGATATACATCATAAATTAGATCATGCATATAACAAATCATACATTATATTAGATATACTATATTATATGTATACTACATTAATCGTAAGATTTTTATAATACATTTCATATAAAGAATAAATACTGTAAATATAATGGTGATTCTATTTATATTAAATGTCTATATTAGATGTATATACATATTTATATCAAAGTAAATTGATGAAAAACTATGACCTTATATGAAAACAACTAAATTAAAACAATGAACCTTTATTTTGAAGCGATTCATTATAGAAGCTTTGGAAAATTAAAAAATAGTGATTTACTGTTCTATGATCTGGAAAATATAAGGAAATTAAATTGAATGTGAAAAATTTGATTTGTTTTGAAAAATATGTATAAACAAAAAGGAAATCATTTTAAATTATATTAGAAAGCAAAAGACTACGTTGTACTCTGTTTGACTCCCTGAATATATATTTTTGAATCACTACATATTGGTTGGGTTCAGTATAATTAATTAATAACTAATGTATTATTTTATAGATTTTATGAGTAGAGTAAATTGTTGTGTATTTTTCATCCTGTGTGTTTAGCTAAGTCACTGCTAAAAAAAATTGTTTCAGACTAGGTTTACCAAAACATGTTAATCGTTGTGATTATTATTTTGCTAGAGGAAACGTTTTTGGTTAATTCTATATACCCAAATAGACTCACTAATGGAATGATATAATGTAGAGTAATTAATTAGATTGCATATTAAGTATATAAATTAATTCTTGGGATATAATTGAAATCATTGCAGTCTATTTTAGTTGAGTTTTGGTCTAAGGCATCACTGAATATTATGAGGCACTATAGTCTTAATACCAGTCTTTGAAATAAGTGTCGAGTTGATGTATATTTAATTTTTAGTTTACACTGTGAATTACGATCATCAAAGTATATTATCTAGGTTGCATAATATACCGAACAACATCAATAAATTCTTAATAGTGATTAATAGTAGTAAATGTATTTTTATTTATGTCATTGTTTTACTTAATGGGGTCATTGTAATAATTAATGGCTTGTGAATGCAACAATTTAATATACATGGTTGTTTAAGGTTTTATCAAAGGAGAGTTGTTTTAGATGTCAACCTGGGCAATAAAGTGCTAGGTGTATTAACTACTAAAACTTGGAATCATTAATTTTGGGAAATTAAGTTAATTACTATAATATGTTAGATAATAAAATAATTCATAATTTTATAAAATATTATTAACATTATGAATGCACATAATATATATATATATATATATATATATATATATATATATATATATATATGTTTTTCACTTAAATTGATTCCCATAGTATTGGACATGAATAGTATATATAACTCCTTTCTCAAATGATTTATGACATTTTATGATGTAATTTTTGATGGGAGGGATAAGTATCAAATTATTCATATTTAATTATCGATTACATCATGATTTAAATAATGTCCTATGCCTGGGATAGTTGTAAAATCTATAACTATGTAATGGTTATTCTCCTATCAAGAATATTTAACTTAAAAATATAGTTCATATAGAAGCCCTAGATTAACTAAGCACAATAATTAGCTTTTAAAATATAGTCAACTTTTTTCGCTATTTTAACATAAAAATGACCTCATTAAATCCTGTTTGGGAGTATTTATAATCATATATGTTATGTGAGGTTAGTGTATTGAAAACCTTTCTAGAGTCTAGTGAGACATGGGGAAAATAAGAATTAAATAAAATCATCATTATTTATGTACGAGTTGACTATTATGTGTGTGTGTGTGTGTGTGTAGTGTGAAAGTGACTTTAAAATAAGTTGCAGTTTGTTTAAATGTGAATACATAAGTATTAATGTACCTATTAGCGTGTATATGAACAAAGGGGTGTACTTATATGGCTTTAGCTCCACATGTAGATTATAAACTAAATTAAATAATTATAAAAAAAGAAGCCTAACTAATGTGTGCATTCAAACCCCTAAATGAATGACAAATGTTGGATTGGGTTATCCTATGATTCATGTGTGTTGAGTTTTGGTTACTATATCTACGCATGGATTTACGTACACAACATAAGTGCATAATAAAAATAGTTGTGTTGTGAGTATGATTTTATGCAGTCATCAAGAGTCCACGTGATTGAAACTATAACCATATTAAAATAGTCTTTTAGAAAATGGAATGAGATGTCTAAATAAATACTATAACAGGTTTATGTGTTCATTTCTCTACAAATGATTGATTGAATGTTAGTTATATGTATTCAGTATTGAATACTTGTGTGCAGTACATGATATGAGCATGTTAATATGTAAAGACGATTGGTTATATTTAGTATATAATAGTGCATTGTGAGGTGTGTTAATAAGGTATATTTCTTCGAAATCTAGTATGTAGTTTAAACTTAGGGTATACCCGAGTGATATAACATCGTACTTGCTTGATTGTTATTATGAATGTGATCATTTGATTCTTGAAGTTGTAGGTTTCAGTTATGTGTTGCTATATAATTAGGAACCTATGATAATATGGGATATAATAGTGTACTAAAATATAAATGCATATTGTACTTGAATGGTACATATTGTAATAGTTATGTCTAGACTTACATCTACATTTAACTCATTTAATGTATGCATGTTAGTTATTGTTATGAACATTATATTTTGTAATAGTTGGTAAGACTTTACATATACATGCATAAAATATTTAAGAGTGTAGCATATGCTAAGATGGAATACTGTGTTTTGTGAAAGTTGTGACTTACTTGTTATGTCTAGTTGCTTGAATATTAGCTTGTGTTTCTGTGTAGTCATGGCTACTTTATTATGATTGATTATGAAAAATCAGTAGTTTTTGTCTTAGAATAATAGACTATAATAATATGAGTTATCATAGGGTGTAGTATGTTTGGAAATCAATTTTGATAGTTAGAATTTGTAGTTGAATGTGTTTTTACCCAAATGGTATAAACGGTAATCATTATTTCTAGTATGGGATAGAAATTAATGTAAGATTCATTCATACATTTGATAGAATAAATGTATATTTAGGTTACTCTTATATGATGTATTTACTAGTAGGATGTAAATAAATATTGTGTTTGAATTGTATTTGACCAATCTGCATTGATGATATGGAGTAAGGAGTGAGATGGGCTTCACTAACTTGCTAGTGACATAATGACAGATGAAGAGAGTTTGATCTAGTGGTGTGTATGAATTTGATTGATTTATAAATTGTTATTATTTATTATTTGTAAAACTTTGGGCCAAAGTATGTTTAGTGAGATATTATCATTTCATGAGTATGATTTACATATTTATACACTATCTTGTAATATCTAGTTTTCTATGATACATTGAATGTTTAGTTAGAAATCATACAACACATAGGTACTTGCTTGTCTCTTTAGATTCTCACACCATCACTATCTACTCATCTATGAAGGGAGGGCTTAATGAGATTAGTGTGGGGGATTGTTGGTTCATGATTGGTGTATAAAAATGCTTAGATGATGCTCTCCATCCCATAGTAGTACTACTTATCGAGATGACACTTGAGATTGTCATACATACTTGAGATCGAGAACTATGCTCTGGTAGAGTTAGTATCTTTTATGTACATTGTATTATATTATACTTAATATTGAATATTATCATGAGATTTATAATTACTTATTGTATATTGAAAGTAGTGGTTGTAAATTTGTATCACCTATGGTTGAGTTAATATAGTTACTTTCTATATTTATGTTATGATGTGCTCTCATGGCATTAGGATCAGTAATATGTGATGTAATATGCACATTTGCTATTGTTATACTTTGAGTATTTCTTATGGTCTCTATAAATTATTGTGATGTAATCTATTTTTGATATATGTGTTTAATTAAAAAAAATTGTGTATTTCTAGTTGACCCTAGCGAGGTTGTTACACATTTGTGATCTATTTAAAACAAAATTAAGCGATGCCATAACTTCCCTTTCAGAATGATAGTAAACAAATACTTAAAATAAATCTTTTTTAGTTTTAATGTTAACTTTATATTATAGTAAAATAAAATAAAATCAAAAACACAATAATTTTTCAATTTAATGCTATATAAAATAAGAAAATTATGAAAGCTTGTGATAGAATAGGCTATCACAAGTGCCACAAAAATACACTAATGTAAGAAAAATTTAACAAATTAATCTATTTAGAAATATTTTTAACACTATTATCAAAAATAAAGTGAATTACATATGAAACTATGATTAATTTCATAATTTAGATGCCAAATAATACAAAAAATTGAAATAGAGATGCACTAAATTAAGTGTCGAAAGAGTCGTACTCAGAATAACCATTTAGACACTATTATTTAAAATATTGTAAAATTAATAATAAGAGGATTAAAAATATAAAATGGACCATGTATATGCATATGAAAGATTCCAAAACCTAAATATTGATTGGTTACATAATTATGCTTGTATAGGTTTTGACTAAGTCAAATGTTGAGACAAAGTCAATGGATTAACTAAGGTTTTGAACACGTGAAATTTGGCACACAAACTAATAAATAAAATTTAAATTAATCTAAATTTTATAAAATAAAAAAAAACAAATAAAAATTTTGATTTTAGGATTTTTTGAACATAGAACCTCCCTAATGACAAGCTTTTAGCAAAATAATAACTTCCAACTCATGTAGAAGCTTATTTAAGATTTAGCATGCACTTATTATTATTATTATTATAATTAATTAAAATTATATATAATTTCATATATGCGGTGCATGCAAATTTTAATTACTAAAAAAAATTTAAAGTTTTTAACTTTTGGTTAAAAAAGGTTATCTCCCAAAATGGGACGCACAGGGCTTGCATGGAAATATAAAGATTTTTAAAATATAATATCTTTAAATTACTTTCACAAAATATATGATATTAAACTTACTTGTATCATGCTTCAAGAAGAAGAATGGTGCTCAGATGGGAGTTTGGAAAATCATAGAAAATTGTATATGCTGCCAGAGACCTTGGAATGTTGTCAATCTTTCTAAAATCTTACCACAAAGTAGATCAAAATTTCAAAATCAAATTTTGATTCCAAAATATTAAAAAAAAAATATTTTTAAGAGCTAAGCCATTTGTATAATGGCACCCAAAGAGGATAAATTTTTTACAAAAGCTCTCTAAAATTTGTCAAGCAATTTTCAAATCTTCAAACTAAGCCTATAGGGTCCTCAAAATGATTTTTTCCAACTTGAAAATGAATTTTAAAAATTTTAAAAAGTTGTTCCAGCCATACAAGTGTTTTAATACAATCAATAATGACATCCAAACTAAAATCTGGTTTCAAGAAATGAATATTGGTTGCTTGGATGGAGTTTTTAGATGCCTGAATGGAGATTGCTTGCTTAAGAAATCGATATACAAATTTATATAGGAGATTAAAATAAAATAATATTATTTCAAAGCTATACTATGGCTATACCAAGTTGATTAACTAAATTATTTTCTTAACTTTGAAGTTTTAGAATCTTGCAGGGAGATCTCCAATGCTCTTGCCAATCAATAAACATATCACCTTTGCTCTAGCACCATAAAAGAATTCAGAGTGCATATGTGAATTATTAAACAAAGAGTACACACAAATTGACATAGAGATCAATAAGATATAATATAGAGAATTAGGTGGAAAAACCTCAAAACGAGGTAAAAACCCATAATGATTATTGAATATTCGATAAAATTTTACCCAATCCAATATAAACTTCTCCTTATCACTTCCTCTCAATAAATTTCACAAAACCTTTTAAAACTATCCACGTTTGAAATATATTATTTCATATCAAATCACCGTGATTCATAATAGGGGCAAAACCTTATTTATAATAAAATGTGAAGAGAGGTGACCGTTGTAACTAATGGGTCCAACCATCCTGAAAGCCATTTAATAACATTGATAAGTATTAAATATATATACTATTATTATTTATTTAAATGGGATTTTCACCTCATGTTTATAATTAATATATTATTATTATTTAATTAACTACCAAGGTAAATTAAGGAACAATTAAGCCCTCTTAGTCATTAAATGCTCGAACAGTACATATATTTCATATTTTGGGATAAATTACATGATTCAGAGAGTTTAAATTGGCTCAAATTGTTAATTTGGTTCAAAATACGATACAAAAACAATGCATATGCACAAAAATGTATAGAAACATTAGTTTAAAAAAATTAGATACTTATATATTGAGATATATTTTGGGGGCATATGCAATACATATGCACTATTATAGTAACAAAAGTTACAAGTTTTCATATTTTTCATACTTTGGACAAAATTAGATATAAATGCACATCATTTTATATCATATTTGCATCAATTAGATTAGATTATGGGGCATGTACATTGTTCATGCACATACACACTATTACAATTTTATATTATGGCATCAATTGTACTTAGATGTGAGCACTTTGAATCCATAAGTCCATCTACAATAGTTGATTCAAAAATTTGAGTAGTGTGTTTGAGGTTTAGTGATGATAAATGGCCTAGGCATTCTATGAGCCTAATATTTGGCTCCCCCATTTCATCTTAAGGTTAAATATTAGTTAAATGAGTAGTGTGGCTATGGTTCAATGAGGCTCAATGGGCTAGGAACTAATCCCTCTGTGATGGTTGGGGCATTTATCTTTCCAACTCATGGCCTTGCATTATTATATAAATTGGGATATGATAACCCCAAATTATCTAAAATTATTTATAAATAAATACAATTATCCAATTTTTCAACAAGGAAGCATCAAATCCAATAGTATCACAAATGGAAACATGGTTCACCCAATTACAGGTGTATTCCTTCATCACTCTTTAATTTTAAAAAGTTTCAATTTCAATTCAGATTTTATTTTCATATATGAACATTGTGGAATAACCATTTGGTTGGTTACAAGAAACATGTGTTGGATTATTTTTATAAATTCATTTATTCAAGTTATCATTCCAAAACTTTTCTTACTAGTTCCTTCCTTATGTTTATTAAAGAGAATAAAAAATTATTCAAACAAGTTTATTAAAATCCAATCATACGTGAGAAATAAATAGATGAACAAGTAACTTAAATTCTTTTTTATGATAATATCCATGTAATAATTTTCATAGTAATACCATGTACAATGTTTATGGAATTTATTTTAAAAATCAACCATTCATAGTAAGTGGTTATAATAACAAGATCTTTGCTCTATTTGCAAGTAAAATGCAACCATTTCTAAGTATGTACTGGGAAATACAAATAAGATTTCCTCTTTTAGTAGTCCTAAAATTCAATTCCAAATTAATATACAATATGAAATCAATTTGATAATCATTACTAAATATACCTTATAATGTTTACAAAAACATTAATAATACATGGTTTCATCTTTTCAAATAATGATAATATATCCAAAATAGTCACATGTGAACAAGTATTCATAAATAAATCCACCAAAGCTTTTCAAATCACCACTATCATTAAAATCCTATATATAACATATAAGAGGGAACACATCATTGGAGAGATTTTCCTCCAACAAGAAAACCTTTTGGATTCCCTGCACACTTCTCATTTGCTAAGAGTGGCCCTAACCTTCCATAAAGGTATTGGATGTAGAGAATTGTTAAATCAAGAGAGAATCCATATGGATAGAAAAAATTGGAATGCAAATCACCGCAATCATATAATATAGAATGGTATAACATTACTAATGTTTATTGAGGTATATGTTGGAGTAAAGCATGTAAGATTGATTTGAGAGGCATTTTATTATTGGAGATGCAATTTTTTTTTTTTTCACATATTTATTGAGTGCACAATAATAGATAAACACTCTTATTTTATGGTTATTCATGTAATAATATTTTGTTACATGAAATAAATGACCTTGCCTATTCAATAGTCACTCCCATGTATTTTTGACTTGGTCAGTTTTGGAGACCCACACAAAGATTATGTTTACAATTACAAAGACTTTATTGTGCAAATTCCCTACTATGTGCAATGTGTGTGTTACAAATATATTGTGGTAATGGTTTGCAGGAGATCTCTTACTAGTTATGAGTTCATTATGAACTCCAATATGGTATCAGAGCTTCTCCATGCAGTCATTACCCTACTAGGACTATGTATTTTATCTAATTTATAATGCCATGTAATTTCTTTTGTTTTTGCATGGATCTATGTTTGTATCAGTTATTGAAATTGGTTTTCAGATCTATACATCACATTTTCATTGGATTTCAGCACATTGAATTGTTCCAAACTTGACTCGGCCTCTACATCATGTTGGATTGGATTTTTTAGCCTTGTGTTGCATTGCATAGTTTAATATTACAACCACATTGATTGGATTTTTTGTAGAACATTGTGGGATTTACATTGAAGTACATGGACATTTGGAATATTAGCCTTTATCTTGGCATCGAACTAGGATCTGTGATAGAGGTCAATACATTTGAAGCATCTCAGTTGAGCATTGATTTTGTGTTTTTATCACAAAACACTGTTAGAAATGTATCAGAAGAAAATGTAATATAAAACTATGGGAAAAGGCATGTTGGGCCCTTATTTTTTGGGATACTTGTTTTGTTTGACAAGAACCACATGAAACAAGTAGCCATTTGTTTTTTCATTTCCTATAAAGGGTAACATAAGACATTTTTTTGCCATGGTGAGATCAAATCTTTTTAAATGTCTGATCTCATTTTGAGAATCCATAGAAGCTCTATCTATGTCCTCTGATCCACCTAGACACCCTTTCAAATGGCACCATGATCTTCTAGAATTTTTTTGCAAACAAATTAAAGAGAAGTCATATACTTTTATTGACCATCCAAGCAATCCATGGTATATATCAGTAGAAATAGGCATGGTTTATTTTTGTGTTCTCAATAGTCTTAGATCCTATAGTAATCGGTATTACACCACTTGGTTTGCCTCATTGGTCCTAGATTCTAACCCTCTCTCCTTCAAATCCAAAGCACTCAGTGTTAGGTTGTGGAGCTAAAAGCTTCACTGATGCAAACAGGGAAGGAGGGTGTTGAGTGTCACAGTCACCGACATCGATCAGGCCAACTGACGTCAGTCAAGGGTAGACAAGAAGGTAATCGACATCGGCAGTATTCGACCGACGTCGATCACCTCCAGGTAGACAGGGACTGACGTCGGTCGCCTGTGTGGTTCTGAAACTGTCGGTTGCACAAATAGTTTGTTAACGAACCAAGTGTTTACATGTTAAGAGCCAATTTTAGACTTGAAGCTGTGGATCTAATTATTTTAATTAGGTGTCTAATTATTGTATGCATGGGATCTATATAATAGACTCATGGGCTGTATTGTAATTTGTTCTAGTTTGAGTTGAGCAAAGTTAGCTCTTTCTGTGTGTGAAAAGAGCAAGGGTGTTCCTCCTAGTTCCACAGGGGTGCCGAGTGTGTATAATCAAGTTGGTCTGCAGGTGTGCTAGATCAGGGAGAAGATCCACCGGGGTACTGGTTTGGAGAATCATAAGGACTTGGTGAGGCAAGGACGAGGGTTCTTCAGGGTGTAGAGAGATCTACATGGTAACCGGTGTGTGTGCGAGGTCAAAGGAGATCTGCAGGTGGTAGCAGGATCAAAGGTGATAGCAACACATCAAAGAGCAAAGAGGAAGGCAAGGAAGTTCCTTCCATAAGTAAGATCATTTGAGTTGCAGGTTGTTGCAAGTTTAGGGGAGATCTACTTGGAGTACATTGAGTACTTGGAGTGTGTGGAGCACTTGTCGAGTGCGTGGAGCACTGGTGTACTGGTAGTAGTGGATACTGACTGGTTAGAGGTGAACACCAACTCTGTGTTTGAGTTGTGTGTTGGGACCGTAAGAGAAATAGATTTGAGGAAAGAATTATTGTACACTTGAGGTGTGGGAAGCCTCTGAGAGGTGTGAAGAAAAAGTGGCATCTTTTTTATTGTATTCTTTTCTAGATGAGTATTAATACAATTGTGTATTGTCTCTCATATTTTGTGTTATTTCTGAATTCCAGTTACTTGTTACTTCTAGTTTAATTCTGCATCTTAAGTTGCTTGTATATGGTAATCAATGGTGCTTCCACGGGTTCCTAATAGTTGGTATCAGAGCTAAGGTTGCAGGGAGCAGGTTTTGTGTTTGGTTATAGGTCACTCTCAAGGGTTTCTAATTGAGTGGGAGTATAGCAATGGCAGAAGAAAGTAAGCTAAGAATGGAGAAACTAAATAGCACGAATGGTCAATTACGGTGTTATGGAAAGAAAGAGTAGGTAAAGCAATATTGTTGGTTGGTAGCAGATCAACATGAAGGAACTAAAGATGCAAATGTTGCAGGTGTTGTTGCATAGGATGCTCTGGGATGTTTCTTGGATAAATTTGAATCTTGGTTAATAGATTCTATTGCCTCTTTCCATGCAGCCCCAAGTAGAGGGGTTGGTGAGCCTTGTCATAGTATTGGCAAAGGGGAAGTGTTGCTGAAATTGTAGGTGGCCAACACATGGGTGTTGAAGGAGGTCATGCAGGTCCCAGTCTTAGAGATGCGGCTAATTGCTTTAGGAAAGTTGGGTGATGAGAGATGCACAAGAACTCTCACAGTGGATGCACTTGAATTAGCATGTGGTAAGAAAGCAGGTACTCTTTATCTACTTGCTTATATTACTGATTCCACTTCTATTACACAGGTGTGGATTTATAGGCTTGGACACATAAGTGAGAAAGGAATGGATGTTCTTAAGACAAATGGTAAGAGTTTAGCTTCGGAGAGCATAGACTGAGATTTCTGTGAGCAGTGGGATGCTACAAGAAAGGATTGTGTTAATTGCAGGAAAAGGAAGACTGATGTATTTGATAAACTTAAGAACTAGAAAGCCTTGGTGTTCTTGGAGGAGATGACAGACAAAGACTAGTGGATGGGGCTGGATACTTTTGAGTAGGGTAGTTGGACATGGGATTGATTCAAGGGAGCTCGCAGGTAAAAAGTCATCACTCACAGGCATACACAGGTAGCGACGTCAGTCAAGGGTAACCGACATCAAACAGACAGGTGTCGATGTCGGTCATGTGCAAACTAGAGGAGTCGATGGTGTCGGGTAGGTGGAGATCGATGTTGATAGGATAACTGGCATCAGTGACCTGGATAGTCGCATGGAACCAATGTCAGTCAGATGCAGACTGTGTGGTGACTGAGGTCGGTCACTGAGACATATTTTGGGTAGACAGCAAGCTGTCAAGGAGTCTCAAACGCCCATGGGGAGGATTGAAAGTGTAAGTAAGCCTCAAATTCATTGTTCCTCTTCTTTATACTTGTTTCTCATTGCAGAGCAGGAAAGATCCAGGAAATAGTGGGAGCATGGTATGGACAAAATGCAGAACCAAATAGGAGATTTGGTAGGGTTGCCAGCCAATATGAAAAGCACTGAGATGAATGGATACCTTAGTTAAAGAATAGAGAGAATGGATACATGAGACAAAAGGCCAGGTCATATGGTCTTGAGGAAGCTGTAGGATAGTGGTACAAGTTTTGACAGGTGGATGACAAAGCAGGGCTTTAATCAGTGTCATTGTAACCATTGTGTTTGTCTTACTAGGTGGATGATGGTCATGACATTATCTTGTTACTGTATGTGGATGGTATGCTAGCTATCAGGTTCGTACATATAGGGTTTTGTTGAGCTAAGGGTAAGGTTAGCTCAGTGGCATGTCATGAGGAATTTGGAGCAGCAAAATTCTTTGGCATGAGAGACATGGAGATCACAAGTTGATTTTGTCTCCAGTGGGAGCTGATGTGAATCAGGTGTTGGCGAGGTTCAATATGCAGGATGCAGAACCAGAGCACACCAAGGGTTGGATAGTTTAGTGTCTGAAATCACATGAGGTCTGGTATAGACCTGAGTTTGCCCAAGCAGTGGGTGCTATCAGAAAGTTTGGAGCCAATATGGGAAAGAAGCACTGGAGGGCAGTTCAGTGGATTTTCAGGTATCTGAGAGGGACCAACAGTAGGTTGACATGCTATGCAGGGTTAAGTTCTTTTCTACATGGGTTTGTAGATGTGGATGTGGTAGGTTACTTGGACAATAGGAGGTGCACCACAGAATTTGTGGTGGGTGGTCTTCAAGGTTGAGCTTGAAGAGGGATACAAGCCAGGATACAGATTAGATGGGGTATAAGTATAGGTACAGTGCAGCTATTTATCTCCAAGTGGGAGATTGTTAGGTTGTGGAGCTAAAAGCTTCACTGATGCAAACAGGGAAGGAGGGTGCTGAGTGTCACAGTCACCAGTGTCGATTAGGCCAACCGACGTCGGTCAGGGGTAGACAAGAAGGCAACCAACATCGGCAGTATTCGGCCGATGTCGGTCACCTCTAGGTAGATAGAGACCGATGTTAGTTGCCTGTGTGGTTCTGGAACTGTCGGTTACACGAACAGTTTGTTGACAAACTGAGTGTTTGCATGTTAAGAGCCAATTTTAGACTTGAAGTTGCAGATCTAATTATTGTAATTAGGTGTCTAATTATTGTATGCATGGGATCTATATAATAGACTCATGGTCTGTATTGTAATTTTTTCTAGTTTGAGTTGATCAAAGTTACCTCTTTCTGTGTGTGTGAAGAGAGCAAGGGTGTTCCTCCTAGTTCCATAGGGGTGTCGAGTGTGTATGATCAGGTTGGTCTGCAGGTGTGCTAGATTAGGGAGAAGATCCACCAGGGTAATGGTTTGGAGAATCATAAGGACTTAGTGAGGCAAGGACAAGGGTTCTTTAGGGTGTAGAGAGATCTACATGGTAACAGGTGTGTGTGCGAGGTCAAAGGAGATCTGCAGGTGGCAGCAGGATCAAAGGTGACAGCAACACATCAGAGAGCAAAGAGGAAGGCAAGGAAGTTCCTTCCATAAGTAAGATCATTTGAGTTGCAAGTTGTTGCAAGTTCAGGGGAGATCTACTTAGAGTACGTGAGTACTTGGAGTGTGTGGAGCACTTGTGGAGTGCGTGGAGCACTGGTGTACTGGCAGTAGTGGATACTGACTGGTTGGAGGTGAACACCAACTATGTGTTTGAGTTGTGTGTTGGGACCGTAAGAGAGAGAGCTTTGAGGAAATAATTACTGTACACTTGAGGTGTGGGAAGCCTCTAAGAGGTGTGAAGAAGAAGCGGCATCTTCTTTATTTTATTCTTTTCTGGATGATTATTAGTACAATTGTGTATTGTCTCTCATATTCTGTGTTATTTTTGAATTCTAGTTACTTGTTACTTCTGGTTTAATTCCGCATCTTAAGTTGCTTGTATATGGTAATCAATGGTGCTTCCACGGATTCCTAACAGTTATTTTTTGGGATACTTGTTTTGTTTGACAAGAACCACCTGAAACAAGTAGCCATTTGTTTTTTCATTTCCTATAAAGGGTAACATAAGACATTTTTCTGCCATGGTGAGATCAAATCTTTTTAAATGTCTGATCTCATTTTGAGAATCCATAGAAGCTCTATCTATGTCCTCTGATCCACCTAGACACCCTTTCAAATGGCACCATGATCTTCTAGAACCATCCAAGTAATCCATGGTATATATCAGTAGAAATAGGCATGGTTTATTGTTGTGTTCTCAATAGTCTTAGATCATATAGTAATCGGTATTACACCACTTGGTTTGCCTCATTGGTCCTAGATTCTAAGCCTCTCTCCTTCAAATCCAAAGCACTCAGATCCCTTGTTTTTGTTCTAGAAGATGAATTGAATTCTCCTTTTAATTTCCAATGGCCTATCTCCTAGACACTCCACTCAACATGACATCTTAATTTCCCTTTGAGCTCATGCCTCAAAACTATGTTCTATATGACCACAAAAATTTTGTTTAAAGGCATCATTGGAGGGAGATAATAGGTAGACTCAGTCCATAACCATCGTCAAAATTTCTTTTAGACTTCCATGAACTCATACTTGGTCCTCAAAATAGTCTGGCAGCATCCATTCACATTAGCCAAATCACCCTCCACATGGGTCCATCTTCACATGTTTAGACAAAAGGTTTCATTTATTTTATTTCTTTATTTAATTTTTTTAAATTGATATAAATATTCAAATAGGAATCTATGCAATACCACTAATAGAAATATGACATAGTGTGATGGTCTACATGCTTTTATTAGTACCATCATTTTTGCTAGAGATTTTGGGGTCGAGCCTTACCACCTCCATGCTTCTTCTAAAAACCAACAACTAAATTCCCAAGTGGAACTTTTTTGTGGGGGGAATTTTAAAAAAGAGTTATATTATTTATAATGGGGCCATTTATTATTGAAGGGAGTGTCTTAAATTTGTATAAAGTGGGGAGAACATTTTTATGGTGGACATCTTTATTTAAGTAGCAAAAATTATTTGAGGAGGGTAAATTTATTTTCAAAATAAAGATGTAATTTTTCATGGAGGGCTTTATACCATTTTTAAAAGTGGTGAAAGTTTTTTGAGAATGGAGGCCATTTTAATTATTGAGTCTATTTTCATTATTGGAATACCATTTTTTCATTTTTATTTGTCGAAGAACAGAGGGTGATGTCTGGTCTGATAGGAGGTCAGACCCCCTCACAGATAAAACAAACTTGTTCTCTCTCCTCCTTACCCTAATCTTTTTGGAGGTCATTGTACTTATGCCCTCTTATACCACATTTTTGTCCTTGTCATCACACTTTGCACTCATGGATAAATTATTGGCAAAGTCTGATGTCTCATTTTTTAGTGTGTATTATTTCATATGCCACTTTTATACTCATGGATGCATTTTCGATATAGTTTGATGTCCTAAATTTTTTAGTATGGTTTTGTGTTTCACACCACTACATTATTTTAGGATCAACTCTCTTATTCTTGATGGCATCTTCTATAGATGCCATAACATTCTGGGTTTTATGCATCATCTGATGTTTTTTGTTGTATGGGATCTTTATTTGTGGTCACACTGAGTGTCATGGATTCCTTTTATTCATATTTGTATGCTCCAAGTTGAGAATTTACTCTTCATCTATTGACTATCCCATCAGCACTAGGGCCATTTTACTGAGAGATATTTATTTTGTATCTTCCACATTTTATTGATAGTTGACAATCTCCTTCAAATTTGTTATAGAGTTTGATCTCCTTTTGAAGAGTAGCTATTCTAGTGAATACAATGTCAACATGTTAGTGTTCGAGTAGTGGATTTATTCCACTCAAATAGACCTTTTTTACATCACTCCACCTAGTCAACAATATTGGGGGGGGGGGGGGGGGGGGGGGGGGGGAGGACGGGTATGGTGTAGATCATACTTCATCAGTTGTCATGTTCCTTGCTAACCCTTGGTGCACCATATCTTCTGACGTTAAATAGAATTTATTTGGTGAACCATTTTTCACTATAGATACCTCTAATAATCTCTTTTTGTAAGAGCTATTATGGTGCTTTCCAGTGTCAATTATTTTTTGTGATTGAGCAATAGATCTAGACCACTCGTACTGATTTGAGTTCCATTGAGAATTTCAAGTCCATCAAGTGCATTTGTATTTTATGGCATTCATTCCATCCAGTGCACCCTTTTAAGCTTTATGTTCATGTATTGAGCCATTTGCTTTCTTGGGACACCTTGCAGAATATGTTTTTTGCTATCTCAACTTTAGTTTTTGTTACTAATTTTTTGGTACCTTGTGGTGATATATTTCATCTTTGGTGACTCTTTTTCCTAGTGTTTTGAGATCAGTATTTTTTATAGAGTTAGCCTCATACAGAGTATCAATTCCTATTTGACTTGGTATTTATAGCGATTTTTCATCTATGTAGTCCGATAAGATGGATTGGTTACCATAGGGACACTTTGTATTTCACTATAATTTTATACCTGGGTACCTAATCAAGCCTAGTTGTCAGGACCCATCAGTCTCTTTGCTTTCTCTTTTCTTCACTCCCTATTATGCGTCTAATGGAGGGTGTTGGATTAAAGTGTGTAATATTTATTTGAGAGGTGTTTTATTATTGGAGATACTATTCTATTTTGTGCACATATTTGTTGAGTACACAATAACAAATAGACACTCCCATTTTATGGTTATTCATGCAACAATATTTTGTTGCATGAAACAACCTACCTTGATTATTTAATAGGCACTCTCATGTATGTATGACTTGGTCAATTTTGGAGACCCACACGGAGATTATGTATACAATTATAGAGACTTTATTATGCAAATTCCTTATTGTGTGCAATGTCTATGTTACAAATGTTGCGGTAATGGTTTGTAGGAGAGATCCTGTTGGTTATGAGTTCATTATGAACTCCAATAGTATATGCATATAATCATATAGAAGGTGAATCCGTAAATGCATCTTATCTCTAGTATTAAGGCATATAAAGTAATTATAGACATTTAGTGACCCAATTAAAAACTTTATTCTTTACATACAAAGTTTTATTACTCAATTATCATGTTAGTCAATCTTATCATAGGTTCCTAACTCATCAACCATAAGATGATATTAATTTAATCATATTAGTTAAGTCCCAATTATAATCTAAAACAAGGATATATATGTATTATACATGACATGTTTCCAAACCAAAGTATAACCCCAAGAATAAAATTTGAACTCAAACCACAATTTGCCACAAGGTATTTATCTCCCAATTGAAATTTGGTGTCTGAAAGTGTTGGACTACTACCAATGATTTTGACACTCATAAGGTTTAATATAAGTTTAGTATTTAGTGCCTAAGGTTAATTTATTAAAACTAATTCCATATACAAGAGGATGTGATTATTATACCAAAAGAGGGCATCTTTTTAATATGTGTTTGTAAGTAACAAATTATTAACTTCCACTATTACAAGTAATTGATCTTAAAGATTCAAATTCATAGTTTCAAGGTGTTATGCTATTATTTCCACTTAAAATTGAGATTTATTTTTTTTCTTAGATACAATTATTATAATTCAATCAAGTAAAGGTAAAGCATAACCAGATCCAAATCCTAATTCCCAAACATAGTGTTCTTGAATGTTAAAAATATAATATTGTTGTTATTCCAATGAGTATTCACATCCACCATAAAGTTAAACATCCAAAATTATAAATAAGTTCCATAAGGACTCATCAATTTTTTAGTTCATCAAATTTTCGGCACTATTATTGAACAAGGGTTCAAAATCCACTGTAAGTTTTACAATATCCAAATTGATTTATCTTCTAAAACTTCACTGATATTCCAAAGTCAATCACTTAGGTTCAAGATAACACATTATATCAAAAGAGGATACTTTGATTTGTGTATAGTTATTAATGATAACACAACTTATAATTGTTCCACACTACTTACAAAAAGTGTTATCATAAAAAATTACTACAAGGGTCAACCACACAATTAATTGAGGTATCCAAATAGGTTTTTTGAGTTAATACAAATTGTAACCTAGGAAGACCACATCCATACTCAGTCAAATATCTATGTTTTTACATGATTCAATCACACATGTAAAATAGAAATTAAAAACATTTTATCCTTGAATTTTCCCAAAAACATAGCTCTTACTTGTATCTAAACATAAAATGTATCAAGTAAGAAGTCTCATTACTATATGATTAAAAAATGGGTTGTTAGCATCATATAAAATGAGTCTAATTGTGTATTTAGATTTATAGATTATCAAACATAATTGATTGTGTGTTTTATAATTAATTACTTTCTAATATGCACCAATAAGTCTATACTCCAATTTTCCAAAATGTATTTATAGGCATATGATATTAATTCCTTTATATGGTTATATTTATATTGGGTCTTACTAACATTCCTCGATTAGATTTATAACTACTAAAAAATATCAACCTGATCAAAGTTTAGATAACTAGAATATTTTATTTTCCATCCAAAATACTAATTTTATCATCTATGTTTGCAATTTAACACATAGGAAACCATAAATAGGTTAATGTTACAATTATCCTAAGGAGTACATTCATATTACTATAGATGAACAATATGTCATATGTGTTAGGGTGTGGAGCTAAAAACTTCACCAAGGAGCATTCATTATCAGGTTCAGGTCTACACAGACACCGGCGTCGGTCAGGAGCGACCGACGTCGGTCACAGGCGATTGCAGAGACACCGACATCAGCAGAGGGTCGGCCGACGGCTGTCACAGACAAGCAGCAGGAACCGACGTCGGTTACCTGTGTGTCCAGAAAGCTATTTCCGTGGACAGAAGCGAGTGTTTGCATGATAAATTTGAGTTGAAGTCTCAAGCTCGCGTCTCTATTATTGGCATTACTATTTTTAGAGCCCTTGTTCAAGTGGCTTAACTGCTTGTTGGTTGTACATGCTCAAGTCTCCTAATTTTATATGTAGAATTAGATCTTCTTAGCTTTGTAGTAGTTTTTTAGTGGATTATTGCAGTTGGGTGAATTAATTGTAATTCATTGTGTGAGAAGAATAGTACAGAATTGAATCAATCCAGGCTTGTTGGAGTTGATTGTTCTTGAGAGAGAGAGCTCTTGAGGAATAGAGATCTATTGAGAGATCTATACATCTAGGAGAGGTGTGGAAGAAAGAAGCTTTCTTCAATTGTATTCCTTTTGTAAAGAGTTTGTTAATACAAGTTTTCAGGGTGTTATCTTGTATCTCTTGTTCTTGCTATTATCATTCTAATTACTTGTCAATCTGGTTTAATTTCGCGTTTATTGCTTTCACAAGTGTAATCTATTGTTGGTTTGATCCCCCAACAAGTGGTATCAGAGCCTTGGTTACAGGTTCAGAGCTTGATAATTGGTATCAAAGTTCAGGTTCACTAACAGGTGGTTCAGATCTGTGTAGTGTGTATTGATTACAGGTTCTCACAGGAGTTTCTACAGGGATTTCTGTTTGAGTGGGAGAAGCAATGGCAGATGAAAGTAAATTGAGAATGGAAAAGTTCAATGGCAAAAATTACCAACACTGGAGAATGCAGATAGAGGATTATCTGTATCAGAAAGATCTCTACTTACCATTAGGAGGTGTTGCAAAGAAGCCCAAAGACATGGAGGATGAAGAATGGGAAGTTCTTGACAGAAAGGCTCTGGGGTCTATAAGACTGAGTCTAACATCCACTGTGATATCCAATTTATCACAGGCAAAGTCTAAGGTAGAGTTGATGACTATGTTAGCAAATTTGTATGAAAAACCCTCAGCGTCTAATAAGGTATATCTTATGAAGCAGTTATTTAATTTGCATATGAATGAAGGTGGATCTGTTTCTACTCATCTAAATGATTTCAATGGAATTGTGAATCAGTTAAGTTTAGTGAATATAGTGTTTGATGATGAAATAAAAGCTCTTTTGATATTATGTTCTTTGCCTGAAAGCTGGCATGGCTTAGTAATGGCAGTAAGTAATACTGCATCTGCATAAAATATTTTGAAAGTAGAGGATGTTGTTAGTGTTATCTTGAATGAGGACATACGTAGGAAAAGCACAGAAGAGGCATCCGAGAACGCTTTAAGTTTTGAGAGCAGGGGAAGGCAGAAAGAGAAGAGCAAGAAAGGCAGATCAAGATCCAAATCAAAGGGGAAAGGCAGATCTAAATCCAGAAATGGCAGAAGGCCACAATGCTGGAATTGTGGAAAGATGGGGCACATAAGCAGAGATTGTTGGTCAAAGCCTAAGGAGGACAATCAGCATGAAGGAAAGGAAGAAGCCAAGATTGCAGGTATTACACAGGATGCTTTAATTTTCTCTCTGTATAATAACATAGAATCTTGGGTATTAGATTCTGGTGCATCTTTTCATGCTACTCTTAACAGGGAATATTTCAGTGACTATATCCATGGAGATTTTGGAATAGTGTATCTAGGGGATGATGAGCCCTGTAAAATAATTGGCAAAGGTAAAGTGCAGCTGAAGATGCAGAATAGCAACACATGGGTGTTGAGAGATGTGATGCATGTACCTAGCTTGAAGAGAAATTTGATTTTTGCAGGAAAGCTAGGGGATGAGGGTTGTACAGTAACTCTCACAGCAGAATATTGGAAGGTGACCAAGGGTGCACTTATTATGGCTAGAGGTAAGAGAGAAGGTACTCTCTGTTTGTGTAATTGTGTTACTAACAAATCTCCTTCTGTATTATCTACTTCAGATGTGGATGCTAAATTATGGCACTCAAGGCTTGGCCACATGAGTGAGAAGGGGATGTCAATTCTTAGGTCTAAAGGTATGCTTTCAGATTTAAAAGGCATAGATCTAGAGTTTTGTGAGCACTGTGTATTTGGAAAACAGAAAAGGGTTAGTTTTTTCAAAACTGGGTCTACTAAGAAGAGGCACAAGTTAGAGCTTGTTCACACAGACGTGTGGGGACCAACTCAGGTTGCTTCCATTGGAGGATCACAGTACTATGTATCTTTCATAGATGATGCTACAAGGAACGTATGGATCTATTGTATTAGAAAGAAATCTGATGTACTTGATACTTTTAAAGTTTGAAAAGCTATGGTTGAGAATGAAACAGGTAAAAGATTAAAGTGTCTGAGATCAGACAATGGCGGTGAGTTCTGCAGTCATAAGTTCAGAGATTATTGTTACATGCATGGAATCCATAGGCAAAGGACGGTTCCAAGGACACCTCAGCAGAATGGTATTGCTGAAAGGATGAACAGGACAATAATGGAGCGTGCAAGATGTATGAGATTGCATGCCGATTTGCCCTTACAGTTTTGGGCACAAGCTGTTGACACTGCAGTGTACCTAATTAACAGAGGACCCTCTACAGCTCTGGATGGTGGTATTCTAGAAGAGGCATGGACAGGTAAAAAGGTTGATCTCTCATATCTCAAAGTTTTTGGTTGTGAAGCCTTTGTGCATATAGATAAGGAAAATAGAAAGAAGCTTGATGCTAAGTCTATGAGATGCACGTTTATTGGCTATGGCTCAGATAATTTTGGTTACAGATTGTGGAATCTAGAAACTAACAAGGTAATCAGGAGCCGTGATGTTGTTTTCAATGAAAGAGTGATGTATTGTGATCAGCTAAGGAAGTTAAATCAATCTGAGCAGAGCAATGGTGAATTGGATGAGGTGAAAGTCCAAGATGAGCTCGCAAGAAAAAGAAATAATCACTTACAGGAAAACATAGAGACCGACGTCGACAGGGTAAAAATTGGCGTCGGTAGGACAGAAATCAGCGTCGGCCATACAGAGACCGACGTCGGCCGTACAGGTACCGAGGTCAGTCATTCAAAACCGACGTCGGCCAGTAACAGGTCTGGAGGTGATCGAGGTCAGTCACTATCAGAGAATTTGGGTGGACAGCGTGTTGTGGACGAGTCTCAGACACCCATCAGGAGGTCAGAAAGGGTGAGTAAGCCTCCAATTAGATATTCTCCTTCTTTATTTTACTTATTGCTAACTAATGGTGGAGAACCAGAGAGTTTTGAAGAAGCAATACAGGTGGAGTCCAAGAGTGAGTGGGAGCGTGGCATGGTTGAGGAGTTGGAGTCCTTAAGAGAAAACCAAACATGGGATTTGGTTGAATTGCCAGCTGGTAAGAGAACACTTAAGAACATATGGACCTATAGGTTGAAGGAAGGTGAGAATGGACAGATGAGATATAAGGCCAGATTAGTGGTAAAAGGATTTGCACAAAAGCCAGGTATTGACTTTGGTGAGATTTTTTCTCCTGTTGTTAAAATGACTTCAATAAGGGTTGTATTGTCTTTGGTTGCTTTTGAGGATTTGCATCTTGAGTAGCTAGATGTTAAGACAGCATTTCTTCATGGAGATTTGGATGAGGAAATTTATATGGAACAGCCAGAAGGATTCGAGGTCAAGGGTAAGGAGAAGTTTGTGTGCAGGTTGAAGAAAAGCTTGTATGGCCTCAAGCAAGCTCCTAGGCAATGGTACTTAAAATTTGACAGGTTTATGACTGAGCATGGCTACAGTAGGTGTCAATCAGACCATTGTGTGTATTTTAAGAGATTTGATAATGGTAGATATATTATTCTATTGTTGTATGTAGATGACATGCTGGTTGAAGGGTCTCACATGTAGGATATCTCAGAGCTTAAGGTGAAATTAGCTCAAACGTTTGCTATGAAGGATTTGGGAGCAGCAAATAAAATCCTTGGCATGAGCATTAAGAGAGACAGGAAAAATCACAGGTTGATATTGTCTCAAGAAGATTATGTGGACAAGGTGTTAAAACGGTTCAATATGCAGGATGCTAAACCGGTAAGCACACCTTTGGCTGGACATTTTTAATTGAGTAAAGAACAATGTCCTAATTCATATGATGAGATAGAGTACATGTGTAAGGTTCCATATTCTTCCACAGTAGGGAGTTTGATGTATGCAATGGTGTGTACTAGACCAGATATTGCCCAAGCAGTGGGAGTGGTAAGTAAGTATATGGCCAATCCAGGTAAGGAACATTGGAAAGCAGTTCAGTGGATCCTTAGATATCTGAGAGGAACCAGCAGTAAGCACTTGTGCTATGGAGGTTCAAATACTTCTCTACATGGTTATGTAGATTCAGATATGGCAAGTGATTTGGATGGCAGGAGGAGCACTACAGGTTATGTTTTTACTGTAGGTGGAACGGCGGTTAGCTGGATATCTAAGTTGCAGAAGGTTGTTGCCTTGTCAACTACAGAAGCAGAGTATATTGCAGCCACAGAAGCTAGCAAGGAGATGATATGGATGACACGGTTCATGGATGAGCTTGGTAGGGAGCATGAGAGTTGCAGATTGTATAGTGACAGTCAGAGTGCAATCCATTTGGCTAAGAATTCAGCCTTTCATTCAAGAACAAAGCACATACAGCTAAGGTATCACTTCATATGACAGGTATTGGAAGATGGTGAGTTGAAGCTGGAGAAGATCCATACAGATAGGAATCCTGCTGATATGTTAACCAAGCCGGTTACAAAGGAGAAGTTGAATCTTCATTCAACTTCTATTGGTCTTCATGATTGAGTTAAAGATGGAGGAGCTAGAAGATGTTGCTGTACAGGTACTGGTGCAGTTGTTTATCTCCAAGTGGGAGATTGTTAGGGTGTGGAGCTAAAAACTTCACCAAGGAGCATTCATTATCAGGTTCGGGTCTACACAGACATCGGTGTCGGTCAAGAGCGACTGACATCGGTCACAGGCAGTTGCAGAGACGCCGATGTTGGTAGAGGGTCGGCTGACGGCGGTCACAGACAAGCAGCAGGAACCGATGTCGGTTACCTACGTGTCCAGAAAGCTATTTTCGTGGATAGAAGCGAGTGTTTGCATGATAAGTTTGAGTTGAAGTCTCAAGCTCACGTCTCTATTATTGACATTACTATTTTTAGAGCCCTTGTTCAAGTGGCTTAACTGCTTGTTGGTTGTACATGCTCAAGTCTCCTAATTCTATATGTAGAATTAGATCTTCTTAGCTTTGTAGTAGTTTTTTAGTGGATTATTGTAGTTGGGTGATTAATTGTAATTCATTGTGTGAGAAGAATAGTACAGAATTGAATCAATCCAGGCTTGTTGGAGTTGATTGTTCTTGAGAGAGAGAGCTCTTGAGGAATAGAGATCTATTGAGAGATCTATACATCTAGGAGAGGTGTGGAAGAAAGAAGCTTTCTTCAATTGTATTCCTTTTGTAAAGAGTTTGTTAATACAAGTTTTCAGGGTGTTTTCTTGTATCTCTTGTTCTTGCTATTATCATTCTAATTACTTGTCAATCTGGTTTAATTCCGCGTTTATTGCTTTCACAAGTGTAATCTATTGTTGGTTTGATCCCCCAACAATATGTAATGATATAGGCATTGTTATTTATAACACCCTATTAGAAGGCACCTACACTTTAAAAGAGGTTAACTTCCATGGAACCACCACTTGGATTTATATTGAAATCTATCTATCCATGGGTTTAAAAGGTATATTATATGTTTGGATTTTACAAATGCACTGAGGTTCATCATTTATGTTAGATTTTTATATTAGATATAAATTTTCCACTAAGTTTGGCTTCATAATCTCTAACCACTTAAAATTTTATACAAACTTTAGCATGACAACAAAAGTGAGGATTATGTTAAGGTTTTCAAGCATTATTATGTTACTAGTAGGATTGGTGTAATGTATTTAGATAATATAAACCGGTTAAATGTCAACTTCCATATAAACCTAATGTTCAAAAGGTGATTCATATAAGTCATCACAAATCAAAAATATGATTTGTGAAGTATTTCAGTATAACAATATAACTAGAAACCTCTTCAGAACACCAATAATTATCAAAAAAATCAAGACAATGATCATATATAGGTGATGTTTCAAGAGACATTAGTATCATGCATGGCATCATGTGTCTCACAATGACTATCCACTCATCTAGATGAGGCTAGAAAACACTCCATATTTGGTATATGGTCTAACTATATAAATAGGTAACCATAATGCATGGTTTCAAATTCATAAACATGGTCGACCAAAGGATAATGTACTTGATACTAATTATGATATATGCTAATTGGATTTGAATCTTAAATGGTTGGTTTTGTCCAATTCATTATATATAAATTTAAATCTATATTTATTATGCATTAAAAAAATAACAAATTTATATCCAATGCATGTGGCCATATGTATAAAACACAAACCATGGAAAGGCACCTGCTACACAAGGCATTAAACTCTCATATATCATTAGTTAAACCACACACAAGAACTATGGCTATGTCCAAGGTCCCATCCACCATAAAGGATTCTTAACATCCAAATGCACAATAACCATGATCATGCTTATTTATAACATATCAAGAAAGGAAAAGAGATAAATAAAACCATTCAAAAAAGGTAATAAACAATCAACATAACCATGATCATATTTATTCCATTATAAAAATTGAATAGTATTGCTTGCATAACAACTCTTTTCTTATTATTTTCAAGTTCAAGTAATGGTATGAAGTAGGAAATGCACAATCAACCTCATTAATTGATTTCTTCTAATGGGTGGTTATACGGGTGATAGATATGTTATTCAACAATGAGAATATAATCTTACTATGAATATTCCCCTAATATAGTCACATATGCACCATTTATTCATATATTATAGTTAAATAACTATCTAAATTTCATATAATATAGTCATACAATCATTATATTATAATTATACAACCACTGAGTGAAATTGTATAATCATCATGTATTCTAAAAATTATATTTTAAGTAGAAATAATAAGGGTAATAATTGATGTTGATGTTAATATTCCTTGTTAATCCACGACACTCTAATTTACTACCTTCTCCTTCATCAAGCACTCCTCTTAGGCATATTTTTAATCCAGACTTTTTATTTTTCCTTCATTTTCCTCTTATTCTGCAACCATACACTTGTTTAACCCTTTTTAGGATTAAGGGTTGTATAAGATTAGCCTAATCAAATAGGAATAAGCTACTCTAATTGTAATCTAATTAATGAATTCATATTCTACTAAGATTTTGATAAGAAATACCGAATCTAAGCATATGCCAAATATAGAAAGTAAAAAATTAAATAATATGAAGGGGAAATTTTACTTATCTTAAAAATTGATGCACATGTAGGTTTGATTAATGCAAGTGTAGAAATAGACTGCATGAAGGTTCTAATATAGTCATCAAATTCTAAATATTAGCTTTTTGTTAACATAGACACTTGTATCATCGTATGGACACTTGCAATGATGATATCACTTGTGATTTAACACATGTATTTTATGAAGTATTGACTATTTAATAAAAATTACACCTAAGCCTTTTTGGATTTTTTCATCTTTTAGATTATGTGTTTAGATCATGCACACAAGATTTCAATAATAGAATATAGCTCAAACCTTAGATCCTCCTCTTAGATCTTGTCACCTTAATAAAAAATGGATTACTGGGATAATATAGTATAACTAATCTCAAATAACCCTATGTCAATGAGCACTACTACATAGATAATACTCTAAAAAGGGCCTCAAACATATGTAATTCTCCCCATCATGTTGGATTGTATTTGAATAATGGTGTAGAATTCTACATGAAAATGCATGTAGTGATCTAGCTTGGAACTTGAAAAAATGACTCGTGGGATACTATTTGAATGATTTAGACTTATAATATGATTGCTCATATATTTGATATGAAAATGGAAAAGAATAAGGTAGAAAAACTTAGTTGTGAAATTGATTTCAATGGTATAATATAAGCTTGAGAGGTGATTTCTAGATGAATAATGAATTGGTTTTAACTCGTATTTATACTATCTCTTTTGAAAAATTTCTCACAAAATGATAAATTAAACAAAATAGGTGAACCCATACATATCAAAATATTTTAAAATTTGAGTGTTTATAAGGCACAACCACTTACATTTGAGAATGGAAAATAATGTCAACACTAGTGTCCAAGTCTAAACATAACTATCTAGGAAAATATAAGTTTGATAGAGATATTTAATTGATATTGAAGGATATATGTCAATGTTTAAACCTATTTTTATCTACAGGTGATTTGGGTAATCAGAATATCAAGTCAAACTACAAGACAAGCATTTAGGCATAGTGAGATTGTGAACATAAGCCTATCAACTTCAAGGAAGGTTAAGAACTAAAGGGTAGAGCATTGAGTGATATTTTTCAAGTTTTCAAGACTAGTTTATCACATAAATACATATTTAATCATCTAAATTTTCCCCTTTAATCTAGTAATGCATAAGGATGAAATTATTAGTTTAAAGGAAAGAAATGCAAATTGTGGTGTCTACGACACACCTTGATTTTATTAAGCCCTGTTTGAATTTGTTGTATGTGTATGACATGAAACCAATATTATTTTATAGGTGTAATTAGTGCATATAATATAAAAATTAAGAATTGAAAATTTCTTGAAAGAAAAGAAAGTAAGAGAGTACACGTGTGTGTCGATGTAACTGTTGGCTCCTAATTGTACTCCTCTATAATTTAGCCTTGAATATTTTTAAAAATGGCAAACAAAGATGATATACCTCAGTTATATCATTATATTTGGGGGAGGGTTTAACATCTAGATGGATTAAACATAGATAATGACTAAAAGGCACCAACAAAGGGTATGGTTAGTTCCCTACTACTTCTGGCTCTACCTAAACCAAGGTGAGATTACCTATGGGGTAGTTTGGTCATAAGGAGTGATACTATAATTCAATCTCCAGAGATATGTTGGCATACATATAGATCTAATCAAATCATAACCAAACTTGCACAATCCACTCGAGAAGAGTTGTCACATAGATTGAGAAAATACTTTTAAATCAAACACAGGCTACTAAAGATAGATAGAATGTGATTTTAATTTTAATTTCAATATAAACTATTGAAAACTAAGAGCCAAATATAAAATTACAATGCTAATAGTCAAAGATCAATCACAGACACATTCTAGACCTACAATATTTATGCATCTATAAGTAAATAACACTTAAAATCTTCAACATGTATTACTTGTAAGGGTAAGACAAGTAGGATGAGTTAGGTATATTTAAAATATTTGTGATGGATTTCAACACTAGGAATTTTTTAAATTGCCATGTTATCAGTCATTCTAGGATGTAAAAGACTGAGAAATAAGATAAATAAAACTATAAAGAATGATTTGCATTCATTGATACCAATTCAATACAAGCATTCAAATAACCTTTAAAATATCTAAAGCATATATATCAAGTAAAGCCTCAAGCACGTTCTCCTATCAAATCCAAGATATTCTTAAAATATTATCAACAAAATATTCCCAAATCATAATGTAGAAAGGAATTTATAATTAAAGTTCATGCCCAGAATGACTACCATTAAGAGACATAAAATCCAATACCCAGTAAACAATGCATAAAGGATGTGTTATTGCACTTCATTGATAATAAAGAGTATAAATCACATATAATTTCCACTAACTTGAAATTAAATCAACATACATCTATGTTAAGAATGCTAACATGGTGAAAAACATAGTGTATTTGCTCCAAAATAGGGGAAACATATACATAAATGCTCTTAGAGTTTGATAATGACTGTACAAAGCAATCACCTTAGTAACAAAAAATAAACACACCACAATATTTATTGAAAAATAACAATCCCTCCTATAAATAGGACATGTCCTCTTTACTTACACAATTTTCTCACCAAAAATATTCCTAAAAGAGGATCCATCTATAAAATGTCTTTACATATTCATGGAGACTCTCGTGCTCTATGAGGTAATGATTTTGGTAACTCAGTTATCTATATGATGATGAGATTTGATCTTCCTGACTGGAACCTTGATGCACTTGATCTCAAAGGAGAATATTCTTCTTGAGTGTAAAAAAACTTTGTCTTTATGTGCAAAAGTTTTGTCCCTTTTTTCAACAAATCATTTGTCCACCTGAACTGATAATGATGTGTCAGTTAATGATCCAATTACCACTTTCCCTTCAATGAATAAAGAATGAAAAAATGGCTCTAAAACCACCAACACATTCTATTACATTTTGTCTAGTCATTTCTAAATGCATGCCTCTAGGATGGTTATCTTCCTCTTAGTGAACATCAAACAATGTCTTTAGCTCTACCATGATAGAATCAAATGGTAGTGTCTTCAATCTATATGGTGACTTGATTGTATTTCCATACATAAGGTCACTAACCCAAGTCACTATCAAACCTACTTGTCATACTGCTCTTATCAGATGTGGCAACTTCATCCTCAATTTTTTGGCACCCCTTAAGTCGATTTTGGAGAACCCTAACTCTTTCATAGGTAAATGACTATAGATTCCTCCAAAGCTCTTTATCTTATATGGTAGTTGCATCCTTAATATCCTGAAGGCTTAGCCTCTGTGCATCGTTAAATAGTATCAAAACAACAGTCCAAAAAAGAGACACAACAAGATCCTTTTGGCCTTTTGGATATTCTTCTTTGAGAACATAGTGGCCTAGATAATTTTTCCACGTTAAATGACAACCACTATATTTACTCAAATAATTTTTTTTGAAGATATACTAATAAACATTAAGCTCACAAGGAAGACTAACTTCTATGGGTGGATATGTTGGCCAATAACCAATTGTTAAAATATGAACACTCATTTCAATTCCTAAAGGAATATTTATCCTTGCCTATTATGACTATTTGAAAGACTTATTGATCTCCTTTGATAATTAAATATCCTTGAACATAACCTTGAGTTTTTTTGTCAACTAGCTACGGCATTCTATCTTAAGCTTATAAATCATTGATTTCTCTACATCAACTGATGCACTTTTACCCAAGAGTAATATTTTAGCAAGATACTTCTTATAGAATGTTTCAAATACATCTTTTCCTTTAATAAACTGGAACAAAACCAAAACTCTATCTAGTGTATTTTCCAAATCCTCCTCTAAGTTACACTTATTTCTAGATCAAAGCTTCTCATCAAAAAACTTGGCAATAAGTTATGCTAGTCAATTCTATCAAAGGTTTATGAGATGTTCAAATTCATCCTTGATAGTAATGTAAAATGATTCATTCCATCAACCACTTCAAATTCATCTAATCTTGGTTTGGCAAATTGTCCAGCCATACGTCCTACATTAACAATAGGCATTTGACTTTCAAACATGAGAACAAGAGCCATCTACAGAAGAACCCTAAATATGATAATGGCATGTGTACCATCTTTCCTCTTGCAATATTTTGGACTTCATGTGCACTTTTTCACCCATCATAGTTTTTTGGGCCTCAACTACACTTTTGCACTTGATGTAAAAGTGCAAAGCTTCCCTACATCTATGTATTTTTTCATTAAGTTGATGCCCTTTAAAATTTTAATTTTGCAATTAGACTGTGGACTTCTAAACTTGTTCTTCCTTTGAAAATTTTTGTTGTAATCAAGCTAGGACTTATACATGACTTTGACCCAAGACATTAGCATGGGATTAAAACATCCATTGCTCCCTTTTAATGGCACATGTCCCTAGCTTCAGGCTTTCAAGTGCACTTTGTATAATTGTACCAAAAAAGGCTATGATGTAATATTACAATATCCTCCTAAAGCCATGTAACTCTATTCTTTTACAATAAAAATTTAGACTCGGTAGTTTTAATACATAGCCATTTTTACTCTTCATGACTTGATTCCACCATGGAACCTAAAATCAAATCATGCTTAAAAACATGAAAACATTAAGCATTAGTGAAACTAAATTTTATAGGGTTTACACAACATAATTGCAAAAGCAAGATTTTGTTCCAGATGAACATTTCTTGTGGACTTCCTTCAGGGGGAAACAATTAGACTTTTAGACACTCATTTTTTGGGAAAGGGCACAAATTGATTAGAATATATTTGGGCACTAACAACAACCATGTTTCCCCTTGATAGTTTAATTTGGTAATGATGCTTCCTTACTAAAACATTGGAAAGATGTTCATAACTGAACCTTGGAGATGTGAATAAGGGAATTGGAAGGTGATCATGCCCCTAATCCAGTATAAGGGTGAGTTGTGCTAAGTTTGTCAAGAGCTTAAAATCTTAATTTCATAACTCTAGTGCAGCATAATCTAGCCAATCTCACCTCAGTCAAATGGTATAACCATATCAACTTAAAATAATATAAATAGTGTCAAGTCCATCGAATTTGATGAATATCAATTGCACTAATCAAATAAGCCAATTGCTACAATAGATCAAAGTTCAAACATTGCATTTTGGTAGGGTCAATGCATGAATAATGTTATAATATGAAAATGTATCCATGATTTAGTGAATTTGCATGACATATGCACCTCAAATGTGTCTTAAGCTAAATAATTTGTCAAAATGTAACCTCTACTCTATAAAATATGTATCACAAATCTGAAAAAATATATCCCAAATCTGTGTCAAATGTATAAAATTTTGTCCAAAGTGGATATCTGAATCATGTAAATTAAATCAAATTCTACTAATTTCATCAATTATATATATGTGGGATCATGTCTCTATGGCATGCCCCCATTGATATGTTCCACTTTTGAGGTGATGGGAATGAAAAATTTATAGTCACCTTATCTCAAAATGATAAGACAACTTTTTTGTATTTGTGTAAATCATGTAGTAAAGAATCATATAATAATTTCATGTCAAAGTAGATATATCAATGATGATCATAGTATGCATACATAACTAGCCTTAAGATGCATAATATGAATCATAGAAATGTCTCTAAGATAATAATCTTAGAAAACCATCAAATTTCATGCAAAGAGGGGTTTAAATATATCACAAACAAGGAGCATGTTCAAATGCCACACACTTAAGGGTCGGACATGGGTAAATGTCCACAAACCAAAGAAACAAACAAGATTGAATGCGCTATGGCCAAAAATCAAGGAACATGTTAAAATGTTGCAAAAGAAAGACAAAGAATCAAAACAAAATTACACTTAAATAATCAATGTGAAGAGACGAATTAAATGAAATAAAAACAACTAACATTAGCATGTCATACTAGTCCCTGCATATATATGTTAGAAAAATATCATGTCGAATAACAAATAAAATATCAAGTACTCTATGTAATATAATAACAAGAGTATAGGCATGTGTAAATTTACTATATAATCTCAATGTGATAATGGAAATAATCATAAAACAATAGAACCTATGTCAATCATGATCATATATAAATAGGATGCCCCCAATGTAGTGTGTCACATGGGAAGAGGAAAGGACCAATATTTTTAAGCTCATGTATCATGGATTTAATATATGCCTATGTCACACTAAACTACTCATGAAACATAAGTGTGTATATAAAAATATATGTTATCTACTAACATAAAGCAAACAACATATGCAAAAAGCTAGTAAACATGTGAAATGATAAATATTTTTGTATTTTAGCTTTATTTAAATGTTTTTGTAGTTTATTCAATTTTTTTATATTTTCATATTTTTGATATGTTTAGAAAGAGAGTGATAACCCATGATCCCATATATGGGATACTCATAATGTTCCCTATACTTTGAATATGGTATATTAATTTAGTCATGCTGCCAAATATCATGTATATGTGCCAAATCTAGAACTAAAGAACATGTAATACTCTATGCATGCCTCATAGGATTTTGGTTATGAGGTAAGAGTATAAGGTCTAATGGTTTGTGGAACCCATTATTTAATGCTCTTTTATTTCCTTGGTGTAGAATTGGGTCTTTGTATCCATTCTATAACATGGTGATATGTTGTCAATAACTGGCTAGGCTATGGAAGTGTAAATAACGATCTCAAAGAGCCCAATGCATATCTTTGATCCAATTGCCTCTCAAGTATTGATCACCTAGGAAAGGGGATTCATTATGGCTTACCCTTTCACACATGATTAATTTAATTAGGTTGTATAATTAGTTATTGTGAAACAAATTTTGCCTATTACAAAAGATATTCATATTGAATCCCTAAAAATTTAAACATGTTAGCATGCATATACTTAAGACACCATGCACTATGGAAGGTACCACAAAAAACTTATGAATTGAAGGTCATCCCAATAATTTATAAAATACTTCAATATGTGGTATAACTAAGAATTTTGTGGTCACATATGTTGGACCAACGTATAGAGGTAAATCAATCTCACTAAAAACTTGTGTCTTCCTATCAAATCATTTGACCATTTTAGTTAAAGGGAATAAATCATCTAGTGTGTATCTCAAATCTATGAGTAATGTCATGGTACATACATTATCACTAGAACTATTATCAACCATAACATTGTGTATAGGCTAATGATCAATATGTGCCATGATAATAAGGAATGAAGATCTGAATCATCATCCATAATCTCACTATCATCAAATGAAATAGATGCTATCTAAACCATATGATTTATCTCACTTCCCATCTAATGGGTGCCCATAATATGGTGGAGGATTATGTGCATGATATTCCATTTGCACTTTTGAAGTTTTCTTAGATTGATTTTGTAATAGATTGTTGAATATGTTTTTATTTTGATTATCATTAGGTTGTGATCCCAAATCCATTAGAGAATCCTCAAAGGTGAATAGATCACTATCAAGAAGCTAATGTATCTTGTGATTCAATTTAAAACATATGTTCATAAAATTCCCTACACATTGGTGGTAGTCATAAAAAAATTGGCATCATATCTTTTTGGTAGAGGTCAACTCATATCAACCACCATAGGAAGAGGGAGAGCTATGAGTTGACATTCCATTAGCTTCAGAAGTAGAAAACTTGGAGACTTAGGTAATCATGTATATTAACTCTTAGGTGCATTAGCTAAGATAAGTTGATTATACTCAAGTAATCATGTATGTTATCTCTTAGGTGCATTAGATAATATAAGCTAATTAGGTTATTGTGAAACTATATTAACCGTGGTGGTTATTTTTTTTAATCCTTATTAGGTTTGAAATTATAGTTTGGCTTAATATGGATCTTGGTATTATATGTATTTGATTTCTTTGATAAATACTTAATATTATTTAATAAAATAAGTTTTATTTTTCTATCTTGAACAATATGACATAAGTCATTAAAATATTTGAACTTCTTGAAAATAATAGACTCATGTAAGGGAGAAAGCAAACTTTGCCAAAAGATATCTTGAAGCTCTTTATTTTCCATTAGAATTGTAATTTTTTCCAACATTATCCTATACCTCAAGACATATTCATTAATAGGCTCATTATTTTCTTGTTTGATCTTGGAAACTTGTGCATATGACATATTTTTAGTAATGTTGATTGAAAAATATGCTAAAAATTGATCTGCCAAAGGCTTGAATGATCTAACTATTTATATTGGTAGATTATAAAATCATATTATTTTAGAATTATTGGAAATAATTTGGTCAAAATTTTGTCATTATAATCATAGTCAAGAGATGTCACATAGAAATATCAAAGATGTTGTTTAGGATCACCCTTGCCATAAAAAATTATGAACTTGGGTGCAATATAACTAGTTGGAAAAGGGTGCAAAGATATCTCAGCTGATATAAAATTATGTTATTAATATTTTGAATCAATAACATGAGTTGATTTTAAATAATTTTATTCAATTATGATAACCTTAGCTTCCAAACCTTGAATAACCTGGGGAAGAGTTTACATAATAGACCCATTAGGATTTAGATTTGAGATTTGAGAATTTACCAAAGGGGATGAAAACACCCCTTGTGTTGATGTAGGAATTGAAAATACTAATTGAGTTTAAGTATTAATTATTCCCATCAAGGATGTAGCAATAGTTTTACCATCTAAGGGTTCACCATTATTGGATGTGGATGCACTAGCCTTAGCATGTTTATTGATTATTCTTGTGTAACATGTAAGAATGCATTAATTATTTTTTGGTCTATATTTTTATGGTTTATTAAGGATTATTATCTTCCATTTCAAAATGATATTTCTTAACATTTTCCATATTTTCTAAATGCAAACAAAGATGCTAAAAGTAATGAAAAAAATCAAATCTACAAATTACTAAAATTAGAACCCATAGGAGGCTTAAAACTGTAGAGTAAGATAGGATTTGCATGAGAAGAATCAGAGCTTGGGTTCACCAAATGTTTAACCCTTTCTAGATTAAGGATTGGGGAAGAGTAGTCTAATCAAATAGGAATAAGCTACTATAAAATTAGGCCAATTAATGAATTTAGATTCTATTGATTTTTTGATAAGAAATACTAAATCTAAGCATATGCCAAATATAGAAAGTATAGAATTCAATATTCTGATAATATAAATATGAAGGAGAAATTTTAACTAGCTTATACACTGATGTACAAGGAGCTCTGAGTAATGTAGGTGTGGAAATAGACTATATGAAGATTATGATCCAATCACTAGATTCTAAATATTAGCTTTTTGTCAAAATGGATGCTTGCATCACCCTATAGACACTTGCATCAATGTTACTATCTTTGCTTCAATGCATATGTCTTATACACGATATTGACTATTGACTAAAATTTTTGCCTAGGCCTTTTGGGGTTTTATATCACATTTTGGATTGAGTGTTCAGATTGCACACACAAGATCTCAATATTAAAACATAAATCAAACCCTAAATACTCTTCTAAGGTCTTGTCACCTTACCAAAAATGGGTTAGTGGGCTCATGGAATCAAACTGACCTCAAATACCCCTCTGTCAATAAAATCTACCTACACAGTCAATACTTTGAAGAGGGTCTTAGACATATGTTATTCTCCCCTATGTGTTGGCTTGTGTGTGAACAATGGTGTAGAATGATATATGCATGTGCATATAGTGATATAGCTTGTAACTTGATAAATATATATCATTGTCTACTCTTTGAATTTTGTATACCTATAATATACTACTCCTATGATCGATATTAAAATATGGAAGCATAGCTTAGTTGTGTAATTGATTTTAAATAGTATAGTATAAACTTGAGAGGTGCTTGATAGATAAATAATGAATTAGTTTTAATTGTATTTATACCACCTCTTTTGAAAAGTTTCTTACTGAAGGGTTAATGAAAAAAAATAGGTCAACCTGTACATATCAAAAGATTTATAAATTTGAGTGTTAAAAGGCACATACACTTATGTTGGAGGGTGGATAGTAGAGTTGATGCTACTATCCAATTTTGAACAGAACTTTCTAGGAAAATAGAAGGTTCTTGAAGTTATGTAACGGATAGTGAAGAATATATATCAAATTTTAAGTATATTGTGGGCTACAAGTGATTTAGGTAATTATAATATTAAGGTTGGACTAAAATATAAGCTTTTAAGCTTAGTGAGATGAATAATGTGAGTCTATTGACTACAAGGAAGGTAAAAAAGTGAAGGGTAGACATTAATTAATACTTGTCAAGTATACAAAACTAGTTTAACATATAAATCTAGATTTAAGCATCTACAACCTTGTTTCAATTTTTTTTGGTTCTAATGATTAGAAAATTTGAATTTTATCAAAGTTCCAATACTACCTGTTCTATGGTTTATGGCCAACTTCAAGAAGTTGTCATATTAGTTAATGGCATCTTTCCAATAGTCTATTCACTATGGAATTTAATTGGTATCTTTTAGAAATATTAATATATCTTAGGTTATTAATGTTAGAAATTTCCTCTGACTTATTATTCTACCCTATTAGGATAACTTTAGTGATGTTTGTCCATTCAAATTAGCCATGTAATTTTAAGATAATTAATGTGTTTCATTGTGATAGAAATAGATTAAATAACAATCCAAATTCCCAACACTTTAAAAATATAATCACACAATGTCAATGCCATACCATTGCCAATCATAATCTTAGAACATTATGCATAGAGGTTTAGTTGAATAAGGTGATAAATATTTTCTCTTGGGGGGATAAATTGAAATTTATAATTCACTAATGTTGGAAAACTTGAACATGGTTGTGTTATGGCCAATACACCCCATTTATTTTGAGAAATGGAGATGCTAAGAATCCCTATGAAATTTTTAGAGAATGAAATATCATATTAGAAAAAAAATTATGCATAATCTATTTTATAATAACTAGGGTTGGTAATAGAGTTTGATGATCCCTGACTATTTGGTATTTATAAGATTTCATTTAGAATATCTTATAAAAATTCACAACTCTAAGGTTTTCACGATCTTCAAAAAAATGAATGGGTTTTATTTCTTTATGTTATCAAATGTTTTATACTTAGTATTTTTTGGGGTAATAATCTTCCTTTGTTTGAGATAAAATTGAATTGGAATGTTTATATGGAAATCAGATCTAGTGCTGACATAGTCCCATAGTCCCATGATCCACCATACTCCCATGATATGACTTTTAAAGGTATGTTTGTACTTTTCATTTAGTGATTTTGGGACTAACTTGTCTTTTTTATATGGCTCTATAGTCCCTGCACTTATATGCTTCCACACTAAAGGAAAATGTTGTATGATTTTAGGAACTCTTGGCCAATTAGGACTTACCACCTATCTACCTTATTATTTCCATAGTCCCATGATGTGTAGAATCTAGTCAGAAAACTATATGATGTGAGAAGTTCCAACCAATTAGAGGATGATGTATGAGGGAATATGTGTCATACCATTCTTATTTATCTATCAATGATCAATAATTATGATATGATAAGAATGGATCAATAATAATGGTACAACACAAAATCCCTTAGCTTATTAGAGAGTGGCATGTAGTATCAAACATTCTCCCACACTCCCATAATTTTTAAATAAAAATAATAATTTTATGATGTGGAAGGAACTAACCAATAAATATGGGCCAATTGTCTTATTTTTACACCCATATAGACATACATTTTGGGCCTTACACTTAACATGAGGTGACCTTAGTTAGTTTAAGGGTCCAAATCATCAAACAAACACATTTGACATGTAGTTATCACCAACCTAAATGACACAAGGGCAAGTAGGGGTACATGATTAACACACTCACCACATTAAATAAATGATCTAACCAACCTTTACGGGACCATATGATACATGAGATATCGACATGTGGATGGGTCCAATTTCACTAAGAATATTTAAAGCTAAATTAAAGCTTTTAAAAATCAAATTTGTATTAAAATTTGTAATGAAAAGGAGACTAACTCAAACATGGACATCAACTCAGAAATAATATGCATGCTCACAAAATATAATTTTCATCACACTCAGATCTATGTTAGAAAATATATAAGATTTATTAGAATCAAAATAAAAACCCTACATTAATTCAACTAGAGAACATAAGTATTTGCACAATCTAACAATTTGAGATATTGGGTTGTTAATAAAAGTATCATATGATTCATCAATTTGCTTATTAAACTTTTTTCACTGATATGTGACATGGACACATTTCATTCAACCTCTGGGTACACTCATGAGTTTAGGGACACCACCTTGATCCTTGAACTAATGGAGTTAATGAATTAACATCAAGTGTTCAAATCAATGGAAGATATGAAAAGTATATTAGACGAAAACAACACCACTCAAGATGAAATTAACTTCTAGTAATATATACTATCTTTCCAACAATCGGGGCTCCATAAGGTGGCTATAAAACTATGGTTATTCCCCTAGGGGGACTTAAACTATAATATCTCATGTATCCTACATGTTAAAATGATTTAATTTTATCTGATAATGGGAATATAGGATTTATTCGATCTCAAGTGTGGCCTTTAAAAACTATTACCACCTTCAATACTCTAACATCCCATACAACCAAGACATTGCTTTGAAATGGATGGAAACCCATGACATCATGGAGACTATAAAGGATTGGGATGATGACTCTGATAATTAGGTGAATTGTGAGGATGTCAAATCATAAACCATCAAAACATTAATTAGAGGAGTTTGAGTTAATATGCTACTACTTAAATTATTTTTTCATTTAAGTGGCATCATGCATGTCAACAAATTATGGGTGCCCATACTGAGTTTGATCATAGATGAAAGGCAGATCCCTGCACTAGGGGGAATTATAGATGTCAACTTAGCCCAACACATGTTAAGTGTGAGGAAAAGGGGAAGTTTATATATGATGTCCTACTTAGTGGATGCATGCTTTACCACTATCCCCTTTAGCACCATTCTTTTCCTCAATATACAAGCTCTAACCCTCATGTGCACTTGGTCTACTCCAAGTTATACATCCCCCATTTCCAGGCATACATTAAGGAAATTTGTAAGCACTTCTACCCACACTTGTATCTAGATATGAGTGATAATAAAATTAGGTTATCAGATGAAATGAGGGCATAAATCATGGCCATTAGGGCATACTGGTATTATCAAGACTTCACTATGATCAGGGTCGAGGGAATATGCATATCCCCTCTGAAGTTACCCTATTATGTGTTAGAAAACCTAGTAGAGGAGGAGATATTATATGAATATATCCATGGTCTAGTAGACCACTATAATAATAGGATGTAGGATCCCTACTCACACCTACCTCTCATTTTGATACCTATTTTGGCTATTATAAATTTCCTTGCATCTTTTAGTTTCCTTGCATCCTCTAGCTCACCTGTTTACACTCTCCCATCATTGTCTATTGTTAATCCTCCTAGTTACCTATGGACATATATATTCACATAGGTTTACACTAGGCATACCATAATGGCACCAATTTCTAAGAATACCCAATCCACAAGTGCGATTGCCCAAGAAGCCAACCTAGTACCTAGACTTGCTTCAAGTGCTCAAAAAATTCCCTAGTGTCCACTCACCCTAGTAATCCTATAGTAACAATCCATATCACTTCCAAAGAATACTATAAAACTAGATTTGTTTCTGCAACCTAAGAGAGTATTCCACATTGAATGGGGAGAATGACATGAAAATATACCAAATTTTAGTAGTATTAGCAATGTTGACAAATATATCAAGTAGATGGTTAACTTTGTCCATATGAAGATATGAGGATGAAAGTTATTGATGATATTCTAGCTATAGATTTTTTAAGATGGTAGATTACAGACAAAGATAACATCCTAAATGAGATAACCTTCATAATTATCTTATGGACATGGTGTATCAAACAATAATAATATTTTAGATAAATTATCAATTATATAAAACACACACTCCTTAGCTCCACATTCTAAAATATGAGAGAAACTAGACCATAAAGGGAGAAATAGAAAAATAATCTAGGTATAATTTTTATATTGGACACGAGAACCTTTACCTATAGATTAGAATATCCATTAGGAAATTTATAAAGGGACCAAGGATTGGGAAGAGATAAAATATAAATTTTTAGATAATTTAATTTTTTGGACCTTGGCACAAGAGTTTGTAGAGCACTGTGGAATATAAAAACATTCTTATTTATTCTCAATGATTTTGAAAAATCTATATTTATCAAGATAAAGATATAAAATATAGGGATGGGGCATATTGATGAATAAGAACCTATTGGGTTCATCACTAGGAGATTAAAATTTTCCAATGAGACATTATTAAATTCAGATAGACATTTCAAAGACACAAGGATAAAAGAAGAGATCATTTTATAGAAACATCACTAGGAAAGAATTTGATAATGATGAAGATAGAAAAAACAATTCCAAGGTCGAAATTGAAGAAGGTAAATGAGACCTCATTAAGACATAAAAGGAAAAAACACAATACTTTGATTAACCTCTTAAAATTAGGGAAGATAATGTAGCTACAGAAGGGGATCTAAATCTAACAAGAATAGGAGATTATAGGGCAAAATAAGAGATTGAAAAAATGGTTGAACTACTTATGTAATTTGAGGGATTAATCCTTATAAAATTTAATAAAATAAAATGAATAAAAGATTATTCAAATAAGAAAACAAACCAAGCCACTCAATAAATGGCCTTATCGCCTAAACCCAAATCTAAAAATAAATGTGAAAAAAAAATTGCAAAACATGTTAGTTGGTGTCATAATAACACCCATTGATGAATTGAAGTGATTATTCTATTGGTCATTAGAAAATAATAAATTAATTGAAAATAGAATTTGCATTGATTATAGGGAATTAAATAATGCATGTGTATATGATCCTTTCCCTACCCCATTCACAAAAGAGATAATAGATAATGTTGATTACACATAAGTGTATTCATTCATGAATATTTATATAGGATAGAATGAAAACCAATTTTACCATAGAGTGGAGATAATTCGTGTATACAATAATGCCATTTGGGCTAAAAAAATATCCAAAGGTATTCAACCACATCATGGTGAAAGCATTTAGAGAGTTTTTCCATAAAATCATGTAAGTATATCTAGATGATTGAATAATAAATAGGTTGATGAAGGATCATGTTCAATTTCTATGGTTGACGTTTTAAAGATTCAAACAATTAAATATATCCTTGAATTTAAAGAAGAGTGTTTTTTCAACCTTATTTTGGGACATTGCTAGGACACATCATATGTAAGGAGGGATTGATGATAGACCCAATTAAAATATAAATAGTCATAATTTTTCACTATCAAGAATACAAAAAATATATGGGAATCCTACTAAGATACATGGGATATAATTGTAGGTTCCTATATAATTATATGGCAATCAACACTTTAATAAAGTTGTTTAATAAAACTAATAATGAGTCAAATGAGTGGATTATGCACACATGAATAACACATGATAAAATATGCACTTGACTCCCTGAGGTTAGGCCAAGGCAATCTATGTAATGTATGCACTATGGATTAAGCTAGTTATTAGGTGGAAAGGGATTTTGAATGAGTGGTGGAAAGGGGTTCTCATGATGGAACCAAAATACCTTACCAGCATCATGGTTCTCATTAAGAGCATCAAGTTATGTGTAAATAGAGCTTGAGGGTCCTTCAGTCTCTGATATTATGAGGAGGAGAAGCTCCTGGTTGATGCTAGGACTAGGGAAATGAAGGAGATTAGATTGAAAGAATCTCGAGAAGATATCTACTTTGTCAGGTTGACTATGCCTAATAAATGTCACCCAAAAATGTGGATGATGTAGGATGAGGCTTGAGCTAAGGAGAATAAGGAGGTGAGAATGAAAAAAAAGCATGGATAACATTGTAATGATGACCTTTGTTTTGAGGGATGACAATGATTGGTGGATCAATAATTTGTTCTTGTTCCTCTAAGATGTTAAGAGATTCAACAATGAGATGGGGAATTAAGGTAGAACAAAAAATCTCTCCTAAGTTTAGTATTGATATCAAACTATATGCCAACTATGGGACCGAGTACTCTAACCCTAAGGAAAAGACCTTTTCTAATAATATTGGGTGTTTTTGTAAATGTTGAGATCAGCATACCCCCATTTCTGAAAAAATGAGGACCCTTGTTCATATTTTACAAATTTGTGTTATAAATTAGACATTCAACTTGATCAAAATGCACTACTAAATATCATGCTTTGATTTAGCTTTCATTGGTATGTTAGCTCATAAGCTTTATTTGACTCTATTTTATTTTGCTAACATTTGCTTCATATGTTTCCATATTGCAGGTTAAATAGATCCTCATGAAGATGAGCAAGTATTCATGGTTTATGCTTCAATGATCAATTTGACCCTTTTTGCTAACCTTTGGTCTTTAGTTAATTACTTAAATCCAAGTTTAAATGACAATTAAAACCTTAGTCTAAAAACTTTAACCTAAGTTTTTACTAAAGTGGATTTATATTTTTGACAGGTTATTTTATCCTTGGTCTTAGTTTAACTTTAAGCCTAAGTTCTAATCAAATTTATTAATTCACCAAAATCTTAGTCTCAATTTTATCCTAAGTATTTAAATATATTGAACACTTACTTTTTTGATTTTATTGGTCATAGGAACGAATTACACATGGGATTGAAAAGTGTTGAAATCTTAGGAGGATAGATCTAAGATCAATGGTGAGTGGATGATTCTCCAAAGATCCTAAGAATAGATGCAAAGGTGACAAGTGGCATATTCATGGTGAATTAGATCAACATCAATAGTTCACATTTAGTCAAGTGAACAGAGGAAAACTCGATAATGCAAGTTTGATCATGTATTCAATAGATCAATAGTGCAAGTTTAATCACTTACATCAAGATCAGCTGTATGAATTCAATCTTGTGGATAAATATCAAAGGTGAACATCAATTCAAGGAGTCAAAGAGCCCATATTTCACATGATGCTACCATGTGGTGCAAGAGCATTCAAATGATGGAGACTATTTGCAATGTACATAAGAAGCATGCAATGATGCCAAGTGGCACAATATTGTAAGCTCAGATCAAATATCAATGGCCATGGTGAAATTCAAGGCCATAAGACTCTCAAAGAGATTAATGGAGCACATTTGATCAAGATCCAAGATTACACAAGATGATGACACATGTTCAAGTGACAATGATCACAGTTTAAAAATAAATGAGTTGAGTGACAAGGCAATGTCATATAGCCATACATTTCATATTCTAATATCTTGTGAACCCAATCATTTGAAGGTATAAATTCACGATCTAAATTCAATCTAAGTCACCAAATCTCATATTTTGAACTTTCTTGCCACCATTAATACTCTGTGTAAACCTCCAAAAAGCCTTAGAATGTAAGAAAAGCCATAAATCATCTTTGAATTCACTATGTTGAGCCAAGAAGAGTTGAGTTATCAATTACAAAGAGATAATTCAATTGGGATTATAAAAATGGTGACACATGGACATGTTTTGAAGCAAGCAATTGAGCTATATTTGTCATCAGATTTAGAAGGCTGAGTGTTCAAAGACACAGAGTTTGTAACTACTTCATTAAACATAGGGGATAACAATTGCTCAAAGTTATTCTAGACAATATATAACTAGGGAGATATAACCAAAGAATAAGAGAAGATCCTCTTGATGAAGAGATTATATAATGATATTATGGCAATATAGATGATGAGACTACACTATGATACTACTAAATTAGAGATGCTTCATTGTATCGATGTTCTTGTTCCAATTTTCAAAGAGACTAGAATTGACAAGGGTATGTTAATTCATTATCATATCTTAATAAAAATTGCATATATCTCTCATGTTGCATTTGAGTCCTACTAAAAAATGCCTAAACCCTAGATATACCTAACCTCCATTAGTTCATGGGCTAAGAAGCACAACATGATGGATATTTTGACAAAATGGTTAGAAGTAGGTAACCAAGTCATTATAGATCCTACAAAGAACATCCCTATAAGCCAATTTAGACCTAGAGTTAGGATGGTCATGACAATGCTAAACAAGCTATATGGGTGTGCACATATTGCTTATGTTGAACCAATGTGGGTCCCTATGGTATACTTCATCATTAAAAAAGTGTTGGTTCCTCCATTAGGTGAAATTGTCAGTATTTCCCTAAGTAGACAAATATATGGAATCAAGAATAAGAAAAGCACTAGATTCTACATGATGTCTTATCTATTAGATGCCCTGTGTGTAACCACTAAGATCCCTAATCAAAGAGAATGGTCACCCAATGGCACCCAGGTTGTATCCCATTATTAGTCCAAATTTCACATCTATAAGTATAGAGACCACATTTATTTCAATTGTGACTTTGTTTACTTTATACACATAATATTTTCACACTTTTATTTATTACTGACACTTCATATCTTGTAGGAACCTATCGAGTCTCAATCTCTCTGAGTGCATGTCTTAAAGGGTGCACCAAGAAAGGGGTAGGTAGACCTTTAGTGCTTCATAAGATTGTTGTTCCTTTTTCCACTTTCTATCTACACTCTTGTCTCCTAAAACCTTGAACTCTAAGCTTATTTGTCTCTTTCTTATCTATTCCCACCATTTGTCATGCTTTCTCCCTCATTTCTTACCTTGTTTCCCTTTTGACTTATTTAGTGAGCTAGGTCAGCCTAGTGAACCTAGCTTATTTTAGGGATACTTTGCCTTTCCTTGTTGCCTTACATCCCAGTCGACCTTGTATAAACTTCAAGCATTAGCCCAATAATGTGCTAAGTCAACCTGATTGACCTAGCACAACTGACATGTTTGAGAGTCTTTAAGGTGAGATACTACTATATATACAAGATCATTCCTTACCATTTCATAAGAGAGTTGAATCAAGTGAATAAGTATGAATGAACATCTACTTATTAATCATTCTACTTGAAGAATAAAGCTTTAGGGTTCAATACTTTCTTTTGGAGTTTCGATCTTATCTTGTGGAGAAGTCTTTTGGATGCTTAGGTAGGTTATGTAGCCTAGAGCTAATTTATCTTGGTTGTCCTTACAAGTCACAACAATCTCTTGTGAAGCGCCATTAGCCAAGGGAGATATTGAGACTTGACAGGTTCATCTTCAAAGGTAAGTATTCCTAACTTTATTTCTCCTTTGTAAGAGTATATAGATAGTGTAGTATGTATTCTTCTCTTCCATGTATTAGGATTATATATACATTGATGTGATTATATGTCTTATATACGTGTTTAGTTTAGTTGTTAGTTATTTGTTTTGTTCTAACCTCCACTTTATGTCACAAGCTTTGGTGAGCACTAGATTAGTTTACTTTTCTTGTTATTAGATTAGTTTACTTTCTTGTGTATTATCATAAGTGAATATAGAAACCATAGGACTTTTTTAGGGTTGTTATGTAATTGTGTTATATTGTAGGCTTTGGAATCTTACCTAGCACGATGTGTTGTGACTAATGATACAAGTGATCCTCTGATTGGGTCTAGTGGATCCTCATATTCGTCATGTTCCCACTTAACAAGTGTGTGTACCAATCAGAAGTGTAGATGTGATCTATCTTATTTGATCCAAGATTGATTCATGTGCAACATGAAATTTTTATTGCATATATTTTGGTGATATTGATGTAAATCAAACCCTTATAGGGTTTCTTTCACTTATCATGCTAATGGCTAGTTCTGCAGATCTCTCTATAGACATATTTGCTTTTATAGACTAGCTATAGGCATATCTAATTTCATTTTTCATATTTTTAGAAATCCTTTATCTTTTCCTATCTACTATTCTACATTGACCATCTTGACTCTTTACCATCCCAGACCCTACTTTCTACCTTTGTCAACTACACTAAGTTAACCTAATGGACCTAGCAGTTTTTACAGCTCTCCTGCATTGCACTAGGTTAACTAGGTCAACCTATCATAGTTTTTATGCCTTTTCCCCCTTTTTGTCAGCTTTTGCTCTTTATATTGGGTCAGTTATATGGGCCCTGTCTAGATTTATTGTCCCTATTTTACACTAGGTCGACCGGGTCAACCTAGCTTTATTTATGTCAGTTTATGAATCCTTTATTTTCTCATCTTGCTTTCCTTCCTCTTTCATCATGGATTTCTTGTTGGGTGACAACACTGAATCTCAAATAGTAGGCATGATGGAATTAACCAATCCTCATAGGGTTTCCCATAAACAAAGTAAAGTTCCTTTTGAAAATGCTAGTAATGTCCATATTGCAACTTGCACAATGGACTATGGGTTCCCTCATGATACCTTTTTGAAACATAATCCTTATTTTCTCCTAGAAAACCAACTTGAGTTAGAATATACTCCCAAAATTCTTTTCTTTATTAACCAATTTCCCCAACATAAAGGGAAAGATCCATCTACCATTTACAATCTCATTATTAGTGGTCAAGACAATAAACCTCATTCACCACATTCTACATTCTCAAATGGATTTGGTAGTACTGATTTATTTACTTCACATCCTCTCCCTTCGATCACAACCTCTTCGCATGCTTCTTCATTTTATTTCCTTTCTTCTACCTCCATGCCTAGTATCTCAACTACCATGGTTGGTTCTACATTTAGTGGACCTCCCTTAAGATCCACTATCCTTAATCCTTCCACTAGTTCATTGTTTTCTACCCAAGGCATTCATGCTTCTAGTGTTTATTCCTCTCTTCCATTCACTAGTCCATCTTTTGCTACACAAGCAAGCTTTGCCACTAGTGCCTCTCATTCTCATCATTCATCTCAAGCTCTCAATAACACCAATAGTGGTACCCAAGCCATTAATACTAACACCAACTCTTCTAATAATGTTAGTCAAACTCACCAAATTCTATTACAAACTCTCAATCAAAGGAATGTTTTCCGAGCCCATAATACAAATTAAATGATGAGAATGAAAAATCACCTTCTTCATCTTCAAATGTAACTTCAACCAATGGCTTGGGGCACACATAACCAAAGTGTTCTTCCCCCTCCTCTTTGATATTCTCATAGCAATCTTATTCCTCAACCTCCTTTAATCAATAAAACTATCAAGCATCTATAAAATGAACCTCTCACTACTCAAATTGCTAACATTGATATAGGAGGTATAATACCTACAATCTCTTATAATGGATCAACTGATCCTTCTCTTCATCTTAAAACATCTAGGAACTTTATAAAGATTGGGTTAAATTAAACATCTTTACCACTACCAATCTCCTTGATAATACCCTCACAGGTGATGCCTTGGATTGGTACAATCAACTTAGACCTCATTCCATTACTAGTTTGGAATATTTAGTGAATGCTTTAGTTCAAGAATTCCAAACTAGTGATCTTCTCGAAAACACTTTGGCCCATTTCATTAATTACAAGCAAAGTGAAAATGAAATTGCCCAAACATTTGTTAAATGATGGAAGAATTTATCAAACAAATGTCAACACAACATGTCCAATGATAATCTTGTTCATCTCTTTACAAATGCTCTTTATCCCAAATTGCAATATCGAGTATGTACCCTTTCTCCACACACTTTGGAAGAAGCTTTTAATCAATCTAAATGAAAATATTTCCTTATGCATCAATTTAAACCACCCTAACTTTCCATAGGTTCTTATATATTACTTTAAAACAAAAAGCATAATGTTACCAATGATGGTGTTTCTGATTCATATGATACCATTCACCATGTTCAAGCTGTTGTTCCTACCCCTTCTTCAAAACCAGCTTCCTCTTCTCAATAATTTACTAATCCTTATTTCTCAACAAATAACATTAATGTTCATAAACCTCTTTCCTTATCTGAATTGCTTAAACATATACCTAGGCCTCTTCCTAATGAAATTGACCCTTCTCATCCTATGAAAACCTAATATGATCCTAGAAAGTTTTGTTGTTTTCAAGCTAGTTGGGGTCATTCTCATGAGACCTATAGACAACTTCATAATTTAGCTATGGACTTTCTTCTTGGACCTAATTTTTACTATGATTCTATCATGCACCAACATCAATAAGCTTATGAGCATGCATTCAAAGAATACAAAACTCATGATAAAGCTCAAGCCTTGAATCAAACAAACTCTCATTTAGCTATTTATAAGGATCCTTTACCTAATCATTAACTAATTCAAGAAAACCAAGGCAAGCCCATATCTTCCACAAATAATTTAGAAAGTCTTGCAGAACCAATTTCCAAAGAAAATGTGGTTATCATGACTAATATGTGAAGAGTAGTGGCTTTCATCGATTCTCAACCTATCTACACCCCGTCTCCTTCTCAAGCATATTGTGTTATCCAAGATTCTTATCCATCTCATTTAAATGAGTTGGGGAAAGAAGATATTATAACCTTTGATGAAGATACAACTTATGATTCTCATTTGGATAACACATCCCATGCTATTTCTACCACTCTCCCATCATCTTCTCCTTCTAATGTTAATCAAACTTTTGTTAACACCTCTTATACTCCTCAATATCAAGTTGAACCTATTAGTTCATCATCTCAACATGGTTTAAAAACTACTTCTAAACCTTCTCATTTTTATCAACAAAAATTTCAATGCTCTTCAGATCTTCCCTCTGAAGACCTCCTTAACCATTACGCACCTATATCTAATAATCTTCTCATGGGTTATGATGAGTGGGATCCCATTACAGAGCTCACTAACCTCCCTTCTCAAATTCCATTTCTTGAACTCATGAGGACATCTCCCCATCATAAAAACTATCTTATGCAATTATTATTTGAGATGAATGTCTGTCATCCTCCCTTAGTGGTATGGGAGGTAGCCTTATCTGGTTTCAAGGATAGTATCCTATAACAATGTGAAGATATGTCCATCAATGTTGATAAAACTATTGACACTTCTCTTTCATTAAAATTTCCCATCGCATCTATGATTCCCAATGAGATTTTTCTTCATGCAGATGATCCTCCCCTATTTATTAGCATCCAAATTAGTGATATCCAAGTTAAGCATGCTTTGATTAATATAGATTCTAGCACTTGTGTTGTTTCTCTTGATTTCATTAAAACCCTTGGATATTTTGAGTATAATCTTAAGTCCACATGTAGCACCTACTAAGGATATGATAGAATTAAAATGCCTCCTCTTAGGTGTGTGTGGATTCCCATTACTATCCCACCTATCACCATTCATATGAAGTTGATGATCTTTAACTTTCCTCATTCTTATAACATCTTGCTTGGTAGGCCATGGACTCATCATATGTGAGATATCAGCTCTTCCTCCTGCCATTATGTTAAATTCCCTCATAATGGAGCCATTTATAGGATTTAGGGAGATACTAACCCTTGGAATTTTGAATAATTATAAAATTATGGTGTCTTTAAGATTTCTACTCTTGAGCCTTTACCTAACATTTCATTTTGTGAGTCACAGCAACTAAATTTTCTTGTCTACTCAACCAGAGGATACAATGGGAATCCTGAGCTTATTGGTAATATTCCTCCCAACCTTTTAGACTTTAATGATGATGATCTTGATGAGATTAATCTCAAGATCAAAAAAATTTATCTCACACCTCATCTCATCTCGCAACTTATTGCTTCTTTGCAACCTCATTCTCGTAAACCTCCTTGAAATGACATTCTTATAGTCTTATCCAAGACTCATCATTCTATCCACCATGCTTATTTTGAAGATAAAGTTATTCTAATTTGTGTCATTGATCTTCATTCACCTGATTATGAAGATGGTTATTCCTTAGATGATCCTTTATTAGGCAAGCTTGTCCAAGCTTGTGATGTCAAGATTATGCGTTATCATTCTTATTTACTTGAGTCTTTTTGTGCATCCTCTTGTGTTTTGAATTTTGTATTTCCTAATTCTTATATTTTTCCTCTTTATCACATGTTAGAGATGGCACTGACACCTCTAGTTTTTTAGGAGCCCCTATAGGACTATGCTCATAGATCATGTTATGATCGACCCTTACCATTTTTTTAGGTTCCCTAATTCCCATCATTGGTTTACTCCTAAGGTTAGTGCTACCATTCTTAGACTTTATATTGATCCCATTCCTCCCATAGTGGAACCTATGTTAGAACTAGTTGTTATTGCTTCTTCCACTATTGGTGATCCTACTCTTGCTTCTTTCACTAGTTCTCTTCCTATTTAAGACTAGTTATATTCCTTCTCCATCATCACCTCCTTTTGGTGATGGTTTGATTCCTTTTCCTAAGATGGATCATTTACCCACTAAATGGGGTAATGAGTCATCTACCTCTTCTTCCACACTTGTTACACCTTCTCCCATGAGTGTTCCTCCTAAACACACTCACAATCGTATATGTTGCTTTCATGGGATAGATACTCATTATTCTACCCATTATCATAAGTTACAACAATATATTGATACCTTGGATCCTTATTCCCCATCCATTTACACTACCATACCTCCTCCCAAGCTTCTTCCTGACTATATACCTAAGTATGGTGAGAGGTATTGTATATGGCACTAATGAGGCACACATCATACTAATCATTATTGTATCCTTCAACAGTATCTTAAGGATCATCTTATGGTTATCCCTAGGCCAGCTACCATTCCTCCAATAGGTCATTCTTACAAGAAGGTTCCCCCTTCTTTTCCCATAGTTACACCTCCTATGGTTCCTTCTGTGCCTCCACCTATGGTTCCTTCTCCACCCGTGGACCCTCCTTCACCTGTGGATCCTTCTCCACTGGTGATTCCTCCTTCTCCTATAGATCACATTCCCACACATTCTTTTGATTATCCTTTTCTTGATTTTCCTCCTCAACATGATCCAATGACTATTCCTACTTTTTCAGTTGAGGAGATTAGAAAATAAGTATTTGCCTAGTATTTTGTAAAGATCAATGACACAATAGTAGTAGTTTGTATCCAACTTCATAGAGATTTATCTGATGTCTTGGATAATGTGTGTGGATAGGTTTACTAGTACTTATGAGCACATGCATGGTACTTTTATATTTATATTTGTATTAGATGTGTGCTCCATTTTTATTTCTTTTTCTATATCTGATTATATCATTTGACACTATGTCAAATTCTTGCTTATCTTATATCATTATCTTCTTTGTTGTACTATATTACTTGTTAATTTTATATTCTATTTGTTTTTGCATATGTTTGTTCTTCCCTATCATTGCTTTATATTTCTCTTTTCTTCTTGTTGCATCCCTTGGATACTTCTTTTGTGATTTGATTTGTAAGATCATGGATAGGACCTGGCAAATCCATTTAGCTTGTTATTGCCTTGTATCTCCATGATTGTTTGTTTTCTTTTCCTTGCTTTTCACAAATAATTGTCATGGTGACTTGGTTGTATTTACCCTATTCCTTTTGGTTATTGTCTCCTTTTACCATGTGATTAGTTAGCAAATAATATTTTTCATTATTATTTCCTTTTGTTGGTTTATTGTTAGATCTCCCTTTTCCTTTCTTCCTTTTTTTGTAAACTAAGCATATGCACAATTGAGATTTGAGATCACATATTTGTTCATTGTCAAGCCTAAGTGTCCTAGTCAGTCTTTTGTCTTTGGTTACTTAGCTTCCTTTAGCCTTAGCCTATAGCTCATTTATGTGTATCACTATCTCTCTCATGCTTGGTCATTCCAAATCCATATGGAGGAGGAATATTTTAAAAAAAACCTTCAAAAGAAATTTAAAAGCCAAATCATTTAAACAAAAGGCAATGATATCAAAAGGCAAAAATATGCAATATTTTTAAAATCCAAATCACAATAAAATATGTGATTCAAACACATCTCCTATCTTCAATCAAAGTTCAAACTCCATAGTCAGCTTCACATAGAGCTGAAGTCCTTTGGGGTGTAGTAGGCTAGTAGATTAGAATAAGGGAATTCAAAAAAATATTCTAGCGCTATCTACTTTCTCATACAAGTACCCAATCTTCATAGTAGATCAATGAATCTGTAAGGGGTATTGAGGAGTGGGAACACGTCATGGGGAGGTAGGTCTAATTTACTTTTTCATTATACCAATCTACCTTCATGAGTTGATCTTAGTTGCACACTTATCTACCTACAAAGCTTTGTGTCTATAGGGAATAGGTTTCCTTTGTACATAGATGACCACTACCACTTAGTCTTCTCATGTTCTTAGTATGCCTCTTATCTCCCAAGGTCTTCTCTTAAGATGCTTAAGTCTTTGTTTTTTACACTCCCTTTTTCATTCCCTTTCCTCATATTTCCTCTTGAGAAATATTGTCTTGCTTTTTTATCACACCCCTTGGGTTTTTCTTTTGTGAGTTACAGCATAAGACCATGGATGATACCCATCAATTCCTCACAAAATTACCATCCTTTTTGTATTTCAATCCAATATTATTATTATTCTTGACAATATTATTTTGGCATCCTTTTGGGTCTTTTATTTATGAGTGTTTTATCCTATTACCCTTATTCCCCATGTACTTGATTATTCATGCTTATTCCACCCCATGTGGTGTTCCCTTGTTGAGTTGCAGTATAAGATCATGGATAGGACCTATCCCTCCTCAGAAAGTTTTCCAACAATCAAGTCACCATCGAATTATATGTGTCAAGTTTGAGATAAGATTTGATTGATTATGAAGTTACACATCATTTGACATGCTTCTCATCTTGAACTAGGATGTTTTATACTTCATTTTTATTTTGCCTCTTATTCTCTTATTTTTTGAGTGCATGTAATATTTCAACCATTTCTTGAATTTTATCACACTTCTCAGCTTGAATTAGTGTCATAAATTTAAGATCAAATTTTTATTGACTTTTCATTTGTTTTTCTTACCTTATGTGACCTTCTGCATACCTTCCATTTTATTACTTTGTTTTTTTCATACTTCCCAATGTGATATAGTATGATTTTACTTGTTTTAATTTGGTGCAAAATATTTCATCTTTGGTTTGAAAACAAACTCCTTTTTTACCATCTTGTTTGTCATTTCTTGGTTCTTTTACTTAGTCATTTTTCATTTTATTATGCATTTCCTAGATTGAATTAGTGTGTAGTGCTTTTTTGATTGATTATATTTTTCCAAGTATTTTTGCCTATTTATTTTTAACCATGCATGTGTTTTTCATAATTATAGAAAATAAGCCACATATCATATATTTCCTATAGCATATACAACAAAGCTAAATACATGTGCTAGAAAGAAATATATCTAAAGCATCGACATACACAACTAGGAAAATGATAACAATATATCCATAGTGACCACATACATAATCACATTAGTAAGACAAAATGATACATCATATATATATATATATATATATATATATATATATATATATATATATATATATATATCTCAAGAGTTTGATACAACATATACAACCATAAGCAATGATCCATCTCTAGGGATAAGCTCCATCTTGTCTATCTCATGGCATAGCCATGTTGCCTGTTGAGGCCTTGGTCTGCACCTGTGCCTATACCAACTCAGTCTGGGTCACTACATGTGCCTACATCAATTAGGTCTACATCATTTTATATGTCTATATCATCTATGTCACTATTTATATATGCACAACGCTCTCAATAGCTAGGGCTTACCAGGCCTACCTCTCTCTTTCACCCATCTCTACTGGTGTTTGTGCCCTCTCTCTACATATGTATCTACCTCATGGCTTCCCCTACTAGTCTAAACTAGCTCACCAGAGCTAGGGAAAATGGTACACTTGGATCCTCTAGTGTCATTGGGTCATATGGCTACAAAGTCTCATGTAGGATGTCATAAAGTGCTTCCCTAATAAATGACCCACATCTCTCCTCCTCATCCTTAGGTACACCTAAAAAATCACACCATATGGATATTATATCACGATCATATATGACAATATCTATCTATATTTCAATTCAAATCTTAAGCAATAAATTAATCATATTTTTCTTACATATTTATGTCTTGGCTACTATAGTCTTGCCATCTATATGACCACCTAACATAGTCTCCCCATCTATGTGACCTCTTAGTACTTCCTTTGTAGGTCACCTCCTTAGCTCAAACTCAACTATCATGGCTCATGTCCATCTCAGCATACACTTGAGTGGTCTCTCACTCATACGTGTCTCCTCTAGCTCCTCTACTAACTTTCCAAGGATGATGATGGTCTCCACTCTCTCCTCTTACCTCCATCGATGTCATGTCCTTGGTGGATGTAGCTCATCTCTCTATGGAGTTGGTGGTGGTACATATTATATCACTACCTTTATCTCCTCCTCCTGCTCTGTCCCTCATCATGCCTGACCAGTCCATGGTTACTCTAGGTGTGGCCATAGTGCCAACCTCATTATCAATGGTTTAAATCCCCTCTTCCCTCATGGCTCCCTCAAATGCTAAGTCCACTACTCAAGCATGAATATAATTGTCACTAGATGAGGTAAACCCATATGTCTTAGCACTTATGCCACCAGATGTGGCTCTCTCTACCATGTATAGTGTTATATCACCTCTCTCCTCTTTAGTACTAGTCTAACTATGTGCTAGCTCTCTTGGGCAGTCACTATCTACTCATATGGTCACCATACTATGTTTTTGTGTCTCACCATCTATAGTGTTATCATGTGGGGCAAAACCCACACTACCTGGTCCTCTCTCCATTTCCTCACTCGAGGTGACCTATCATCAATCACAAGGGATAACCCAACTAGTCGATACATAGGAAATCTCTCATATATCCATGTTGTTAGTAGTATGATCAGTCCCATATACTTTTTCCCTTTAACTAGCATCTCATATAAATCATGCATGAGATGGACCCAGATAATAGAGCCTAAATCGTATAACACCCCCTCCTCTAGCATCATCCTACTCAAGGCTACCATGTATAATGGTACCTTGGTATCTAACTTATGATAGAGCACCTATTGTGTCACTAGGCCTATCACCACCTTCTAGAGGTCCAAAATATATGATATATATACATCATCCATGCTCACTTTTCACCATAGTAATATCATCATTGAGCCTATAGCCCACATGGCTAAGGCTCTCCTCTCTTCTCCACTATTTGGTATCCTTGTGGTTACTAGTTCTCCTACCATAGGTAGCCCAAAGATGGCATGGAAATATTCTAGTGTGATAGCCACCTCCCATCTAAAGGTGTTAGTCATTCATTCCTAACAACCAAGGAACATGACTAATAGGTCTATATTCAGGGGTATCCTTCACATATCTTTTATACCTCTTAGACCTGTGGATATTAGTCTCACCCTATCTCTATATGTCAATCTCTCCAATAAGTCTGGTAGCCAAGAAACATCCAGCAATATCTAGAACTATCATCATCTCTGCAATCAAGAAATAATAAAGGATGTATTAGTTCCTTCATGTCATGTATAATCACAATACATTCTATTTTTTTATCATAAACAAGTATAATTTATTCATTTCATATCTATATTAGCCTATTTTCATCCTGCTTGCCCTTTTATGGTGATTTCAGATCATCTTAGCTCTCTTTTAGATTTTTTCATGCTTTTCCATGCTTTCTTTGGTTCCTTGGTCAACCTATTTGACCAAAAACTCTCCTATTTTTCTCCACATTTCTTATTTTCCTTCTTATTCTCTTTTCTCTGGTGCTAAGTTTCCATTTTGTCCTTTATAGACCAACTGGATACCCCACATTAAGTTTTTGGTTCTAGAATGTGCTTGATCAACTTCTACCCTCTAGGTCAACCACATGGATTTCACCCTAATTTACTCTACTAGGTCAACCTCGCTGACCTAGTAGGTTTAAGTGTGCCGACCTAGCACATTTTTCCAAAAACTTACCTTTTTTTGGCTTTTTCCTAATTCTTTCCAACCCATTTCCCATCTTCTTATTTCCCTCCCTTAGAATCTAATTTTATTCATTTTTATCATATATAAATGCTTAAAAATAAATTTTATCAAAATTTACTTAATTCATTTCAAATTTCAAAATCTGGTTTGAGATTCTTAGATGCATACTTGTAGTGCACCCGTTCTCACTCCTAGAGATCCCTCTCATCTAGCTTGTTTTCTCTCCAGAGCTCTTTTTCTCTTCTCTTAAAATGCAAAATGAATTCTCTTTTTCATATTTAAAACTACTTTTTAGCAACTCAAATTCTTCATTTATTTTCCATCAAATTCCTTCTTTTTCTCATATCTTTGTTTCTATTTCATCCATTTTGTAAACCATAAAATGTGTTAGATTCATGATGACATAGATATTGTTTTCCACTATTATATGCCTATCTTTTAAAAAAATTGATTTTTGGCTATTTTTGCATTAACTTCTATAGGTTCGCCTAGTGTGCTTTACATTAGACACCTCCACTTTCTTCGAGTCTTACTAAACTTTACTTAGCATCGGCGTTATGTGTCATCATGTTCTATCCTTAAGCACCATCCCATGTTGCACTTACATGACATGTGATGAGCTTTGGCTGGGGCATATGTATACACATAATATTTTCACACTTTTATTTATTATTGACACTTTGTATCTTTCAATAACCTATCGAGTCTCAATCTCTCTAAGTGCATGCCTTAAGGGGTGCATCAGGAAAGGATTGGGTAGACCTTTGGTGCTTTGTAAGATTATTGTTCCTTTTGCCACTTGTCATGTACACTCTTGTCTCCTAAAACCTTGAACCCTAAGCTTATTTCTCTCTTTCCTATCTATTCCCTCCATTTGTCATGCTTTATCCCTCATTTCTAACCTTGTTTCCCTTTTGACTTATTTAGTAAGCTAGGTCGACCTAGCTTATTCTGGGGATACTTTGCCTTTCCTTGTTGCCTTACGTCCCGACCAACCTAGCATAAACTTCAGGCATTAGCCCAATAATGTGCTAGTTTAACCTGGTTAACCTGTCACAACCAACATGTCCAAGAGTCTTTAGGGTGAGATACTACTATATATACAAGGCCATTCCTTACCATTTCATAAGAGAGTTGAACTAAGCGAAGAAGTGTAAATGAACATCTGCTTATTGACATTTTACTTGAGGAATAAAGCTTTAGGGTTCAATACTTTCTTTTGGAGATTTTATCTTGTCTTATGGAGAAGTCTTTTTGATGCTTAGATAGGTCGTGTAGCCTAGCATTGATTTATCTTGGTTGTCCTTACAAGCCACAATAATCTCTTGTAAAGCACCATTGGCCAAAGGAGAGGTTGAGACTCGACAGGTTCATTTTCAATGGTAAGTATTCCTAACTTTATTTCACCTTTGTAAGAGTAGGTAGATAATGTAGTATGTATTCTTCTCTCCCAAATATTAGGATTATGTATACATTGACGTCAGTATATGTCTCCTATACATATTTATTATAGTCGTTATTTATTTGTTTTGCTCTAACCCCCACTTTGTGCCATAAGCTTTGGTGAGCACTAAATTAGTTTACTTTTCTTGTTATTAGATTAGTTTACTTTCTTGTTTATTATCATAAGTGAATATAGAAACCATAGGACTTTATTAGGGTTGTGCAATTATGTTAGACTGTAGGATTTGGAACCCTGCCTAGCATGATGTGTTATGATAGATGATAAAAGTGATCCCCTAATTGAGTCTAGCGGATCCTCATATTGGTCATGGTCCTACTTAACAAGTGTGTGCCCCAATTGGAAGTGTAGGTGTGATCTATCTTATCCAATCTAGGATTGATTCATGCACACCATGCAATTTTGATTACATACATTTACCCTATATATAGTGAAGCCATTAATGGTATTCCTATGATGAGAACATACCCTTTAATCAAGAAATCAATTGAGGAAATGGAAGACATATGGTTATATCATGATTTCATTATTATAAGAATTAAAATAACTCAAAATGCCCCTCTCAAATTACCAATCCATGTACCTGATAAACTAGTAGAACAAGAGGTGGCATATCAATTATTTAATGGGATAGATGGAGTTTGTAATACCAGGAGAAAGGGACTCCTATATAGTTTTTCCATGACAAGTGGCAAAACTATTTTTAGGTAGTGGAATCATATTGAGGTTGCTTCAAAGCATAGGTTATTTTTAAACCTATATATTGATGATCATAGGCAATGGGATCCATATGGAAAGGTAAAGGAACATTTGAGGATCAAGGGTATTTTGACTGTAACATATGAACATGAACCTTTTTCATTTGACTTTATATACACTAAATCATCCTCAAGCTATGAATTTACTATGAGATTAAAGGAACATAACATAAAAATTGAGTCCAGATTGAATAGAGACCAAAAAATGGAAGATAGATTTATGTTAGGCCTTATACAGTATCATTTGATAGATGTTGGTTCTTCTAGGCTTCCATCAATAGATACATAAGCAGAGCACATGCCTAAAGAGAAAAGACCAAGAGAAATTTCTTATAGCTCCTCAACTCCTGAATCATCTATAACAGCAAATCAAGATTCACCCAAAAAATAGGTTCATATGATAGCTCTAGATCCTCATGAGTTTGTTGAAGATGCATTGAGGATGTTATCTATGACATATGACTCTATGAGATAGATTCAGAGGTAGAAGAGGCAAAGGTTTGTTGATGCCTAAATGTGTATCACTAAGTCAACATATAGTGTTTAAGAAACACTTCTCATTTCTATATCTAAAGAATCTATTGCATGAGTTATTGGTTGTGATCTTCTTGAGATTTGTGGTGGATTAGTGGCCAAGATAAATTACTATTTCACAAAATGAACTTATAAATGGTTGTTGGGAGTAATTTTGGTCCTAAATATTTGTGAAGATGAAAATGATTTGAACTAATATTAATGAATGATGTTTAAAACCTAAAGTCTAACCCTAAGCTAGCATGCATATTTAGAAAGATAAGCTAAACTAAAGTGATATGGTCAAAAAAGAGAAAAATGAAGGGTAGGGAAGAAATAAGGTGTTTATGATCTTCAATCTAGACATTATGACAAAGTTTAGATTTTATTAGGACATGCACTTAACCAATATACAGCATGAAATTTCTTACGCACAGATCCTACTGTATATCAGGCAAATGTCTAAAGAGAGATAACGTAAATAGGAAACTAGGTTCACTTTAAAGGTTTATTTCCACGGCAAAATAACTTCTACACATCTTCAAAAAAATCAAACGAGAATTAAATGAACCTAAGATCTTTCAAATAACCTAGCATAAACACAAATTGACAACTCTACACTAACATGTGCACATATAGGATCTATAAAAATAATTCAAAACTGAATATCAAACTAGATAACTGAGGAAGCAGCCATGATATCAAATAGATAGACAAATATTGGACAAACTTTGCAAAATTCATTTTGTATTGCTTGCTCCAAGTTTATAAATTAATTTTAGCTCTAATAATTCTCCCCTCTTTTTAAAATGGATAATACCTCTTTATATATACATTTCATGAGGTATGTTGGTCATTCCTTGTCAACATGCAACTGGAAAAGTGTCATAGATAGGTATACCTTTACAAATTCTTCAGGACCAATGACCTTCCTTAACTATGACTAACCTAACATAATTGAGTGTTACATGTTGCCCATGCCTTTATAGAATAGAATATTTCTTTGAAAGGATTTAAAGGGTCTTTACCTCAAAATAATATACCGTGTCAACTTAATTGACCTTTGAGATGTTTATGTAACTACAACCTTCTCTTGTTCTATTACAAGATCTTTATTTTCATATTCGCTAACCTGATTAAGTCTAAGACACATGTGTTCACATTTTTTATCTTCATTGGTTTAGGAATCCAGCGTGTCGTGTCAATGTGGAAATTCCATGTTATTCTATCCATTTATAGTTAAAATATAACCATTTGTCACCCTTGGACACATTTCAGTATTTTATTGGTTGCAGACCTTTTGAAAATTTTACCTCACCTCGTACCATTGGACCAATTTGCTTGGCTCAACATGGTTCATTGATCTTGACCTAAGAACTCAAATGCTATTAGATTCTTACTACATTCCCTATAGTTATGACACTTATAACTTCCACATTTACTCTGAGCTTCATTGAAATGTCAATATTGATCTCACACCATTGATCTCATTTGCATGGATCAATCACTCTCTATTGATCTTGATCTGCATAATTATGCCTCCTACTCCACAGACCATTGATCTAAATGTATACGCTCATCTACATACTATTGATCTTTGAAATATACTCGATATTGAATTTGTGTATCATGGTTATGCCACATGTCATCTTCATGTTTGTCCTCAAGGCTTTTGACTTTTCAACCTTCATCACGCACTATAAGATCTATTTGGCCTGATCAACATGTTTTGTCAGATCTCAATCTAAGGGGTGGAATGTTATTAGTTCTTTGATATTATTTCACTTAGATTGTGACACCTATCACCTTTTTGCTTATCCCAAGGCTCTGTTGAAGTCTTGACTCAATACACGTTGTTAGATCAGTCTTGCCTGAGCAAATACATATTGTTGATTGACAGATGTTCAAACTTTAGTTTAGGGCTGGGGTTTGACTTTTTAACTTTAGTTTTGCATTGTTAGATCTCGATCACCTAGGTAAATGCATATCATTGATTAAGGCTCTTAACTTGTTGACTTTATATGCACCACTAGATCTCGATTGCCTGAACAAATGCAGACCATTGATCTTGTGAATAATAAAATAATTAAGTCATAATTTGGGTAATATTAAGAACTTTAGGTTAAAGTCTTAAGACTAAGGTTTTTATTTGTGTTAATAAACATGAACTAAAACCTTGGGATTAAATCTTAAACCAACTCAGAACATAATAAAAAAAACCATGTGATTAGTTAGACCATGCTAATAATAAAATAGACCAAGGGGCAATAGGACATAAAGGGGCCAAACATAATATTTTTAGACCAAGGTTTGGTCATGTTAAAAATCATGACTAAGCCTTGGGATAAATATTAAGCTAAGTCCATGGCATAAATAATTATTTCTGCATATATTGTTCTTGTGCAAATTTGAATTTAATTCAATAGGGACCTAGTTTAAAACATTCGACTAGGGTTTTAACAAGACTTAAAATAGATCTGATTAATCTTTGACAAACCAAAGGTTAGTAAAAGATCAATTTAACATTGAAGTGCATAACCCTAAGCATGTCCATTCCCAAATGAGATTCCATTGAACCTGCAATATAGAAAGACAATCAACAATCATTAGCAACATTAGAAGGGGTAAAACCATGATCATTTGAAAACATGACAACTAATCCAAATGAGAACCAAGTTTGTATGATCTTCAAATAAAGATAATGTGCAAAACATTCAAATCATACTCTGATCAAATAAATTTTCAATTTAAATCACAATTTTGCATAATTTGAAACAAGGGTCCCCATTTTTAGGAATGGGGGTATGTTGACCTCAACAAGGTTGAGGAAACCTGAGAGAAAAAAGGAAAGGAGAAATCATTAGACTTGATAGTCATAAATCTTCCCAAGAGGAAAGTTGAGACTACCATTGTCTCAATAGCTAAGAAATCTAAAGTTACCATTACACCACCTTTGGAGAATGTTAATCAGGTTAGTGAAGAGAACATCATATATGGACCACCTATTCTTGAATGGTTCATTTATGAACCAAGGTTAGAAAAGCTACCCACTTATCATCCATGGGCTATGGTGAAGACTACAGGCATACCTATGCAACAAGAGTTGAAGCCATGGATCATTGTCTTGCAAGAAGAAAAAGCAAAGAAATTGACTATTCCAAGTCAGTCAGTAGTCGAATCACAAGTATAGGTCCCATTCTCACATGTGGCCCAATCTTCAGCTAGAGTAAGATTTGATCCAGATACTACATTTTGCAAAGAGTTACTGAGACACTGGCCATGGAAGGTGGTGAAGAGGTTATGCATCAAAAGGTAGAACCTTTGAATCATTTAACATAGAATAAAGGATAAAGACCAATGGAAGCCCCTCCATTTGAATATGTTCTTGAACTAGATCAATATTAAATATAAATGCTACAAGTTGCCATCAAAGGGATAAAGCAAGAGAAAAAGAACTTGGAAGAGCAATCTATTTTATTAGTTCTAGGAGATATTGTCAATTAGTTTGAAGCAATTATATATGATGCATTTAGTTCCTTGAAAACTATAAGTTCTAAGTTGTATGTGGTAAATAAACAACATTTCATGGTTATGAAGCAAATCAATCAATGGCAAGCTTTAGACAAGAAGGTGAAAGAATTTATCAAGATATTGACAAAAATCTAGATTCCTTATTTTAAAATAATCAACCTAGCACATTTGAATATGGCTATGATTATCTTAATAGAGGAGATAAAGGATATAAGTAAATGGGCAAAAGACATGGAAGATATTTCTAATGACTTCAAATAGTTAGAGAATATAATGGTGCACATAGTAGGAGGTTTGATCAAGGATCCAACCATCCTTAGTCCTACTGGCGTGATAATTGATGAAGAATTCAAACATAGAGCTACTCAATTCATCCAAGAGGTAAGAATAAAAGTCAGGGTACTATACGGGAAAATAATCGATGTATCTTAGATATGGTTTTGTCATCAGAAGAAAAATTTGGCAATACTGGAAGCATTAAAGAAGCCTTGTGTAGAGCTGATAAAGACTTCAAAAAGTTGGCAGGGCAAGAACAGGAATTGTTCAAGGAGCCAGTTATCAACCTTAAGTTGATTGATACACAACATGAAAAGGCCATAAATATTTTGTAAAAAGATCAAGGACTACAACAGTAGGGGTGTCTCAAAGTCAACTAAGTTGACTAGAATATTATTTTGTACCAAAAGCTTTGTAAATCCTTAGAAAGAATATTCTATTTTGTAAAAGCATGTGCAATTTGTAATGCACATGGCTTATAGGTTATTCCATTTGTAAAGTGTCATTGATTTTAGAATCTTATAGAAGGACAACTATCCTTGACACTTGGCTAATTATCATTTGCTAGTGACTAACCGACATACCTCACACTCTTCTATAAAAGGAGCTATTGTCATTTATAAAGAGGAGGAATTTTTTAGAGCAAAAATTTTGTGTAAATTTTGGAGCAAGTAATGAAAGCAAGGGAATTATGTAAAGATTGTCTCATATTTTTTTATGTGTTTGTAATCATAGCTACTTCCTCAAGTATCTAGTTTGATGTTTAAATTTGAATTCCTTTCATGAATTCTAGATGTGCATATGTTAATGTAGAGTTGAAAATTTCAGTTTATGTTAGGTTGATTGAAATATTTTAGATTCATTTCATTTCTATTACTTTTCTTGAAGATTGCTAATGCAATTTTCTTGTGAAATTAAATCCTTAAAGTGAATTTGAGTTCTTATTTGTATTGTTTCAAATATCTTTAGAAATTTGTCTGGTATATGATAAGATTTGTGCTTTTGGAAATTTCAAGTCATATGTTGGTTTGATTGCATGTCTTTGATAAAATTTAAGCTGTCATAATGTCTAGATTCAAAAAAGGAACATCCTTCTTTTCTTCCCTACCCTATCTATTTTCTCTTTTTTAAATCAAATCACTATAGTTTAGCTTTTCATTGTAAATATTCATGCTAGATTAGGGTTTAGACTTTAGCTTTTGATCATTATTCATTAGACTTAGTTTAGATTACTTTCATCCATAATAGAAGCTCTAAGACCATGATTACTCCCAATAACCACTTACATATTCATTTTTTGGAATAGTTATATGGCTTGGCTGCTAAATCCAACACATATATCAAGGATATCAAAACTAGAAACTCATGCAATATATTCTTTGAATATAGAAATGATAAGTGTTTTAAACACTATATAAACCATGTGATACACTTTCATGCATCAATAGGTGGGAATTGGTGCTAAAAGGAGGGCATTCAGCTAAAGATTTGTGAATTTGAAGTATCTTAGCTAATTTTAGCAAATTTTTTTCAAAGATCAATTGATCCTTTGCATATTTGTGTTTTTATTAGATTAATTATGTAAATATCACTAATATTCATGGTTTTAGACCAATAATTAGTCTCATTTAGCTAAAGATAGCTATTCTTTGAAAAATTATGATAAACTATTGCAAAGGTAGTTTAAGCTTTATAAATCTAACGTGTTTAAGGTTAGTGATAGAAATTTTGTTAAAATATTGGTCAATTATTTGAAAATTTAGGCTTATTTGAGATTATAAGTGTAAATATCATTCATATTTACAAGTTTGAAGGTATATTTAAGCTAATTTAGTTAAAGATAATTGTTCTTTGAAAGAATTGTATGAATTTGTATAAAATTTGCTTAACACGTAAATCTAATCATTGTTCTTTGCAAAGATAAGGTTTATAAATCATATTTTGAATAGGATTCAAAGTTTACAAGCTAGAACTACCAGGAATAAGGATTAGGTCAAGGTTTGAGACAATTCTACTTCTTCTTTCTTTGGAAATTCAAAGGAAAGCAAGAGCAAATAAAGGTAAGCACAAGGTTTTTAAATCTCAATCTACTTCACCTATTCATGTTGCTCTTGTATTCAATTATCATCAAGGTATGGCTTGGTTAGATGGATCTTCTATCAATGTGCCTAGTTAGGTACATGACTTACCTATAAATCTTGAGAAATATTTAGCTTCTTTTAGTCTTATAGGTGTTGTAATTACTGAAGAACATATCAAGTCTTGTAAGGAAGCCTTGAGATTATTAAATGTTGTTCATAAAGATGTTTCTTATAGATTGTTTTCTTTTACATTTAGAGATGCTACATATGATTGGCTTCTTGATCTTCTTAAAAATTGCATTACCATCTGGAATGATTTCAACAATTATCTCATTGATCAGTTTGGAAAGGGCATCAATCCATGTGTTCTTTATCAACAATTTACTACTATGAAGAGAGTTTCAAATAAAACCATTATAACATTCAATTTCATATTTTAGAAGATGTTTAGCATAACTATATCTCCTTATAGGCGTGATGAATCTTTAGCTTTAGAAATTTACAAGGATGCTTTAGATCCAATGACTTTTGTATTTCTAAAAATATATGTTGGAGTTATAAATACATTAGCCTTGGCTTATGTTGAAGCTATGATAATTAGTGATCAAATGCAACCTTGGGATCAATTAACATATGTTATTCCTAACATCAATCCTAATTTCCATGCATTAAACGTCATCCCAAATGCTAATCAAAACATGTACGCTTTAAATCAAACATCAGTTTTAAATAGTTATCTTTGAGTCATGCTTATGCTAGTCAAAACCTAAGATTCTTAAATAACACTACAAGTGGATCTCATCCATAAGATAAAATATCTATGGTGCCAATATCTAGTAGTAGTACTCAAGTTCAAAATTTAGAGGCACCTAAGAATGAAAATGACTCCATACTCAAAATGGTTCAAAATTTGAGCATTGATTTTCTTTAGTTATAAAGACAAATAGGTAACACTGGGGAACGCTCCAATAGAAATTATTCTTATCAGAGGTTTAACATACCTAAAAATAGGTTTCATAATAGTGATAATAATAATAATGAGTCATCTACCAATAAAAACATGCTTGAAATGAACATTTGTGATGTAGCTTTAGTTGATTATTGCAGAGTTCATAATACTTCAAAGCATGGTGAATTAGATTGTATAGAATTTGGTAATGATTTTAAATCTTTTCAAGATGAATTAGATACATTTGAAGTTGTGCCTAACAAAGATAATGTTTTAGGTACATTTGGTTCTCCAAATTCATCTAAATCTACTGACACAACACTTATGGTGGAGACATTTAATTTTCCATTCCAATATGAGAATGAACCTGAAGATACTCTAGAGGAGATTCATGTTTTTCAACAGTATCTAAAAAAGACTTATCCATTAAGGAACGAATAAAAAAATCAACCATTGACAAGTTCTACTCCACCAAACAACTTTGACACTCCTCCTGATCCTAAAGCAGACAATAATCCAAAACCTCCGAAGGGAAGTAACTCTAGAAATAATGTCAATTCATCTAGTCCTTCTAAAAGGATTGGATACAATACAGTATAGGTTATGAAAAAGATTAAAGCTAATATCACTTTACATGAATTAACTCAAATTACTAAACAAAGAGATTTGTTGCTAGAATATTTAATCAAAAAACATAGTAAATCATAAAAGATTTCAAATGCCAATATAGTGATGTATAAGGACAAAGTAGAGGTTTCACCCTTCTTACTAACAATTAGAGTTTTTGGTAAAAACTTACATAATTGTTTGTTAGATTCAAGTTCCTCTACAAATATCATGCTAAAAAGTATTTGTGAAAATTTTAGTTTAACTCCTATTAAGTCTAATAGAGTAGTGACTCAATTACACAAATCAAGAGTTAAAGTGATTGGTGAATTGTTGAATGTGCATATGCAATTTGCTTCAGAGCCAAGAGTGCAACAATTCATAGATATTCAAGTTGTGGACATTCAAGTTGCTTATGGGATGCTCCTTAGCAGAGACTAGACCAAATATTTAAATGGATATATGTCAACTGACTACTCTCACATGTGGCTATTATGGAGAGGATTTCTTAATCAAATTTGGATTGAAATGGAACCAAAGATGAAGCACATGATCACTGAATACATTGCATCTAATAAAAAAATCAATATGGTTAATTTTGATTTAGGGGTTTATACTCTTGACACTCCTGGATAATGTAGCTCTAAAGACTCTCATGTTATGCCTGGTCTTTGAAAATTATATGTTGATGGTGTTAGATGCAAATCTAGATCTAGGGTATGAATATTCTTAATCAATCCCATTGGGAAAGAATATAATATTTCCTACAAACTTCAGTTTCCTTGCACCAATAATTTGGTAGAGTACGAAGCATTAATCTTAGGATTACAATTTGTTATCAAGCACAAGGTTAAAGAACTACTAGTGTATGGTGATTCTAAACTAGTAGTCTATCAAGTTAGAAGTAAGTACCAATGCAAATTGTCATATCTTAAGAAGTACAAGTTTAGGGAATGGGACTTGATTGAATATTTTAATGCTTTCAACATTGTTTCAGTCCCTAGAGAAGGAAACCAGTCTGATGATGAACTAGCTTTAGTTGAAGCTAACCTAATGCCAAACCAAGACTCCCAAAGGCTAAACATTGAATTAGTCCCATGTCCCTCAGTTCCTAACAATGTCAATCATTTACAAGTATTTAGTGCTGATCAATAAATAATTGAGTTCATGAATAACTCAGGAGTATTTGAGTCTCATATTATTGATGAGGTTAATGAGAATTCTCTTGATGAAGACAAAGTTTATGACAAGATTATATAATTGAATGACAACAAGATTCATAAAGGCGTGATTGCCTTGGAAAGATTATTTGATCAAGACAAGCTGGCTCAAACTGTTAAAGTTCCCAAAGTGAGTGGGAAAGATTATAATGAAGTTGACATAGGAACTCAAGTCAACCTCAGCTAGTATACATTGGTATAATATGCACAAATGAAGAGTCTAGAAAAGCTAAAGACTTGTTGACCAAATACAAATATGTCATTGCATGGTCCTATGAATACTTGAAGATATTTGATCTAAGAGTCATTACCCATACCATTCTGTTAAAATAAGTTTGTAAACCTTTCATACAAAATCAAAGACCTATCAATCTTGTTTTGGAGCCATTGATTTATAAAGAGGTCAAGAAGCTATTAGATGCAAAAATAGTATTTTCAATTAGACATTCTACCTAGGTAGCTAATTTAGTACTACTTAGAAATAAAAATGGAGATATTAGATTATATAGACTTTATAAACTTAAACAGATCTTTTGAAAGGGATAATTATCCTTTACCATCTCTTGACTAATTAATTCAAATTGTTAATGGTCTTTCTTAGATGATTTTTTAAGATATAATCAAGTACTTATTAACAAGAAGGATAGAATAAAGACTGCATTCACAATAAAGTGGGGCACTTTTACTTATAAGAGGATGCCTTTTAGACTCATCAATGTAGGAGCTACCTGTCAGAGAAAATTGGACTATGCCTTTCAAGGTCTCATAGGTAAATGCATTATTATATATATGAATGATCAAACTATGTTTTCTAAGAACAAGGAAGATCATATAATGCATTTACAATAAGTATCTGAACATTTTAGAAGGTATGAAATTTCCCTTAATCCTGAGAAAGGCATTTTTTGTGTAATTAAATGGAAATTATTAGGACATGTTATAACCAATGATGAGATTTCAATAGATCCTAATAGAGTTAATGTCATATCCAAAATAGAACCCCCTAATAGTAGAAAAGAATTAAAGTCTTTCTTTGGGAAAATAAATTTTGTAAGGAAAATTATTTTTGGTTTTGCGAAAATTGTGAAACCACTTAATGACATGCTAAAGAAGGATGCAAAGTTCATATGGAATGAATATATGAATAAATCCTTCAAGTATATTAAATAAGCAATAGGATAGGCACCTATGATGATAAGTCCTGATTTTACAAAAGATTTTTATCTTTATTTTTTTGCTTTTGAACATACTATCGCAGTTATTCTAACTCATAAAATAGATAAATGTGATCATCCAATTTCATTTAAGAGCACTAAATTTTAAAATGTTGAGTTAAACTATTCTCTAATTTATAAACAAGTATTTTATTTGGTTAAGGTAGTTAAAAATTTTAGACACTATATTCTTAGAAATAAAGTGCATGCAACATTACCAAACTCTACCACTAAAATTATGTTTATTCAATATGAATTGGGAGAGAGAAGAGGTAAGTGGATGTTTATACTCCAAGAGTATGACCTTGAAATGAAAACTTCCAAATTAGTGAGATGTTAGGGATTGATTCAAGTAATTGATAATACTAATCCTAAAGTGAATATCATGTAAGTTGATCAACAACAATTCTAGCTAAATGATTGGTATGATGCAATCATTCATTTCTTAATCAATGGTTTTTGTTCTGTAGGTATGAGTAGAGAATAGAGAAGAGCTTTGAGGCTCAAATCAGCTCATTTATTGATCAAGGATGGGATACTTTACTGGAAGTATTATGAAGATATATACTTGAGATGTGTTTCAAAAGAAGAAGTAGTGGAAATCTTGAGTACTTTTCCTAAAAAACATGGGAGTGGATACCCTTATAGAAAGACAACTTACAATATCTTAAGGGTAGGATATCATTGGCTACAATCTTCAAGGATGCACATAAGCATGTTAGAGAATGTTATCAAGGTCAGATTTTCAGTATCAAGGAACCAAAAGTAGCTATGCCATTAAATCCAGTGTTAGTTGACAAACCTTTTGCTCAATGGGGCTTGGAATTTTTAAGGGTTATTAACCCCAAATTCTTTAGATATACATAAGTATGTTATTACTATTACTGATTATTGCACAAGATGAACAGAGGTAGTAGCAACAAAACAATGTAGAATTGAAGATGTAATCAAGTTCTTGGAAGATAACATTTGTACTAGATTTAGGACACCGGTATCATTGGTCTATGATAATGGATCAACATTTACATCTATAGAAATGATTGAGTGGGCCTATGATAATAATATAGTTCTTAATTTTTCACCAAATCATTATCCCTAGGGTAATGGAGTCTCAGTGTCAACAAATAAAAATTTGATGAAAGCTATCATAAAGTTTGTAGTTCAACAACCAAAAACATGGCATAAATTGCTTAACTATGCTCTTTGGGAAGATAGAACTAGATTAAAACAAACTCTAAAAGCATCACCAGTTCTATTGGTATATGGTCAAGAACCAATATTTATAATTACTCTCAAGTTGCCAACCTACAAGTTCACGCAAGAGTATGTGAAAGAAGATTAAGAATATGCTAATTCTAAGTTTCTTGATATCATAAAAATGGAGGATGCAAGAGAAGAAGCATTTTCCAACTTTAGCAGGTATCAAACCATTATCAAAAGATGGCTTGATAAGCATTCAAATATTAATTTATTCAGATAGGGAGACCTAGTTCTCCTATGGGACAAAACATCTGAGCCTAAAGGAAAACATGGGAAATTCACTTCTTTGTGGATTGACCCTTATCAAATTACTGAGACATTAGGAGACAACACCTTCAATATCAATGACTTGTAGGGAGTAGAGTTCACTTTACCAACCAATGTACAATATCTCAAACATTACATCTTTGTTGTTTCACCTCAAGTATATATGGAGTAATTTGTAAGATTAGTTAGAGTTAGTGTAAGTAGGCTTAGATTAGTTTCATTTTTGTTCTTTGTTTATGAATAGTGTTTGTAAATATTTATTTGATTATTGTGTGTTTGTTTTCTCTACTTGGCTCTCTGCTTTCAATAAGTCTTTTCAAGATAGTTTTCAATCTCCCTTATCCATCCAAATGCTCAAAAAGAACTTCTCAAATAAATAATGTAGGTATGAATCTTAAAAATTAGTTGATCATGGATTTTGGAAATTTTGAGCTTAACGTTTTGATTCTAAGGAATTGGTAAAAATTGATATATAGATTAATTATTTCTTGAAAATCTTAAACCTTGTATCGATCTAAGTTTGGTTCTAATAAAGATTGCATATGTTTGAGTGAAATTTTAAATTATTAGAGCAAAGTCATGTTATCACTTAAATAACATTATTGTCTAGGATGAAGTTTATGACCAAAGATGATTGTCTGAAAATCAAACAATTGAAAAAATTCCAAAAAACTTGGCTAATTCTAGTTCCCAACCTTTGTTGGAAAGCTAAAAATAGTTTGAAAAATACAAAAAATAAGAGCCCTATTGAAAATTCAAAAGCTTTCTAAGCAAAGGTGATTCTGGTAACATCCATCGGGGCTATGGACACCAAGATGGTAGTAGAACAAGGCCTGAAGTGGAGCCAAAGGTATCTCTGGTAGGGATATGGATGTTTGGTTGGTATTAGATCAATGCCGAAGCCTTCCCTTTTGTAAATCATAATTCAAAATGAATATTTAAATATGCTACAAGTCAATGTTAATGATTAAGGTCATGAAATTTGGAAGTTGTCTTCTAAATCCCATGGCGATCAATAAATGAATCAAAGCAAACACATAACATGACTAAGTTTTTATGTTTGAACATAACTCTACATTTACAAGACTTATTTTAATCATGAATTGATATTAATAATGGTATTTGATCATGTGAAATGATTGGTCTATTTATTAACTTAAACCAAGAGTATCTGAGTTCTAACATTTTGCAATGTTCCCCAAAAGTTGCCATTTATTGAGGTCAACATACCTCCATTTTTTTAAAAATGAGGACCCTTGTTCATATTCTACAAATTTGTGTTATAAATTGGACATTCAACTTGATCAAAATGCATTATCGAATATTATGTTTTGTTTTAGCTTTCTTTGGCATGTTAGTTCATAAGCTTTCTTTGACTCTATTTGATGTTGCTAACATTTTCTTCGTATGTTTCCATATTTTAGGTTCAATAGATCCTCACTAAGATGAGCAAGTATTCATGGTTTATGCTTCAATGATCAATTTTACCCTTTTTGATAACCTTTGGTCTTTAGTTGATTAATTAAATACAAGTTTAAATGACAATTAAAACCTTAGTCTAAATACTTTAGCCTAAGTTCTTTCTAAAGTGGATTTATATTTTTGATAGATTATTTTATCCTTGATCTTAGGTTAACTTTAAGCCTAAGTTCTAATCAAATTTATTAATTCACCAAAACCTTAGTTTAAATTTTATCCTAAGTCTTTAAATATATTGAACACTTCTTTGATTTTATTGGTCACAGGAATGAATTACACAAGGGATTGACAAGTATCAAAATCTTAGGAGGATGGATCTAAGATCAACAGCAAGTGGATGATCCTCCAAAGTTAACAAGTCAAGATCTAAATCGATGGAGTGCATTCGATCTTACAAAAACAAATCTACAACAAGTTTGGAGTCAACATGTCAAAGATCCTAGATCAAATTCAAAGGTGACAAGTGTCACACTTGTGGTGAATCAAATCAACACCAATGGTTCACATTTAATTAGGTGAATAGAGGAAAGATCGATGATGCACATTTGATCATATATTCAATAGATCAACAGTGCAAGTTTAATCACTTAGATCAAGATCAATGATACATTTTCAATCTTATGGATAAAGATCAATGGTGCACAATAAGTCAAGGATTCAAAGAGCCCACATTGCACATGATGTTTCCAAGTGGTGCAAGAGTGTTCAAGCAATGAAGACTATCTTTAAGTTACATAGGAAGCATGTGATGATGCCAAGTGGCACAATCTCATAAGCTTAGATCAAACATCTATGGTTGTAGTGAAATTCAAGGCCAAAAGACTCCCAAGGAGATTAATGGTATACATTTGATCAAGATCTAGGATTGTATGAGATGATGATATGTGTCCAAGTGATAATGGTCACATTTTAAAAATAAATGAGTTGAGTGAAAAGGCAATGCCACATAGGCATACATGTCATATTCAAAGATATTATGGACTCAAGCATGTGAAGGTATAAATGCATGATCTAAATTCAATCTAATTCACCAAATCTCATATTTCAAACTTGTTTTCCACCATTAAAACTCTGTGTAAACCTCAAAAAATCCCTGGAACGTATGAAAAGTCTTAAATCATCTTTGAATTCATTGTGTTGACATAAGAAGAGTTGAGTTATCAGTTTTAAAGAGATAATTCAATTAGGATTATAGCAATGATGACACGTGGACATGTTTTAAAGAAAGCGGTTCAGTTATATTTGTCATTAGATTCAGATCATTGAGTGTTCAAGGACATGGAGTTTGTAGCTACTTCATTGAACATAGAGGATAACAATTGCTCAAAGTTGTTCTAGAAAATTGAGAACCAAGGAGTTATAACCAAAGAAGAAGAGAAGATCCTCCTGACAAAGAGATTATATGATGATATTATGGAAATCTAGATGACAATACTACACTATACTACTACTAAATCAGAGGTGCTTCATTGTATCAATGTTTTTGGTCTAATTTTCAAAGAGAATAGAATTGACAAGGGCATGTTAATTCATGAGCATAGCTTGATAAAAATTACATATATTTCTTCTATTGCACTTGAGTCCTAATAAAAATTTCCTAAACCCCAGATAGACCTAACCTCCATTAGTTCATGGGCTAAGAAACAAAACATAATGGACATTTTGGCAAAATAGTTAGAAGTAGGCAACCAAGTCATTATAGATCCTACAAATAACATCCATGTAAGCCAATTTAGACCTAAAGTTAGGATGGCCATGATAATGCTAAACAAGTTGTATGGGTGAGTATATACTGCTTATGTTGAACCAATGTGGGTCCCTATGGTATACTTCATCATTGAATAATTGTTGGTTCCTCCATTAGGTGAAATTATTAGTATTTTCCTAAGTAGATAAATATATGGAATTAAGAATAAGAAAAGCACTGGATTCTACATGATGTCTTATCTATTATATGCCCTGTGTGCAACCACCAAGATCCATAGTCAAATAGAATGGTCACCTATTATCACCCAAAATATATCCTAGTACTATTCTAAATTGCACATCTATAAGTATAAAGACCACATTTAGTTCATTTATGACTTTGTTTACCCTAGATTGAGTGAATCCATTAATGGTATTCCTATGATGAGAACAAGACCTTTAATCAAGAAATAAATTGAGGCAATGGGAGACATATGGTTGTATCATAATTGCACTATTATAAGAATTGAAGGAACTCAAACAGCCCCTCTCAAATTACCAATCCATGTACCTGACAAATTAGCTGAACAAGAGGTGGCATATCAATTATTCAATGGGATAGATGGAGTCTGTAAGACCAAGAGAAAGGGACTCCTACATAGTTTTCCCATGACAATTTGTAAAACTAATTTTATGTAGTGGGATGATATTGAGGTTGCTTCAAAGTATAGGTTGTCTTTCACCCTACAGATTGATGATCATAAGCAATGGGATCCATATGGAAAGGTAAAGGAACATTTAAGGATCAACGGTATTTTGATTGTAACATATAAACATGAGCCTAGTTCATTTGACTTCATATACACTAAAGCATCCTCAATCTATGAATTTTCCATGAGATTAAAGGAACACAGCATAAAACCTGAGTTCAGATTGAATAGAGACTAATAAATGGAAGATAGATGGAATTTAGGCCATAGAAAGTATCATTTGATAGATTTTGGATATTTTAGGCTTCCATCAATAGATACACAAGCAGAGCATAGGCTTGAAGAGAAAATACCAATAGAAATTGCTTCTAGCTCCTCAGCTCCTGAATCATCTATAATAGCAAAGCAAGATTCGCCTCAATAGGAGGTTCATATGATAGCTCTAGATCCTCATGAGTTTGTTGAAGATGCATTGAGGATGTTATCTCTGACATGTGACATAGATTCAAAGGTAGAAGAGGTAAAGGTTGAGGAAAGCCAAGAATAAAATGGAAAGGAGAAAGCATTAGACTTGATGGTCATAGATCCTTCCAAGAGGAAAGTTGAGACTATCATTATCTCAATAGCGAAGAAACCTAAGGTGACCATTACACCACCTTTAGAGAATGTTAATTTGTTCAATGAAGAGAACATCATATATGGACCAACTATTCTTCAATGGTTCATTTATGAACAAAGGTTAGAAAAGCTACCCATTTATCATCCATGGGCTATGGTGAAGATTGCAGGCATACCTATGCAACAAGAGTTGAAGCCATGGATCATTGCCTTGCAATAAGAAGCAAAGAGATTGGATACTCCAAGTTATTCAGTAGTCCAATCATAATTTGATGTCTCAGTGTCAAATGTGGCCTAAAATTCAGTTGGAGTAAGATTTGATCCAGATACTACAGGTTTGCAAAGAGTTACTGAGACACTGGTCATGGAAGGTGGTGAAGAGGTTGTGCATCAAAAGGTAGAACCTTTGACTCATTTAACTCATAATAAAGGACAAATACTAGGGGAAGAACCTACATTTGAAGATGTTATTTAAATATCTCAATCTCAATCAAAAATTCTATAAGCTACCATCAAAGGGTTAAATTAGGAGAAAAAGAACCAGGGAGAGTAGTTTATTCTATCGGTTCCACGAGATATTGTCAATAAGTTTGAAGTAATTATATATATGATACATTTGTTTCCTTGAAAACTATAAGGTTTAAGTTTGATGGGGTAAACAAACATAATTACATGGCTATGAAGCAAGTCAATCAATGGCAAGATTCAAACAAGAAGGTGAAAGAATTGATCAAGATATTGACAGAAAGCCAGATTCTTGAATTTAAAACAATCAGCCTAGTACATTTGAATATGGATATGATTATATTAACGAATAAGATAAAGGATATAATTAAATGGTAAAAATACATGGAAGATATTTCTAATGACTTCAAATAGTTAGAGAACATAATGGTGCACATAGTAGGAGGTTTGATCAAGGATCCAACCATCCTTAGTCCTATTGGCATGATAATTGATGAAGAATTCAAACACAGGGATACTCAATTCATCTAGGAGGAAAGAATAAAAGCCAAGGTACTATAGGGGAAGATAACCAGCGTATCTTAGATATGGTTTTTTTAGTAGAAGAGAAAATTGGCAATACTAGAAGCATTAAGGAAGCCTTGTGTAAAGCTGATAAAGACTTCAAAAAGTTGGTAGCGCAAGAACAGAAATTGTTCATGGAGCCAATTATCAACCTCAAGTTGATAGATACATAACATGAAAAGGACATGAATATTTTGCAACAAAGACAAAATACTACAATAGCAAGAGTGTCTGAAAGTCAACTAAGTTTACTAGAATATTCTTTTGTACTAAAAGCCTTGTAAATCCTTAAAAAGAATATTCTATTTTGTAAAAGCATTTGCAATTTGTAATGCACATGGCTTATAATTTGGTCCATTTGTAAAGTGTCATTGATTCCAGAATGTTGTACAAGGAGAACTATCCTTGACACTTGGATAATTTTCATTTGATAGAAACCAACCAACATACTTCACAATCTTCTATAAAAGGAGGTATTGTCATTTGTAAAGAGGAGGAATTTTTTAGAGCAAAAATTTTGTGTAAATTTTGGAGCAGGTAATGCAAGCAAGGGAATTTTGTAAAGATTGTCTCATAATTTTTTGTGTATTTATTATCATGGTTGCTTCCTTAAGTATCTAGTTTGATATTCAAATTTGAATTGCTTTCATGAATTCTAGATGTGCATATGTTAATGTAGAGTTGTCAATTTGAGCTTATGCTAGGTTGATTGAAGATTTTAGATTAATTTCATTTCTATTATTTTTATTGAAGATGTGCTAATGCAATTTTCTTGTGGAATTAAATCCTTAAAGTGAGTTTGAGTTCTTATTTGCATTATGTCAAATATCCTTAGATATTTATCTAGTATATGATAAGATCTGTGCTTTTGAAAATTTCATTTCATATGTTGGTTTGGTTGTATGTCTTTGATGAAATTTGAAATTTGTCATCATGTCTAGACTTAGAATAGAAGCATCCTTCTTTTATGCCCTACCCTATCTAGTTTCTCTTTCTTTGTATCAAATCACTATAGTTTAGATTTTCATTATAAATATTCATGTTATATTAAGGTTTAGACTTTAGGTTTTTATCATTATTCATTAGACTTAGTTCAAATTACTTTCATCCTTCACAGAATCTCTAAGACCACGATTTCTCCCTATAATCATTTACATATTCATTTTGTGAAACAACTATATATTTTGGCATCTAATCCAATACAGATATTAGGAATATAAAAACTAGCAACTCATGCAATAGCTTCTCTGAATCTATAAATGAGAAGTGTTTTAAACACTATATAATCCCTATGATACACTTTCATGCATCAATAGGTGGTGTCATCCAAAAGGGATAATACAATGTGTAATCATATGATCTTGTCTTAATTGATTATGTAATGACTTTTTATGTTGTTATAAGCAAGGTTTCATTTGGCTTGTATGATTGGATATTGTTAGGTTGTGGAGCTAAAAGCTTCAACTTCTTGCAGACATGGAGGAGGTTGTTGAGTTCCAGGGATACCGGCGTCGACAGTGGGACCGACGTCGGTCAGATTCAGTGTAGAAGGCAACTGACATCGGCAGGGAGTCGGCCAACGTCGATCACCTCCAGTCAGACAGGGACTGACGTCGGTCGCTTGTGTGTTCCAAAACTATTCATTGCATGAACAGTTAGTTAGTTGAACCGAGTGTTTGCATGTAAAGGCTATTTCGAGTCTTGAGCTGCGTGTCTAAATTAAGAGTCTAAGTTATAGTTAAGTCTGGGATCTATTTATAGACCCATTGGCATGTATTGTAATTATGAGCTAAAAAGGAAGGCAAGGAAGATCCTTCCATTGTAAGATCATTGAGTTGCAGGTTGTTGCAAGCTCATAAGAGATCTACATGTGTAAGTAAGGTCTGTTGAATTGCAGGTTGCAGGTTCATGGGAGATCTACTTGAAGTACTTTAGAGTGCTTGGTACTGGCAGGGTTATTACTGACTGGTTGGAGAGGTGAACACCAATTCTGTGTGTGAGTTGTGTGTTGGGACCATTTTTGGTAAGAGAGTGAACTCTTGAAGAAAATTACTGAACACTTGAGGTGTGGGAAGCTTCTGAGAGGTGTGAAGAAGAAGTGGCATCTTCTTTATTGTATTTTCTTTCTGGATGAGTATTAATACAAGATTGTGTATTGTCTCTCATATTATGTGCTATTTGTGAATTCTAGTTACTTGTACTTCTGGTTAATTCCACATGTATAATTGCTTGTATTTGGTAATCATATTGTGCTCTTTCTGAGAAGTAAGATCCTAACAAGTGGGATCAAAACAAGTGTGTTATTCTTGGATTCCCCAACAACTGGTATTAGAGCTTTTGGTTGGGATACTAACAGGTTGTATCAGATCTGGTTAGTGTGTGTTGATTACAGGTTACTCACAGGGGTTTCTGTTTGAGTGAGAGTAGAGCAATGGCAGAAGAAAGTAAGCTACGAATGGAGAAGTTTAATGGCAAGAACTATCAATTATGGAGGATGCAGATTGAAGATTATCTGTATCAAAAAGATTTGTACTTACCGTTGGGTGGGGTTGATTGCAAGCCCCAAGATATGAAGGATGAAGAATGGGAGGTTCTTGATCGGAAGGCTCTGGGATCCATAAGGTTGAGTCTTGCATCGTCTGTGATTTCCAACTTATCACATGCTAAGACAATGGTAGAGTTGATGGAATCTTTGGCAAATTTATATGAAAAACCCTCAGCTTTAAATAAGGTATTTCTTATGAAGCAATTATTTAATTTGCAAATGTTGGAAGGTGGATTTGTACATAGTCATCTTAGTGATTTCCATGGTTTGGTAAACCAGTTAAATTCAGTCAATATTATTTTTGATGATGAAATTAAGGCTCTTTTAATCTTATGCTCATTACCTGAAAGTTGGGAAAGTTTGGTAATGGCAGTTAGTAATACTGCGTCTGCTTCAAAAATCTTAAAAGTGGATGATGTTGTGAGTGTGATCTTGAATGAAGAGATTCGTAGGAAAAGCACAGGTGAATCATCAGGGAATGCTTTGAGTGTTGAAGGCAGGGGAAGGCAAAGAGAGAAGATTGAGCGTGGGAGATCAAGGTCAAAGATAGGCAAGAGATCTAAGTCCAGGTATGGCAGAATAACTTGCTGGAAATGTGGAAAGCAAGGGTACTTAAAGAGAGATTGTTGGTTGGGTGAAGATCAGCATGAAGGACATGAAGAAGAAGCAGATGTTGTGGATTATGTTGCACAGGATGCTCTGGTATGTTCCTTAGATAAAGTAGAATCTTGCGTTTTAGATTCGGGTGCCTCTTTTCATGCATCCCCAAATAGGGAATTTTTTCATGAGTATGTCTAGGGTGACTTTGGAGAAATTTGTTTAGGGGATGGTAAGCCTTGTCAGATGGTTGGCAAAGGGAAAGTGAAGCTGAAATTGCAGACAGGTAACACATGGGTGTTGAAGGAGGTCATGCATGTCCCAGTTCTAGAGCAGAATTTGATTTTTGTAAGAAGTTTGGGTGATGAGAGTTGCACAGTAACTCTCATAGCGGACTCTTGGAAGGTTACCAAGGGTGCACTTGTTGTAGCAAGAGGTAAGAAAGTAGGTACACTTTATCTATCTACTTTTATTATTGATTCTCTTTCTGGTTTATCTACTTCAGTTGTAGATTCGAAGATGTGGCTTAATAGGCTTGGTCACATGAATAAGAAGGAGATGCATGTTCTTGAGTCAAAGGGTATGCTTTCAGATTTGAAAAGCATGGATCGAGGTTTCTGTATGCAGAAGAAGAAGGTAACATTTCTTGAGGAATTTTATGTTCATGACAAGAGCAAGAAAGCCTTGGTTTTCAAGGAGAAGATGACAGACAGAGATCAGCAGAAGGGGCTAAAGAATTTTGAGCAGAGCAAGGGTGATTTGGATAGGGTTTTGATCCAAAAGAAGCTTGCAGGTAGAAGTCATTTCTCACAAGAAAAACACAGAGATCGACGTCGGTTAGAAAATTGACATCAGCATCCAGATAGGGACCGATGTCAGCTATGTGTAGCTCGACGTCGGTGACTCAAGGACAGATAAACACTGGCATCGGTCAGGGGGAACCGACATCGGTGATGAGGCAGTCACATGGAACCAACGTCGGTCGAGTGTAAACTGAGATGTGATCGGCATCGGTCACTGAGATAGATTTTGGGTGGACAGCAAGCTGTCAAGGAGTCTCAAGCACCCATATGGAAGACTTAAAGGGTAAGTAAGCCTCAAATTCATCATTTCCCTTCTTTACACTACTTGTTGCTCACTGATGGTAAAGAACCAGGAAGTTATTAAAGAAGCAGAGTAGGTAGATCTAGGAAACAGTGGGAGCTTGGCATGGATGAAGGATGTGATTCCTTGGAGAAGAACCAAACGGGAGTATTGGGTGGAGTTGTCAGCTGGAAGGAAGCACTGAGAGACGAATGGATGTTCAGGATGAAGAAGAGTGGAAATGGGCACGTGAGACGGAAGGCCAGGGTATATGGTCTTGAATAAGCTGCAGGGCAATGGAGGTTTGATCATTGTGTTTCTCTTTACCAGGTTGGATAATATTAGCTACATTATCCTGTTACTATATGATGTGCTTGTTACAGGGTTACATATACAGGGAGTTGTTGAACTAAAGGTAAAGCTAGTTCAGAGGTGTGTCATGAGGAATTTGGGAGCAGCAAGATTCTTTGGCATGAGTGTGTTTTAGGGACATGGAAGGTCATAGGTTGACTTTGTTTCAGGATGATTGTGTGAGACCGGTTAGCACGTCGATGGTTGGACAGTTCTATGAACAGTGTCTTGATTCACATAATGAGGTTGAGTACATGTGTACTAAACTTGAGTTTTCCCAAGTAGTGGGAGTTGTCAGAAAGTTAGGAGCCAATCTAGGAAAGAAGCACTGGAGGGCAGTTCAGTGGATTCTTAGGTATTTGAGAGGGACCAGCAGCAGGTGCACATGCTTTGCAGGGTCAAGTTCTTTTCTACATGGGTTTGTAGATGCGGATGTGGCAGGTGATTTGGATGATAGGAGGTGTACCACAAGTTTTGTGGTGGTTGGTCTTCAAGGGTGATCTTGAAGAGGGATACAATGCTAGGAAACAAACTAGATGATGTATAGGTACATGTACAATTGCAGCTGTTTATCTCCAAGTGGGAGATTGTTAGGTTGTGGAGCTAAAAGCTTCAACTTGTTGCAGACATGGAGTAGGTTGCTGAGTTTTAGGGATACTGGCATCGACAGTGGGACCGACGTCGGTCAGATTCAGTGCAGAAGGCAACTGACATCCACAGGGAGTTGGCCGATGTCGGTCACCTCCAATTAGACAGGGACCGACATCAGTCGCCTGTGTGTTCCAGAACTGTTCATTGCATGAATAGTTAGTTAGTTGAACTGAGTGTTTGCATGTAAAGGCTATTTTGAGTCTTAAGCTGCGTGTCTAAATTAAGAGTCTAAGTTATAGTTAAGTCTGGGATCTATTTATAGACCCATTGGCATGTATTGTAATTATGAGCTAAAAAGGAAGGCAAGGAAGATCCTTCCATTGTAAGATCATTGAGTTGCAATTTGTTGCAAGCTCATAAGAGATCTACATGTGTAAGTAAGGTCTGTTGAATTGCAGGTTGCAGGTTCATGGGAGATCTACTTGAAATACTTTAGAGTGCTTGGTACTAGTAGGGTTATTACTGACTGGTTGGAGAGGTGAACACCAATTCTGTGTGTGAGTTGTGTGTTGGGACCATTTTTGGTAGGAGAGTGAACTCTTGAAGAAAATTACTAAACACTTGAGGTGTGGGAAGCTTCTGAGATGTGTGAAGAAGAAGTGGCATCTTCTTTATTATATTTTCTTTCTGGATGAGTATTAATACAAGATTGTGTATTGTCTCTCATATTCTGTGTTATTTGTGAATTCTAGTTACTTGTACTTCTGGTTAATTCCACATGTTTAATTGCTTGTATTTGGTAATCATATTGTGCTCTTTCTGAGGAGCAAGATCCTAACAAGTGGGATCAGAATAGGTGTGTTGTTCTTGGATTCCCCAACAGATAAGGCTTTTGACAATGTTTTTGATGTTTTTGTTTATTTTAGAAATATTTCACTGAATTGGAAACTAATTACTTATTGAAAATGAAATAACCTAAAGTAGAGAGCTATGAAAAATTGAAATATAATGAATGAACACTTATTTTTTGTATTTTTCAAATGATTTTCAATGCATATAAAGTGAGAGAAAGAGAGAGATCTATTCTAGCTATGCAAATGCTGATTTTTAACCTTGCTAGGTGTAAGCTATATGAAGTCATTTTTGTACTTTTTGATTGATATGTAAATGGGTCTAATATGAAAACTATGATTTATTAACATGTAAGTGATTCAAGAAAATATCTAAGCTCCAAACAGTAAATACTATGAGGTTCCTAGAGTTTTCTATCACCTAAATAATCCAAGAACAAGTTTTAATCTTTTTAGGTGTTGGATGCTAGCTATGGACAATTTATTTGAAATGGAAATGAATGATTTAAGTTATGATTTTTATGATAAAATGAATTAAAACATCATATTCAATTGATCTAAGCAATTAAAATTAGAATCATAATGACACCTCTTGTTCACCTAGGTTTGTCTAGGGTTTTGCTAGTCACTAGTTGTTTGTTTGAGAATAAAATGACTTGTTTCAAAAATAAAAACTAATTATTGCAATGGCTATAAATGTAAGATTCACTATCTAAAATTTACTTGAGGTATAAATGAAATATTATGTTGTGGGAGAATCTATTGAATGAATGCAATCAAACAAAGAAAACTAATCACTGATATACTAATTACGGGAGATAAAAGAAATATTTTTCCTATCAGAACTTAATTATTTTTCCAAAATAAATATTTAAGATAATATAAGAATCAATGCTAATCTTATTTAATCTATGAAATAAAAAAATGAAACTAAGATAAGAACCTCCAATATGATCTTGATGTAGACCAACTGAAGGTAATAGATTTGTTAGACTATGGTCATCAATATGCTAGCTCCTTTACCCAAGTGAAGATTTTAAGAACTCTCTAATAGGGAGGGTGAATAAATGACTATCACAAGTGGAAAATAAGAATAGAAACATAACTCCAAACAAGGAATAACTGATTGTGGCTGGTTGAAGACACCATTTGCAAAGACATGGTTGCAAGAATAATGGCTCTCCCTGTCTATAACTGTGTAGTCAAACACAAAAATATTCAAAGTAAAGGTCAAAATTAATTGTAGTAGGTTGTGGCTATACATGATTCAAAATTCTTAAACTTTGATGTAAATTTCATGATCCAAAATTGGTTTACTTATAGAAGAGCGATGGAGCTTTCATGAAAGAGTTTAATTGAGTTGAACTTAGGAAGGACTCAAAATGATTAGAAATAGAATAGGGCATGAGTTGGGCCTGATTAGAGGCAAACGTATGGTGGAAAAAGTAAGAAATATGACAATAAGTATGCAAAACATGTCAAGAAATAAATCATGATAGCTAAAGTTAGAGGGCAAAAAAATGGTGATGGAACCACCCCTTTTGTAGGGGCGATTACATAACCGCCACTCTTGGGGATAAAATCACCATTATAGATTACATAACCACCCCTAATTTAATAAAAAACTAGCCTCTTCAGATGGAACCTCCATGATGATTTAAACAACTGCCATGATGAACCTATCACCAATGCAACAATTTTGTAACCTCATATGGTGGTTTTGTCACTTGATAGGGAAGTTTCGTAACTAATGAAAAGTTTTTGAAGATAGGCTGAGGGAAGCTGCAAGGGATAACAAAATGGGGTTTTGAGGGACCTAAGAGAGAGAGGGAAGAAAAAAAGGAGAGAATGTTAAAGACTTCCTATTTGAGCATTATTAGGAGGTTAATAAATCATCATTGGACATATCGTGTCAAGAATATATTCACATCAAATAGATCAATGGCCTCTAGGAACGCCCACATCTCCTTGATCCATATCTAAGTAGTCTATAAGTAGTGTGACCATCACTCCTATACCATTAGGACATTGAACCATTCCTACAACCATAGATAGATTAGTGTGAATCCACATTTATATCAAAAATATTGTTATCAAGTACTTATTTTAACCTACCATTATGCCTATTCTACTTGACCTATTTTTTGCCTTAGACCGATATGCCCCACTGTTCTAGAGGATTGACCTAATTGGACCTTAGTTAGGTGATTTTTGGTGATTTCCACCAAAAATGGTGATGTTTTCATTTTCATTTATCATATTCTCATCATTTTCTAGTGAAAATGTTATTTAGGCATTTTCCATTGTTTCTAGCGATGTCACCATTTTCATTTTTTGTGAAATTGATGACTTCATTATTTTTTACAAAATCATTGATTCAATAATTTTCCCCAAAAAAGGCATTTTCATCTTTCATATTTCGGTGTTGTCATCATTTTCCTTTTTGCAAAAATAATGACAACACCAATTTTTACCTTAAAAATTAGCATTTAATATGTATTAATGGCAAAATTTACTAAGGAAAGTTCACTTATCGACTGCCCATCATGTGGAGGTCGTCCATGCTCCCAAACCTAGCCACTCACATGCCTCCGTCGTGGTCATCGAGCCATATTTCACTAATTTTTTTCACAAGGTCAGAGCTCAATTTTTTAAATGATAGGGTGAAAATGAAATATTTTTCACCCCAAGGGGTGAATATATAGCTTCAAAAATTAATGTTTCAGCCCCCCCCCAATCATAAAGTTTATTTTGTTCATTCTAGGAGGTGTTGTTTTTTACTTTGTGGTCTATTTTTCAGGTAATTTGTTTCTATTCTCATCATTTTTGGACCTTTTTACTATTGGATCAAGATATTAGGTATTTTCAAAGGCTCATTTAATAACACTATTTTTTGGCCATATCACATGATAGTTAGGATGTGAATCTCTATACTAGCAGGCACCCCAAACTCATACCATTATTTTGTGTTAGCTCGTTGTTAATCCATCTTATGGGTTATTTGTTTGAGCTCCCTTTGCCAATTCACCCTACCAGGGCAAATTATTTTGATCAATTGATTTTATCAAATGATCAATCTGCCTCACTGGGGCAAGTCACTATGTCAATGATTAAAACTACTTTTTTGGGGTAAATCATTATTTATACCTCTGATACCATTAGATCATGTCATTTTCCTATTTTTAAGGGCCCGTTCAACAACACTATTTATCACACGCTCCCTCAAGGGGGTATCCAAGGCTCATCAACTACCCTATGGGGCATCAACATGTGCTTGTTGGCTTGTGATAACCTACAATTATCAACACATCATTTTTCAATCATTAGAATTTTAATAATGATTTTTTTCTATTTTTGAAAATACGTTATTATGCCTATGTTTCACAATACCTGCTCAAATAAGGGGAATTTGTAGACACTCTTTTTTGGCCACTTCCATGTCTGAATGGACATCAGACTAATTTCTAGCAAACAATTCAAATTAAGCCTAGAAATTATAAAAACACCTAAATTTATTTGTACACCTAGTGTTCAATCTCTGAATCATGTTAATAAATCCCTATTTGGGGTAATACACTATATGCAATAATAACCTCTCACTAATTCATCTCTAGTCAAATTGTGATCTAATAAATTGATGTTTTCGACCAAGTGTGAAGGATGACCAAGTGTGAAGGACAACCATGTCAAAATTCATAAATGACACTTAACCTAATCAAAATTGCTCAAATGTTTAAATCCAATTAAATGGTTGGTTAAAACATTCATGGCTAATTAGTGAACTTCTAAAAATAGAAATTCACAAAACTCACCCAAAAAATGATGTAATTCATGACTTAGGCTAAAAGTGGTCAAACACTCAAAATTCAATGCAAACAAATATGAATTTGTGCAAGCCATGATTCATAAGTACAAACTTAATTTCCTCATTTATGGCCTTAAACCTCCAAAATTGAATTGATTTGTGGCCACACATCTTCATCTTGAGATGGATGGTCACAAATCAATCTCCTCATTTTTGAAAACATATAAATAGGAGGGTCCTCGCACACCTTCAACAAGCTTCTTAAGCCAAACTTACTATGCATAAATCCATAGAGAAAGCTTCACAATCAACACATGGAATAGCCAATTGTCAAGGTGAACAATAAGAGATGATGCATGCACACCATTGACGAAGACTTTTTCCCCACAAAATTGAGCATAACCCCGCTAGCCTAAGTTACAATTTCAATTCACAAGGAAGGTAAAAATTATTGTGTTTGTCTTTACATTGTTTGTTATTTGCTTGTCATTTTCTTCCCCAAGTATCTAAGCTTGGAATGCTAGTCTTCGATTATGTTTTTCATTGTTTTTCACTCTAATAATGCATAGACTAACATTATCCTCCGATTCCTTGATTACACCTAGGTCTATTTAGGATGAAAGAAACAGTCTGATCTCAAATCAAGATAAATTTTAGGAAATTTCAAACCTCATATATGTAGAGTGTTCAAACTCAGTAAACACTTACCACTATTATGGTGCCTTCTATATGGCACAGTTGGAGCAATCCAACCCTAGCATATATATTCAATTGGTTACTAGGCTTCCTTTGATGAATTTACCAATAGATGGAGACTACATGTTTAAGGGTGGGATAGTTTTAGATAGTGCTATAAATTCTTCTTCCCAACTGGAATGGCCAATGATGTCTCAAAGACTATATTTGAGCAGGAGTAAGTGTCTTTAGGGGATGTCTTTGTTTCATTCTCTGATAATTCTCTGTTTTTTATTCTTAAGGAGCTAGTCAAAGACATTGTACAAGACATAGTGAGTAAAGCATTTGTTTGCAGACTTCTAGGCAAGTGGTTATTCTTAAGTGATTTAAAGATTTGGGCAAATGAGGCTTGGACAAATATCTATGTTCCTAATTTCACACCTCTTGAAAATGGTTTCTTTGTGGTGATGTTTAAATTTGAAGAGGATAGGAATTTTATTCGGGACAATGGTTCATGGTTCATAGGGATGCATGGGCTTTATCTTTGCCCTTGGTCTCCCCTTTCAACCCCTCAACATCAATCATTGCAAAGGCTCCAGTTTGGGTTCAACTCTACAACCTTCCTTTGGTGATGAGGAAATTAGGTTTGATTTAGCTTTTAGTTGGGGTTTTAGGAGATTTTTTTCAAATTAACAAGGATTCAAATGGTCATCCAAGTATATTTTTTTGGGTGTGCGTTATGATTGATTTGTCTAAACCTCTTCATCATTCCATTAATATTTCATTGTCAAGAGGTTTATGGACTCAATTCATCACTTTTGAGGGGCTTCCCTTCAAATATTTTAGGTGTAACCAGTTGGTCACAAAGTAGCATATTGTAGTGTGAAGCATCATTTAGGAGCCATCTATTTGCATTTACATAAATGGGTTAAGAAGGACCTTGGTCAAGTACTTCCCTTTATTCCTTCAAGTGTTACTTATGTTTATCTTGGTTTGGGTAATCCTGGATACTCTGGGCAAGGATCATTGGTATGATGTTGTTTTAGGAACAATAATTATTGCTTAGTTACGAGCTTAGAACATATTTTATCCTCTTCATTTTCTAAGATCCCTGGGTGCCAAGGTGTGGAGTCTATTATGGATTTCGTTGAGCTTTGCCCCTCCTCCTGCCACTCCCCTCTCTTGAGTTAGATTTGGAGAAGTTTCTTCACCTTCAAAGAGAAAATATGATCTTGGTTCCATGGAGATACAACAGGTGTTATTTTCAACCAACAAGGAAGAAGAGGCAAAAAAATTCCAAGAGCAACAACAACATAGGATTAGATTACTTGAAGACGAAGTAGATCCCTTCCATGAGGATTCAAAAGAGTTATTGGCTAGTAGATAAGTGCTCACCATTTCTCAAAGAAGATGCTTGCTTTCAAAACCAAATTGTGGTCCCAAAAAGTGTAGGGATAGAAAGACAGAAATGGAAATACTACGTATAGATGCTCTGAACTTGGTGGATGATGGCTCACAATGGACCACAGAGACCCTTCTTTCACACAAAAGAAGGAGGGCAACATCATAGCATCCTTGTTGGCCTCTTTGCTATTGAAGGAACAATTGTTGACTTTGCCTATGAGGGAAACTAGTGTGGTTTGTGGGTAGGTTCAATCTATTATGGTATCCGAAGGTTATTTTCCCTTTTGGCTCTTTGAGTAGTTTCTTCGAATCTTTTGAATTGACTTATTGATTTTTTAATCTCTTTCATTTTTAATATTTAGGTAAGGGACCCTCTAACCTTCAATCCCCTATCAAAAAATAATAACTATAAGATAAAAATAAAGTTTAAAATATTATATACTCTAAAAACTTTGTCAATAAAATAAGATTAGATTAAATTAAATTTTATAATAATAATAATTATGAGGTAAATATAATGTAGAAAAAATTATATACTCCAAAAATTTTGTCAATAATTAAAAAGTATAATTTAAAGATGAAATGTAGTAAAAATTGTTTAAATAAAGGAATTACATTTTTCTTTCAAAAAGAATTTATCTAACAAAATATGAATATTAAAATAAGTGTAGTTCAATTAATGACGAAGATGGTTACTTATATCCATCTATCAAAATATAAATCCTTCTAAATTTCCAACACAAAAAATCAAACAATTAAAATCAAATATAATACTCCTTAATCTTAATTACTTAACCAAAAAAAAATTACTTAAACATTCAATCAAAAAACGTATGCTTTATGATAAAAAAATCCAATGAACCTTTTTTATTTGTGTATTATGTTGTAATGATCTATGTATTACTGCTGCTCCTCGGCTTCATGCATCATAATGGTGTTAAGTGACATTTTTTTAATACAATATATACTGCTTTTAGGGATGACTTAAATTCATCTGGGGCTCAATAAGAGTTGCTTGCCTGCTTAGTATGTTGTACTCTTTGTTATTTAGTATATTTTTTCATGGAAAAATAAATATTTGATTGTATGTTTTTGTAGCATTAAGTTTATTAATTATAATTTTGAATTAAATTTTATTTAATAATTTAACAATTTAATATATATAAATAGTATTTTTATATTAATTATTTTTTTTAATATAAAATAAATTTATAAATACTTTCAATTTTTAATATTAATTATTTTTTATAATAAAATTGAAAATAAATTTAACTAAATAAATATCTTAAATCCTTAGTAATATTAATTCTGATTTAAAATAAAAAAACTGTCTCAACATCATAAAACTCTGAAAACTTCAATATCTTTAATTATTATAAAGTGGAAAATATCAGATCACACTTTAAATTCAACAACATGAATGGAATGTATTAAGAAATATCAAACAAGATAAGGTGGTATGCCTTATTATATTTATCAAAGCAAGCTCTCCCACTATCATAAAGTGGTATTATGCAGCTTATTACACAACTTGGTAAGACATGAGAGACTAGAATGAGCTCAAGAGATTATAAGATAGCTAACAAAAATATTAGTGCCATGACAGAGGAACAGTTAAATCCAAACTGTGAATATGGACTCAAATAAGTTCTATAGTTGGGATAATCAATTCCAATTTCCCATTATCTGCATTTTAAGTCTTAAGTCAACCATGGAGAGAATTTTATCCATAATCCCAAAATCACATCAAGTTGACCATCCAGAACAATCCCAATCATGCTCAGTAAAAAAAGTCATCGTCATCATCTGGCAAAGGTTGGTCTGCAACTTTCCTTATTTCTTCCTCGATGTGCTGCTGTTGTGCAAAATCAATATCGACTTCTGGAGGCTTCAATGCAGGGGAAGCCACAAAGTGAAGGTTTGGATCGCTGCAGGGAAAATGTAAATTCATAAGATGAAGGACCAGTAAGGGCTTCAAACTTATTGCAAAAAGAACCTACTGATTAGAGCCTTTGATGAGACTTACCCTGCTAGTTTCTTTGCAAGATAAAGAAATGGCTTTTCAAAGTTGTAATTGCTTTTGGCTGAGATCTCATAGTACTGGAGATTCTTTTTCCTGTGGAAAGTAACTTGCTTGGCTTTGACCTGCCTGTTTTTCACATCAACTTTGTTCCCACACAAGACAATTGGAATGTTCTCACAAACCCTGTCACGATGTACAGAGCAAAACCAGAGTTGCTCACAACATGAATAGGTTTAGGGAAATAAAAAAGTTACATCTTAATTCAAGTAGAAGGGAAATGGGTTTCATGTAAATCATTTTTAAAGGGAAAATGCCCATAAGGGGTGCTCAATCATTTTCCTTGTCAAAGAAAATGAGCTCAAGTACTGAACATTTTCATGGATTTTTATTTTATTTTCATTTTTCTTCTTTCCTTCTTACATTGCAATGTTTATGATTTATGCAAACCATGTTTGCTGGAAAAAATACTATTTAATTTAGCTTAGGGGTTGTAACATGATGAATGCTTAAGAGATAAACTTCTAGAAAAAATGCCACAAGGTGATCTTGATGAGGAATCATATTGCATAGTTCAACACGTTGATTCAAAGTGTTTATGTACACAATTTATTTGGAAGCTTGTCTCTTAAACGTCTCTAATGATGAATGTTATTAGTGCAATCTCTCCCTTTGATCTTTCCACACTAATTACTGAGAGATCCTTGTTAGATCTTGAATTCGTGACCTTTACATTCCAATTGGTGAGAGATCCTTTTTAGATCTTGAATTCGTGATCTTTACATTCCAATTGGTGAGAGATCCTTGTTAGATCTTGAATTCGTGATCTTTACATTCCAATTGGTGAGATATCCTTGTTAGATCTTAATTTTTTTAATATGGTGCAATGCTTTTGACAAGAAAATTTTGTATCTATTTTCAAGAAACTAGCTTCTAGAAAAATTGCCACGTGGTGATTTTAATGATGAACCACATTGTATAGTTCAACATGTTGATTCAAATATTTATATACACAATTTATTTGAAAACATGCATCTTAAAAGTCTTTAATGATGAATGTTATTAGTGTAAGTTTTGTCTTCAATATCATGCTCGTTACACCCCCAATTTGTGAGAGATTCTTGTTAGATCTTGAATTTTCAGACATTGTACAATGCTTTTGACAAGAAAATTTTGAATTTATTTTTAAAAAACAAGCTTCTAGAAAGATTGCCACATGATGATCTTAATGATGAACCACATTGTATAGTTCAACATGTTGATTTAAATATTTGTATACACAATTTATTTGAAAATATTCCTCTTCTTTAATTATGAATGTTATTGGTGCAAGCTTTCCCTTCAATAACATGTTCTCTACACCCCAATTTGTAAGAAATCCTTGTTAGATCTTGAATTTTTAGACATGGTGCAATGTGTTTGATAAGGAAATTTTGTCTATTTTCATTTAGAAACTTTCAAAATAATCAGTCATATAGAAACTACTAAAATGGAATGGCAAGAATGTCTTTCAACATTGAGTGATGCTACTCTGTTTTGTATTGGGTGACTGCTTCCATGCAGATTTTAAATTAAAAAATTATAATACAAAAACCGAAAAATAAAATCCAATCTAGATTTCAGATTTGACATTAACAAATAAATACTAAAACAACCCAAAATCAATAACAATGAGGACCAGATCTTCTCTTACCTGCAAATGTCTCTGTGCCAAGTAGGAACATTTTTGTAAGTTAGGCGAGCAGTGACATCAAACATGATAATTGCACATTGGCCATGAATGCTGTAATCATGGTTAAGAAAATGGCATCTCATGATCAAAGAACATTATCTAAAATGCAATAAATATGAAATTCAAAACTGTCAATCTAAATATATTTTTAATATATACCCAAAAGAAGAAAAAATCAATACCATCAATTTATGTATATTTTTGATTGAAAATTGTATAACCAAAAGAATAACTTACTAATATCCATCTCTCAGTCCTCCAAACTTTTCTTGTCCAGCAGTATCCCAACAATAAAATCTGAGTTTCCCACAGTTAGTGTAGAAGTCCAGTGGATGCACCTCCACACCAATGGTAGCTGCAGGAAGGAGGTAAAGTCAGTATAAATATTACACAAATATGTACTCTTTACTAGCAAAGGACCATAATCTAGAGACCTATAGATAGCTGTAGCCAAAATATCAGTTCATCAAAATATACAACCACAACAATACAATAATATTCAAGTATGGGAAATTGTAATCCTACGTTCATATTTTTTTTCAAATTCCCCAGTCAAGTGTCTCTTTACAAAAGTGGTTTTGCCTGCAACACAGTGAATAAAATTGTCAGGATATTCGTTGTTTATACATTTAAAGCAATAAAATACACAGGAATTATTATGTGATATATAAAATATCAACAGTAAACAATGTTTTTGCTGCTAAAAATAAACTTATATAATAATCACTTACCTGTGCCTCCGTCTCCTACAATTACAAGTTTGAAGCTGGGACAGTCTAGATTTGTCTGGCCTCCATAAGCCTGGATATAAAAATTGATAAGAAATATTATACATGTGGAACATAAACTCCATATTAATTTTGATTCATCGTCTTCGACTGCATTCAGTGAGAATAGCTCTTTATGAACCAAGTAACTTTACTGATAAACTAACGACTTTTTAACATAAATCTTAATTTTAATCTTTAAACTACACGATTATAAATAAAAACATCTTTTTGTTTTTATAATTATAGATTTTGAGAACCTGCTACCATCAGTAAATAAAAAGAATTCTACGTTCTCCATTCTCCATATCCCAAGCTTAAAATCATCTTTATCTATTACAAATTTCTTGATGTATTCCATATCCCAAGCTTAAAATCTTCTTTATCCATTACAAATTTCTTGATGTATTCATATTCTAACAAATAGTTTAAAATAACTGAGATTATCTGCAAATAGTCTTAATAAAACTGAAACATAAAACTACAAAGCCATTTCAAACTTGAAGACCAACCATTTTTAAGCACTTCTCCCTCTGTTGTTTCTAGGGAGTTGAGATAGAAGTGGAGGGAGATAATTGCAGTGATGATTTGCATACACACTGAAAAGAGTGAGCACACCAAATTATTAGTAGACGATGGTGAAGAAGAATATCAAAAAGTATTGTGGGGCTCTTCGTGTATGGACGGCCTACACGTGTGTATGATTATCAGATTTACCAACATTAACAAGGTTTACTAATGCCTATGAAATGACTCGGAAGGCTTACAAATGTTATAATTTGTGAACAGTGACACAGTGCGTTGTGGTAACGCTATGAGGGATATTAAATATTATAAAATCCAGAAAAAGGTGCCCAGAGCAATAATTTTTGTTAAGGTATATCATACATATCTGGCAAAGATCAAATTGCAGTGAGGTGTGCTTAGGTCATGGGAATAATAGCAAAGATAGGATGTTTCAGAATTTTGCAGAATAGTGGCCTCTTTTTGGAAATGTTAAGCAAGAATAGTCTTTGTTGATGGCCTCTTTTTTGAAATGTTATGCAAAAATTATTCCTCATGCAAATTTTATTCCTTTCAAGATGTAAAGGATTGTTCTATGTCAATAATTTTATTATTTTTAAATATATTTATTGTTTCAATTATTTGATTAAGTAGGTTGTAGTTTAATCATGAGAGTGATGGTGTAGAAGGAATTGCTTAGTCATCCATCAAGATACAAATGTCAAGGGATACCAAAAAAGGATGAAGTTAGGATCATGTCATAAGTAAATTTGGTAGAATAAATACCCCTCATTTCTTAATTGAAAAAATATTTTATACATTTAATCTGTATAAAAATAAAATTTCAATATAAAAAATCTTTTAATTTATATTTTATTTTTCGAAAAATTATTATTCTTATATTCTTAAATATATGTTCACCGTCTTAAATTAGATATTTCTAAGATTCTAAATTCTTCATTTATGATATACCCTTTGAAAAAATATAACACTCTTACATATTTATACTTCTTGATTGTTTTATTTTAAAAAAAATTGAACATTGAAAAGGGAGTTAACTCTTAGCATCCTTTAAGCACAAATAACTTTTCAGGGAATCAAAGTAGTTAAGTGGGGGAATGTATGCATAGGAGGGGCATATTTTCTTTTCATTGTGCTGCCTTGTTTTTTTAAGTAAAAGGAAATATAATTTATGATATGTAATAAAGGATATAGGATAAATTTTGTGTTAGATTTTTTGGTTTGATGTATTGTAGATTATAATCTTTAATTTATTATTAAAAAATTAGTTATGATTTTTTTATAATTTATTTAAAAAAATTATTTATTATTATATAAAGTATAAAACATCAAAAAAAAAAATAATTTATAATGTTTATAATTAGTAAATTAATAATCTTTTAATAAAATATATAAAATTAATTTCATTAAAATATTTTTCAGGTATAATTTGTAAATTTTTAGATCATTAACTAAAATTTACACATATAAATTTTGAAATATTGACAATTCTTTTTGAAAAGTAAATTTATTATATTCAATAAATTAAAAATTTATTTATCATTATTTTTAATTTTATTGAGATTAAGAAGATGAATCAAAACCAATTTTAATTCATACTTTATTTTTCAAAAAATTATTTTTCTTATATTCTTAAATATACTCACTATTTTAAATTAAATGTTTCTACAATTTTAAAATCTTCATTTATAATATATTAATAAAAGAAAAACTTTATACCCTCTTAAAAGACATAACACTCATTCATACTGCTTGATTGTTTTATTAAAAAAAAACATTGAACATTGAAAAAGAACTTACTTCTTGCATCCTTTAAGCACAAATAACCTTTCAGGGAATGAAAGGAACTAAGTGAGGAAATGTATGCATTGGAGAGGCATCTTTCCTTTCATTATGTTTTGTCTTGTCTTTTTTAAATAGAAGGAATTATAATTTATAATGAGTAAATGAGGATTTTAAATAAATTGATTAAAAAAATTATATATAATGTATTTTAAAAAATTATTTATTATTTTTTAAATTATAAAATATAAAATCTCTTATAATTTATAATTAATTAACTGACAACTTTTCAATAAAATATATAAAATTGATTTTATTAAAATATTTAAAATTTAAAAAAAAATATCAATATTTAATATATATATATATAATTAATAAATTAAAAATAATTTTATATATAAATAATTATTAAATAAAATTTAATTTTTTTAATAAATTTAAAAATAATTTATATATTATAAAAACATCGATTACCAAAAATCAAGACCATCAATTTAATACAATTATATATTTACTCGCAAAGCATGAAAGTGAGATTGTATTACTATTTAAATGGCAATATTTACGTTTATTTAATGTGACAATCAATTTTTTATAATTTTAAAAATAATGAATTGGAAATATGACAGAATTATTATCATTGTCTAACAAATATGTTCGACACATTTATAATTAGGAAAGGGTTGGATTTTTTTGACATAAACAACTAAAATATTAAGAAATATGTAATGATATATTTCTTCGATCAGATGATTCAAAATAAAATATTTAAATTAAAATCACGATATATATATATATATATATATATATATATATATATATGAGAGATAAAAGAAAGTTTGTTTGTTTGTTTTTTGGTCTTATATATTATGCGATTAGAAATTTGGAGGGCGGTCTTGTAATATCCCCTTCAAATAGAGAATATATATAGACAAAAGTTCTGAATTGCTTTTCTGTGTACTCTAAATTTTGTATGAAATAAGAACAAATTGTGATTTTTTGCAAAATATCTTCAATAATAAATCGACCACAATATAATCTCTCAATAGCAAATCAAAGATCTTATCACTTGTTCAGATGATTACAATTACAGTCTTCTCTCATGCATATAAAAGAATATTAAAATACGGTCTTAAAAACCTGATTACTCTAGCAAACTGGTAAATAACTTGCAATTTGGACGTCTCGGCCTTGCTGTGTCGACACACAGTCACCGACGTCAGTTTTACTGTCATCGTCGGTCCTGTTGGTCGGTCTACTCTATCGACGTCGGTCTGCAGACGGCCGATGTCGGTCTCTGTGATCCCTGCGGCACTGTCAACCCTGTGGCAGAACAGTACGGATTTGCACAGAACTGTACGGACTTCGTACAGCCACCAATATAGCACACCCTGTTTGCTGGTTCCCTGATCTGAAGATATATGGCTCTAATATAGAAAATATCTATCTGTATAATTTATTGAATCAAAAACATAATAAAATAAATCCCTGTAATCCTGTGATAACTTCTGTATGAAGTTACCTCTCAACTCTGTAAACCTCTGTGATAACTTCTGTATGAAGCTATCTCTCAATTCGGCAATAGATCAGCTGATATTTCACAGCCTCTAAATTTCACACACTGAAGAGTGGACGTTCTCCAATGCAAATGGAATCCTGGAACCCTTGGCTCAGTCTTCACAAAAGAAATTCTTCAAAATCAAAATCAAAATCAATAATCAATGCATAATCAATAATAGCCTCCATGAGAAACCCTTATACCCTCAAAAAGATGTGCTTGCCCTAATTAGGGTTTTTCTTAAATTAGAATTAGGGTTTTTAATTTAAAAATAGGCGAAATAATTAATATTTGATTAAATCAATCAAATATTAATATCTCCCTCAATATATGTCCGATCTTCGAACCAACTGAAGCTGGTGAATCAGGGAGTGATTCTGCACATGACCATACCAAAATAAGGGTGCTCCGCTGCATGTCAGAAGTCCCTAAAGAATAGGAGCTCAGGCAAAACATGTCCGAAAGAGCCCGAATGAAAGCCAACTGTAGGAATTCTGCTAATCGAAGCCAAGCCAAGCTCTATCATGACCCTCTATCCATCCTATCAACCTACGAAGGTCGCATAATAGGCTAATCATCAACTCTGAGCGATGTCACCTAAAAAGGGGACATGACAATGGTATTAGAGCTTTTGCTTAGAAAAAAGGAGCCCCTAAGTAAGGGACATTACAGGTCTTGACGGGGTGCAAAGCTCAAACTTGGGGCGTCTAGGTGGTAAGCCCCCAGCACTATCATTGCACCCTGGGTCGATAAAAATATCATCATTTTCAAAATTTATGCATCCTGCATGATGACATTTAAATTGACAAATTTTTATTAAGTTTAAAAAAGAAATAGTGATGTGTTTTATATATATATATATATATATATATATATATATATATATATATATATATATATATATATAATTGTAATTTGTTGTGCATGCATGTATATGCACACACATATATTTATAATAAATCATATTAAGTTTTTAACAAAATTTGAAGAAACAAGACTTGGGTGATTTATTATACTTTTTAATTATTTTTGTCACATATGTTGGAAATGTGTGGTATACCTAACATGTTTTACACCCTTATGCATAATGCAAGTTGCCATGATTAGGATTTCAAGTCTTATAAGTAGTTTTAACTCACGATATTATACCTATTGTAATACCATTTAACGAAGATGTGTGTATCAATACTTACACATTGATTAGGGTTAAACTATTTTAAAAGAAATGTTTTATTATATACTTAATAGTTGAGTTAATACAATTAAGTGTTGTTTTGTTGGGTTTTTTCCTAAAGTAATTTCTCAAGTTTAATTGTTTATGAATATTTTGAATATACTATTATTTGTTTTTTTATATTTAAGTATTATGTTAAAAATGATTTTCCTTTATAGATTTATTGGTAGTGTTTTTCTTTTCATTTGGTTATTCGAGTTAGAGTTCATCTAGTGCTTCAAAGAGAAAGGGCATATTGGCTTTCTAATAGACCTTTTCTTGAATTGGAGTTTTGTACATGTGGATCTTGGATGTGAAGGGAAATGATAGGAAGCTCAAAAATATAAATAGAGAAATTATTTGATCAAAACTTTAAGATATGAAAGTTTAAGATGGAAGATATTCTTGTGAATAAAGATCAATGGGATGTTATTTAAGGAAAAAACCTTATGTGTATGAAGATAAAATATTGGGAGAAGATGGATCGGAAGGCAAAGACTTCAATAAGAATGTATCTTTGAAATTTAGTGTTGTTAAATTTCTCAAAAGAATCCCCCACTAAAGAGCGATGGTATATGTTAGGGAATTTGTATGAGACAAAGCTTTTATTTAAAAACTATTAATTTTAAATAAGTCTTAATCTCTTAAGATGAATGATGGTGACTTTGTGACAAAGCAAATTTGAATGATATTAACATTGTCGTAAGCCAATTAGCCTCAAATGATATTCAAATGGATGAAGGAGATAAATGTATTACTTTGTTATATATTTTTTTATAGTTATGAAAAAATCTTGTTATGATCATTAGTAATATTGTGTCGACATCAAAGCTTGAGGACGTAGTCAGGTAAGTACAAAAAGTTAAGGGACAAAAAGTGGCCTACTTGTGGACATGATTTTCTTAAAATTTCAAAAATATGAACTTTTGTAGATAATTAGAGATATCTTCACTCCAAATTTGAAGATGGTGTAAGAACATGAAATGTAACATTCCGAGTCTAGTTTCTAAAACACCAATTTATTTTAAAAATTGTTAAGTATAACTAGGTCAAACATCTAAAATCTAAAGAGAAAGTCCTATTTTTTTTAAGAAAATAAAGTAGATAAATGGTCATGTAGTGCACTATTTTTTTAGCAGTGTTTAATATTTTTTGAAACACTTCAGTAAAAATTTAGATAAGATCATCTAGTTTGTGACCTATATTTTTTCAATGAATACTTTTTTTTATGAATTTTACAAGTAAAAAGATCCTAAAAACTGATAAAAAATGGATAACCATTTGTACAGTGTGCCTAACTCCCTCAAAGAAAATGAAAACCTATATTTTTTTAATGTGTGTAGAATTAGGCTTAGTTTGTGACCATATAACTTGTTTTGTACTTGTATCAATGAAAGACAAATTATATGAACATGTATAAGCATGTATGGTTTTGGCATGTAGTGGCCTAAAAAAGGTATAGTTAGAAATCAACATAGTTTGAAACCTTAAATTAGTTCAAAAATTATAAAAATCATATTTTTGGAAAGAGGAGAGCGTGTTCATCGTGATGGTATTAAGTTTTTTAATTTTAATGTTTAAATTCATAGTGTATTTGGTGATCAAAGTTGAATTTTATTATTTTTTATCATAACTCTCAGATTCGATTGTAGATTGATAGGTCCAGCTCGAGAATCCAAGCCATTCCCAAACCAAAAGGTGTGGAATTTGAATTCAAATTTAAATATCATGATCATGGTAATGTACAACATGATCATGTTAATAGATAATGTGATCACATTAGTATAAAAGTAATAATGTGATCACATTACTGTTGTTTTGCACATTAAAGTAGTGAACATGTAGATGGAACGAATTTTGGTTAATAGATAAAGTGAATGCATTATTATAAAAGTAATAATACAATCACGTTCCTATTATTTTGCACATAAAAGCATGTGGACATGCACAGGAAGCCAACTTTGGTTAGAAGTTTATATTTACTACTCTAAAATGTCAAGTATAAGTTTACATTTATTTCCTTATGTTACTTTTAATTTTAATAAATATAAGAAATTACGATCACTCTGCATCTGATAGAGTTGGTCTCACAGTTGCACACCTTATGATGTAAAAAATAGTTTTTCAAAATCCAATCTAGTCAGTACTTAGGCATTTTTTGGGTCTAAGTCTTAAACCTAGGGATTTCAGTACACAACTTTTGTAATTGGTATCCATTTTTTGGTAGACATATAGTCATTTTTTAGGTTTTTGTGCCTTCCAAATTGATTCTTGTCATTTATAGGAGTCTTAGGTTTGTAAAATTTGAAATTTGAAAACTACTCACTTTGAACTTGATCCAAAGTGGTGTGATTAGGGTATTTTAGGTCATATTGATGACATAAACACATCAAACAACCACATTGTGTTAATTTCACTTGTTCATCATCCCTCCCTCATCCTTAATCACTTCCAACTCATCCCTCATTACCCCTATTTGATATCTCATTATTCCTCATTATCCCTAATCATTCCCTTATTGACCCTCACTATTCCTAGTCATCTCTAATCATGATCTTATCAGCCATAATCACTCCTCCATTGGCCCTCGCTATCCCTCATCATCCCTAATCAAGCCCTCCCTGTCCTTCATCATCCCTAACTCTTTCCTCATGCCTCGTCATCCCTAATTGCTTCCTCATCTCTATTCACTCCCTCTTCATCCCTCCTCATCTCTAATCACTCACTCATTGACCTTCATTGTCTCTCATCATCTCTAATCACTCAAGCTTATCATCCCTAATCACTCCTTCATTGACTATCACCATCCCTCATCATCCCTAATCACTCCCTTCTCATCCCTCATAATCCATAATCAATCTTTCATCATCTTTCATCATTTCTAAGCACTCCCTCATTGACCCTCACCATTCCTCATCACTCCATCATTGACCCTCACCATCTCTCACCATTCGTAATCGTTCCCTCATCATTTGACATAAGTATATACTATAAAGATATATTTGATTCCAATCATATGTTGATTAATCCATTATAATAGAAATTAACTCTTTTATAGGACTTGTTGTGTTGTCAATACCCATTTGGGATAGTCAATTTTATTACTGAATGAATTGGATGATCTTTTAAATTCATAGTCAAGTAACATAAGTACTAACACAAAATAAAGTCTAAATTTCAGTTTATCGAATTATCTTTGTTGTGTAGCTAACTAGAGAAAACTTTATTTGGTTCTACCTTTGGTAGCTTGGTTCAAAAGATAAAAATTAAACACAAATTTCTTGTATAATTTTTTAATTCGGAGAATATTTGAATTAGATGCAAATTTATTTGGCATTTCTCATTCTTATATGACTTGAATCTTGGTCAAGTTCACACATTCAATCTTTTTGTGTGTAATGTATCCCAAATATTTTATCTCTTGCATGAACAATGAATATTTATTCATGTTATCATAAAAATATGTTTCTGCCAAATGTGAAACAGTAGTTTAGCATGGTGTAGATGTTCATCCCATGTTTTCTAAAGATTAAGATATCATCAAGGTAGATTAGAAAAATGACATACATAAAGGGCATGATGATGTCGTTCAACATCTCAGTGAATGAATTCACTGCATGAGTTAACCTAAAAGGCATAAACAACTAGTCAATCAATCCTTCCTTTATTTTTAAGACTATATTCCAAATGTCTAGAGGTTCAACATGAATATGATGATACCCAAACTTAAGATCAGTTTTGTAAAAGACCTCTACACCATGGATATGGCATAAAAATTCCTTAATATTTAGATGAGGATAATAGTTATTCACTTTAATTTTGTTAAGATTTTTTTGATTCACAACTTTGACACAAGCATAATCGGGCTTCTACAAGGCAATGATTTGGGCATGATGTGTCCAATATCCATGATTTCATGGATCTAACATTTGATCTATTCCTTCTCTAGAAAGGATATGTTGTATAAAGAGGTTTGAGGTAGAGGTAATCAATAGTATTATTTAGTGTACAGTATGTAGGAACTTATTCAGGTGACTGAAAGATATCCTTGTATTCATCTAGTTTATGGTTCAATTATTTTGTCTTTGTTATTTTTGGATAAACCACACTATGATATGGTGACATAAGTATGTTATTACATTTAATTCTTACTATCAAAAGTATATAATTTTTACTATAACTGACAAGATTCTTTCACTTCTTGGCACTAATGATTGGAAGCTTATGAACTAACTACAATATATGGTATTTCAAATCATGATAATCTATCACAACATTTCAAGGATTTACTTCATATACTACATGTCAATGGTAAATATATGGTTGACCACATGTAAAACATCACACACCTCTAATGGTGAGAATGCACAAAGGATTGCATCTTTAAAAAGTTTGATTTTATACACCAAATGACACTACTATGTGATCCATTTCTCAAGGCCTACACTAGACCATACATTATGAATGATGTATAAATTTCAAGTTTAATTTTTTAAATGATAATCTATCACAACATTTCAAGGATTTACTTCATAGACTACATGTCAATGGTAAATATATGGTTGACCACGTGTAAAACATCACACACCTTTAATGGTGAGATGTCACAAAGGATTGCATCTTTAAAAAGTTTAATTTTATACACCAAATGACACTACTAGGTGATCCATTTATCAAGGCCTACACTAGACCATACATTATGGATGATGTGTAAATTTCAAGTTCAATTTTTGAAAATATGATTTAGGAGAAATTAAAGTCTTCAAACTTCCATTGGAAATGATGAAGTGTATTGGCTCACCATTGATCTACATTTGTTAATGAAATAATATTTTTAATTCATATAATTTATTTTCGGGGGAAGTAGAGATATTTTTAGAACCAACCATATCATTGAGTTCATAATCTATTATCTACTTACCTTTTTATAGTTCTAGATAACTTGTACCCACTTCTCAAGATGTCCAAGTAGAGAGATCATAATGTGACACTCTCCATTGGATTAAATATTGAAGTTATGAATTGAACACCACTTTCCAATATTGGACTACTTGTTATAATCATTTGAAAATTATTTTCCACTCTCTGGTATGATAACTCAATCAATAAACATACAAATAGAAGGCCCTCAATGTAATTATTCGGATCATAAAATGTCCTCATATGGAAATAAATGGATTGATTTCAAGAAATCACATAGCTTGGTGATCCTCATGTATTTACTACCAATTTTTAGTTTTATGGTGGTTTTACATGCTTCTCCTTTTTTTACAAATTTTTAATTGTGAATTACCTCATTTCTTATAGGCCCATATTTTTTCATAGGTGTTAAATAAATATGTTTCAAATTTGCCTCCACATCATTTTGATCACTATGTCTTATATTTTATGTTAGCACTAAACTCTCCACTTGTAGCTCTAATCATTTTTAAACCCCAACAAAATACCACCATCAAGGTATTGGATGGAGTGATTAAGGATGAGGAGGGATTAGGAGGAATTGAGTAGAGATGATGAGGGATTCAATGGAGATGATGAGGGATGGTGAGGGTCAATGAGGGAGTGATCATGTAGGATGAGGGAGTGATTATGGATGATGAGGGATGGTGAGGGTTAATGAGGGAGTTATTAGGGGAGATGAGGAACAAAGAATGAGTGATTATATATGGTGAGGTATGATGAAACAATCATTAGGGATGATGAGGGGTGGTGAGGGTCAATGAGGGAGTGATTAGGGATGATGAGGGAGTCATTATAAATGATGAATAATGGTCAAGGTCAATAAGGGAGTGATTAGGGATGAGGAAGGAGTGATTAGGGATGATCAGAGAATGATTAAGGAAGATGAGGGATGGTGAATGCCAATGAAGGAGTGACTAGGGACAATGAGGGGATGATTAAAGATGATGAGGGATGGTGAGGGTCAATGAGGGAGTGATGAGGGATGAAGAATGATTGATTAGGGATGATGAGGGATAGTGAGGGTCAATGAGGGAGTAATCAGGGATGATGAGGGAGTGATTAGAGATGACTAGGGATAGGGAGGGTTAATGAAGGAGTTATTAGGGACAATGAGTGATGATGAGAGAGTGATTAGGGGTGATGAGGCATGAGTAAGAATTGATTAGGGATGATGAACAAATGAAATTAACACAAAGTGATCATTTGATATGTGTAGATCATCAATGTAAATTATGTTACCCCAATCACACCACTTTGCATCAATTTCAAAGTGAGTGGTTTGAAAATTTCAATTTTGACAAACCTAAGACTCCTAAAAATGCCAAGAATCAATTCAGAAGGCACAAAAACCTTTAAAAATGACTATATGTTTACCAAAAATGGACATAAGTTGTAAAAGTTATGTACTAAAATCCCTAGGTTTAATACTTAGACCTAGAAAATGCCTAAGTACTGACCAAATTGGATTTTGAAAAACTATTTTCTGCATTGTAAGGCATGCATCTATGAGACCAACTCTATCAGATGCAGAGTGACCCTAATTTCTTATATTTACTAAACTAAATTTAAAGTATAACTTAACATTTAGAGTAGTAAATATAAGCTTCTGGCTGGAGTTGGATTCTTGTGCATGTCCACATGATCTTATATGCAAAATAATAGGAACATCATCACATTATTACTTTTATAATAATGTGATCGTGTTATTACTTTTATAATAATGCGATCTCTTTATCTATTAACCAAGAATCACTTTGTCTACATGTTCACTACTTTAATGTGCAAAACAATAGTAATGTGATTGCATTATTGCTTTTACAATAATGTGATTGCATTATCTATTAACATGATTGTGTTATCTATTAATGTGATCATATTATATAGTAACATGATCGTATTATTACTCGATAATTACCAATCCATAATTTAAATAACTTGATCATGTTATGTCAATAATGCGATCGCATTATGGAAAATATCCACAAAATTATCCCCCAACTGTGTGTACTTACCCATTCATATCTATGTTATTATAATAAATGAGGGAAAAGTCTATAGATGATCATACAACAAAGGATGCACTGTTTGTGAAATGTTATTGAAAATAGATCAAGGGAAAGATAATTGAAGTCTATAGGTAAATCTAAATTTCCAAGAAGACACTGAAGAAATGTTGAAACTATAATAAAAGTGAACATTGTAAGAAGTGGTGTAAATTAAAAAAAAAGGTTAAAAAAAGTAAGGCATGTGATGATTTCCCTTTCATAGAAGCAAATACCTTCACTACAGAATCAAGAGTTGTATACTTGGCATCTTTTGAACAAAATATTCTCTCACATGAAAAAATATATGGGTTTTTACAATAACATTTGGGATGAATTCCCTCCCCTATTATAAGGGGAGGTTTCATTTATTCAAAACCAAGATTTTGAAAATAAAAAACTATATGTAGACACCTAAATTTTGTATTATAAATTTGGAGTTAACATCAACTTTGACATATCTTCACATACTTGGACTTGTACATACACATTTAAATATTATGCACACTTTCCCCTATTTTTTTACCCATGTATTATTTTAATCAAATTAATTTACTATGACACATATTTAGGATCACCCTAGTCTATGTAAGAGCACTCCATAATCCTAAGAAAATTGTCATCATATTTTAGATCATCGATTTTCCCTCTTTAGATAGTATCGATAGCACTCAAATAGTTGTGGTTTATAACAATTATTTATCTCTATCGGTAGTGATCAGGAACCATTAATGATTAATTTTAAATTGGGATGTATCCATTAGGTCAATCTAGACATGTTTCATGGGTTGGTTATAGTTGGAAATATCAATGAGCCATATAAATACAAAACAAGCTTAAGATCATATTCACTTGGTCATTTTCTCACTTTTGGTACTCATCTTAGAAATTCTTATCAAGTTTGATAAATGTTCTATCACTCCCTTGAGACATCATAAAAACATACATATCTAAAAACCCCTCAAATAAGTATTTCTAAAGCCAAATCTGAACACAAACATAGGTCAAATTTGCATGTTTTCAAGTGTCAAAAGTTGAAAATTGCATTACATTATAGCATGATCATGATGGTGCACACACACACACTTAGGTGTGAGAATTATGTGTGGTTTTAGCCCTCTTCAGAGGATTGGAATGTATGGAATGCTTAGTCACTCATTGAGGAGTATTTGAGGCTATCCAACCAATATTTTTAACCCATTATTCCAAGTCAATCTTGTGTCAAAAGTGAAACTATGGTTTTTAAAGCAAGGAGAAGTAGATCAAGGATTAACATATAGGACTAATATAAAATACACATAAATAAACTATATATATGTGTAGACACATAAATCTAAGGTGGAACTGGTGTATACAAGAAGCTAGGATAGTACCACTAGAACTTGGACAATACATATCACCATAGGGGTCTAAGTTTAACTAACAACACTTGTTTGCATAGGTTTTGAGGTTGTGTTTCATAATTTGAGTAGTCACAAATAGTTAGACTTACTTTTCAAAGATTGTGATGAATACCATGATTATAATAAATAATAAAATAAATTAATTGCATCTTTTTCACTTGTTTTTTCAATTCTAAATATAGTAAATGCATTAGCAATTTGATTTTTACATTCATATTTGTATGGTTAATGACCTATCTTAAAAAAATCTGAATTTAAATAATTTTATCATATGTAGATTACAAATTAATCAAAAACTAAGTAATATATTTTGGTGAACCCAATCATTTTCTTGATCACAAAAAACACTAGGTATTTTTTACCTTAGGGCATGTCTTTCTTTCTTATGGTTTCATATTCATCCTTCATTAGGGTTTAATTTCTAGTTTTCCTTTATTTTAATATAATCATAATCAAAGTCTTATAATTAATGTGGATGATCATAATGGAAATAATTATACTAATTTTCATGATCAATATGATGGTATAGCTCAATGTGAACTTATTGAATATCTTAAAATGAATCCACACATGATTGGTGTACTATTACATGTAACTAGACATGAAAAGTTTTTTTTTGCTAAGGAACCTACATTTTAAAATGAAATGTTAAAATTTTAAATGATACCAATTCAGCTTTTAAAGGGATAGATTATTAAATAAGTGTTTAGACCATTGTTCTTACTGTTACTATTCATATGTCTACACCTAAGGCTACACAAGTGATGACCACCCATGTTATGGGGGAACACAAGTTAATTCACAAATTTATATGGTTATTCTTAAATGCAACATACTTTTTTGCCTCCTAGGCTTCTTACTCATGTGACATCATTTATTTCTAATCAATCTCCTACGAATACTACTTAAAATCTTATACAACCCCTTCTTTATATTCAAGCCAAGGTTTCCAAACTATAACAAGGTTCATATAGAATGAGCTTTTCAAAATTTTATCAAGCATTATTACACAACCCTTTGGCCCCAGATATTCCCACCTATCCTTTTCCCACAATTTTAGTTTTGACATATCTTGGCATACTTAGACTTGTGTATACACATTTGAATAAGAATCAAATTTGGTTTTAGACACTTGGCAATGTCAGTTTTGACATATCTTGGCATACTTAGACTTGTGCATACACATTTGACTCTTGTGAATACTTTCCCCTATTTTCTTACCCACTTTTTGTCTTGACCAACCTAATTTATCATTAAAATATTTAATTCAACCTTAGTATGTGTAATAATGCTCCATAATCCTAAGAATATTATTGCCATATGTCAAATTATTATTGTTCCCTCCTTGGATTGTACCATCAATAGTCATATATTTGTAATGTTTTACAAGTGTCTATCTTTGTTGGTAATGTCTAGGCACCCTAAACAACTAATTTTCAAATTGGAACATTTCCATTATGACAACCTAGACACATTTCATGGGTTGTATATTTTGGGAAATATCAAAGAGTCTTTTATAAAAAAATCAATCATAAGGTCATACTCACTTGGTCAAATGCTCACTTTCTGGCACTCATCTTGGAAAGTCTGATCAAACATGAGAAATACACTAACACTCCCTTGAGACATTATCAAAAAATCATAATCATCTAAAAAGCCCTTTAACGAGAAACTATATAGCCATGTTTGTACACAAATGCAAGTCAAAATTGCTTGTTTTCAAGTGTCAAAATTTGAGCATTGCATTACATTCTAATGTGATCATGATGGTGCGCGCACGCACGCATGCATGTGCGCGCATGCACACACACACACACACACACACACACACACACACACACACACACACACACACACACACACACACACATTTAGATGGGATAACTATGTATAGTTTTATCCCTCTTTATACTATTAGATTGTATGAAATGTTTAGTCACTTAGTGAGGAGTGGTTGGGGTTGTCCAACCCTTTTTTCCAAGTAAATCTTGTATCAAAATTGAAACTAGGGCTTTCAAATAAAGTATGATCAAATCAAGGACTAACAAATAGGACCAAGATAAAATTCATATGTATATAAAATCTACATGTGGAGATGTAGTGATTTGAGGAAGCAAAAACTTCCATAACTAATTAGGATAATACTGATAGAGCCTAGATATTATCATTCATCATAGGGTTTGAGCTTTACTAGGAATGTCAATATAATTTTTTAGGTCTTTTTTATTAATCTGAGCAGTTACAGAGTAGATAAACACAATTTTAAAAGACTATGATGAATATAGTAAGAAACATAAATTAAAAAATTAATAATTCATCTATCCTCCCTTGCTTTGTCAATTCTAAATATAGTAAATTCAATATCAATAGTGTTCTTTTAGAATCAACTATGCAAAAAAGTTATTTTTTGACATTTCATATCTCACTACTGGATCCATATTTAGGGAAGAGAAGATTGGATCCAATACTTGAATATGAATAAGATACATCTAAAATGTTGGAAAAAAAACTTTATTGTGTAATTGATTCTAGAAGAACATTATTTGTTAATACACTATAAAAAAATTATCTGAAAAACAAATTCAACATCAATCTGTCATTTACATTAGATTTGTATGGTAAATTTCCTAGTTTATTAAATTTAAATTTAAATAGTTTTATCTTATTTAGATCACATTAATCACAAAATAAGTAAAACACTATTTGAAAATATATATTAAAAATTGTATATAAGGATTTTTGTAATAAAGCATAAAAAACTAAATGAGAAAGGATTCATACCCAAAACTACATAAACCTAGAGTTCAATTTTCACATGATAAAGAAATGGAAAGATAGATCTTAATGGTTAAATTAATGCATTTGTATTTCAAATAGATGATAAATGAGAGACATATATCATCAAATAAACATAATGATAATAATATAAACAAGAATGAACATGACACAAATTTTAGAAAATTATTTCATGTATTCTCTTCCAACATGAATTGAAAATTTTCATCATTTAAGTATGCACAAAAAAATCATATTGATTGTCAAAATTCCTCTTACATTAGATGAAATTTCTATTTATAACCTTGAAGATAAGAAGTAGCTAGGTTAACTACTTTCAATGAAATTTTTAGTTTAAATAATGTCAATTAAAAAATATAAAATATTAAGACCTGGTGGGGATAGCCCAGTAGTGTGTGAGCTGAGTGTTAGAAGTGGGAGGTCTTAGGGTCCATTCCTTAGGCTAACCACCTCTATATCATTATCCCACACTAGGATCTGACAGGTCAGCTGTGAGAGTACCTGATATGGTAGACTAATAGGCTCGATGTTCAATGAGACAAGGGTTGATATGTAGCTTAAAATCTATGTTCAATGTGATGAGGTAAGCCACAGTCCATTACTATGGTTACTCTTCACAACTAGTTCTATTTTTGGTTAAATAAAGCCTATTACCCAACATTTAAAAGACCCAGTGGGGATAGCCTAGTAGTGTGTGAGCTGAGTGCTAGAAGTGGGAGGTCTTGGGGTCATTCCTTACACTGATCACCTCTATAGTGTTGTTCTCACACTAGGCTCTAGTGGGTCATCCATGAGGGTAATCGATGAAGTGGACTAGTTAGCTCGGTGTTCAATGCGATGGGGGTTGGTATATGGATTGAAACATGTGTTCAATGTAACAAGGCAAGTCCACAATCTATGGCTAGGGATACTCTTCACAATCAATTTTGGCTCTAGTTAAATAAAGCTTGTTACCCAACATTTTTGAAAGCTAGTAAAAAATGTGGGAGATGATGATAAAGACAAAAAATCATGCAAAAGGAACAGCAAACAACTCAGGTCAGAAAGTAGATGGTGCAAGTGCAACTTGAGGGAAGTGATCAAGGAGGTAAAATAAAGAGAAGTTGATGGAGATTGGTCAGGAAGTGAATAGGAGTGAGCTAAAGGAAGTAACATAGTATGAAGGGTCATCATGGAGTGGCTTCAAGGGCAAATAATGCTCTCTTGAGAGAAAGGAACCCTGTAACACTAGGTATTATAGATGAGGTAGCGAGGCTAGAATCAAGTATTTAGATCCTTTCAAACTAAATACTGACATTAGATGAAGGTGTCAGATCAGATTAATTGAATCCTCAGGTGATTGTGTTTGAAGGAGTAGTGTTTGAATATAACCTAGAAGAGTTGAAGGTGAAGGGTTTGACTAGAAAGTTTGTAGGAAAATGGCTAGCCATTAGTGTAGTAGAAATTTGGATGGAAAAATATTAGGGTCTAGGAATATTCCTCGAGTTCATCCTAAAGGGTTTTTTCATGATTATATATCCATTATTAGAAAAAAACATGAAAATTTGAATGGGGGTACGTGGATGATGGAAGATGTCAGGCTATGGCTTTAGCCCTAATGCCCTAATTTTATCTTTTTTTTTATGAAATAGGGTTGATTTCCTCTCTAGATTTGCTTATATAGCCTCCCGATTGAGTATTATAAGGAGGAATAACTTAAATTATAAGGAGTTTGGGGGATTTTTTAGGCCTTCACCTGATCACCAATGAAGGTGTTCTAACATCCCATGCTAGAATTTGTGTGATGATAAACCTGGAGGCCAAAATCCTAGAGAGCATATTATTGTAATACCTAAGGGGATGTTGGGAGTAACACATTGATGTGAAAAATATTCCATTTTGATTATATAAATGTCATAAAATAGGGCATACTCACAACTAGTGTCTGGATAAAGATGCCCCTATAAAGGGAAGCTAGTCATTGGCTATAAAGCTTGGACCACAGTCTAAAACTATGCATCAACATAATAAGTAGTAGGTGATTCTCATTAGGGAAAGGAGGCAAGAAAATCCTTTTTCTTATGGTTTTAATGTGGAAGACACAATCAATTTGAAGAATAATTTATAATTAGGGGAACATTGTCACCTAATACCATGTGTAAGGAGATTCATTTTATCTCCTCTGAAGCTAATAAGCTGAAAGAATGTTTGGATCAAAAAAATGAAGTTGGGATGAAGGAGGACCTATTTGAGGAAGTGTTGAAATCACAAGCAAAGGACTCAAGTTGGCTATGGGATCTCCATTTATGTCCAGTGGCTAGTGATTTGAGTGATGAAGAAGAGCTTAATTCTAGGTAGGTGTTGACCATTTCTCAAAAATATTCCCTAATTTCATAGCTGAATTTCAGTTCTCATAATAAAAGAGGAAGAAAATATAGAAAAGTAATCACAAAAGAGGAAGTTTCCAAAGGTAAGCAATCTACCATTGAGCTTTCCTTTTTTCTTGAAAAGCGTGGGGTGAAATGCCCCTTAGTAGTGCTATGAATATCTTTTCCTAGAATTTTAGGGGTTTGATTGCCTGTAAAAATAGGCATCTGGTAAGGTGTCAATTGGTGAAGCAAGGATGTGATCTTTTTCTGTTTCAAGAAACAAAACTAAGAGTAGATAAGGTTGAAACTCTTATGATTAAAAGTTGGGGAAGATGGGAGGCTCTATTTTTGGAGTCCTCTATGGCTTCTAGATGTTTGGCCATCTTATGAGGCCCTCACAAAATCTGAGTGGAGCATTGTGACTCTAGGTCCAATTGGCAGCTATGTAAAGTTTTAATGTCTATGGGCCAAACTTTGTGGTCGTCAAAGCAAAGTGTTGGCAATAAAAATTGGGGTATATTTCTCTTTTGGGGAATCAAATCTATGTTTTAAGCAGTGACTTCAATGCCATACTAGATGGGTCAAAGAAAAAAGGTGGTTTGGGGTGGTATACATAGTCTCAGAATGATTTTTTTAGATTTGTAGCCTCTATTGAACTAGTGGATATGATTCCTAAAAATCAATTTTTTTCCTGGATGAATCGTTGGGATGATTTTTGTAACATTGCAGAAAGGTTTGATTGGTTCTTAGTTTCCCAAGAGTGTATGAATCGGGATTGGATTCTATAAATCAATGTCCTTCATGTAACGACCACTCAGGGTTTAAAAAATAATACAACATTAATGATCCCTAACTAAATGCATCATTTAACATATCTGAAATATCAAACATAAGGTTTAGGTGCTAATTCGTTTAGTTAGTGATTAGAATTATACATGTTGATTTACTTTCAATCATCCATAATAATAATTCAGCCACTGTTGTTTAAATAGTTCAATAACTACAAATAAGTTATAGCCAACTATTATTATGTTACATTTTATATCAAATAATACATCTATACAATAATGCATAACTGAATAATCAAATTACAATAATGTAATATTCCACAAAACATACGAGTCTCAATATATTCATTAATATCTGGTAATCTATACTTTTATCCAACTTTTAAAATAAATAAAATTACAACATGACAAACTTAAAAACAAAATAACTCCAATACTTACTACGAATTGAAAAAAAACACTAGACCTTTAGATTAGGTAGACAACACATTAAAACCCCTCTTACAAATATTTAAAGAAACAAAGATGATTTAACCCAAGAAACACCACCCCATCTCCTCCAAACACACACTAAATAAACCAACAAAACCCTTTACTTAAGCTCGAGGAGGATCCTTTTCATTCACATAGTTAAAAGAGAAAATGCTTGACATGCCTCACAGTAGCAACAACCATCATATGTGCATAATCAATCATTTCCTGTCTAAGAGGATTGTTTCCCCTCACATAATTATACAGCCATAAAAAATAGAAAACACTAGAATTTCAAAACTGCAAGTAGAAAAGAGGCCTCCATCTTCCACAAACAACATTGTTACTACCATCAAAATAACCAATCCCATCAAACTTCATGCTCAAACAAGCCCTCTTGATACACTATAACCCAACCAACACAACCCAAAAACTAATTATGATTGTTGAATTTAATCATTATGAAGCATTGGCCTTGATTGAGGATCCTACTTAATATGGTCCCATAGTATTATAAGAGAAGTGTTTTAATGTTTATCCCATGAATTTTACATAACTTTTTTAATTGTAAATTTTGATATGTAATTTCTCAAATGTTAAAAAGATATATGGATATTTTTATTTTTATTAATAAATAAAAAATCATGTTAATATGAAATTATTATGATTTTTTTAATAACTATATAAATAACATAAAATTGATTTAATATTAGAAATTTTATTTTTTATTTTTTACTGATAAATTTATAATATTTATATTATTACAAAATTGTTATAAATTATATATAATTATATGAAGAATATTAAATTAATTTAATAATAAAAATTATAATTTTATATTAGATATTTTAAATCGTCATAGTTTATTGTAGTTATTTAAATTATTATTTACATAAAGGAATGAATAATATTTTTAAATTCCATATTTTATTTGGGTAATTTTTATGTAGACATAGAAAAGTGGAAATGATTTGCATGCATTTCTCTTATAATGAAATACAACGAGATTGATTGATATTTAGATATTTTTATAATGTTTACGAGACCAATGAAATAAGAAAAAGACAATCCTTTTTGTTGATGATGAATTTAGGTTGGTGATTCGAAACAAAAATATAAAACAATCTATCAAATCACAAATATTATGAAGAGTGCATTAGATTGTCGTCTTTTCTACCATTCATCATTAATATAATAGTACTAAATTATTGAAAATGGAATAAAATTGGGAATTATAACTATTGATTTAATATATGTGCATGGAATATGACACAACAAAAATATCAAATATCCCTTTGTGAGATATTTACTACAAACACTCAAACTAAACAAATACACGCTCTATGACACAAGCTTTCATACCACTGAAATATCCCTAACAAGGATATTTGCTACAAACACATAAAACACTAAAATCCAAACTACACAAATATGCTCTGATACAACTGAAATATCTTGGAAAAGGATATTTGCTACAAACACTAAAAACACAACAAACCCACTTCCTAAATCACCTATGACAAATAAAAATCAGATTTATCACACTCCCTAAATCACCTAAGTTATTATAAATTTCATATTTATAATTAAACATAAACATGGCATAACATAAAAAATTACTAAGAGACTCACTTATGATTTAATTTCACAAACCAAACATACACATGGAAAGGAACTCAAATCTGAAATACGCATATTCTATTATGATGCCACAATGAGTAAATACAACACATACCACGATAGACTTAATTGGACAATAACACATAACATATATGTATTGGAAATCATACTGAAAATAATCTATTGCAAGAAATGGAGTATTGAAACTCTCTTGCTTTACAAGGATGAACACACCTCATACAAAGGGTGAAACTCTCACACAACTACACCCTGCAACATACACCAATGGAGAAGACTCCTCCAAATCAACACCACACACAAAGCTCCACACAATTGGAAAACCTGCAAATGAAAGATAATACAATACAACTAGTGTGGGTGGAATCTTTCACCACCAAGACTAGTAAATCTGAATCAGCTCTAGTATAATCCCTAGATGGAATTGTCACAACTAATGTGGGTAGAATCACATCACCATCTAGACTCGTATAAAACTCAAGGAATGAATCCAAGATAGGGAGGATTGAACATGCAAGTTCAATTACAAAGGGGCTTTGGGGGTTTATCAAATGCATACATTCCTCATGGAGAAGTCTCATATTTATAGATTTCAAAATGAAGAAGGAAAAAGAAGAATTATGAGAAGAGAGAGGAAAATTGCGCCATACTCCAAGTGGGCATAATAAACCCATGTGGGATGGTTGTCTTATTGTGCAAGACAATCCAAAAGGTAGCCACCCTCTTTTGTCTTTGCTCTCCACTTCTCATGTGACACCAAAAATGGCATCCCACTTCCTCATGTGAGCCAAATTACCAATAGTACAAGTTTGGCTTTTTCCCTCAAGTGCCCATAAGCTTCCAAACTATCTTTTGACTTTTATTTTCCACTTTATCCATGCCAAAACACTATTCCCCAAAGTGTGGCACCATTACTATTCACCCATGTCTTTACATAGCATGTGACTCATTAAAATATTCATTTTAAGTCACAAAGCGGAGTACTATGCCCCACCTCTTCACATGCATCATGTGGCTCATGCCACATCACTCCACAAGTCACCTCCTTATTGCATCATCAATTGTATCATCTTCCACATCACATGCCATGTCACCTTCCACATCACTTTTCCATGTCACCGCTGAGTTACTTGCAATGTCACTATGAATAGTGATCTACCATGTCATTATGAATAGTAATAGTGAATAGTGTCAATGAATACTACTTTTGAATAGTACCTATGAATAGTGATCTCCACACTACTATTCCCTTACAACACCTGAATTAGCCTATGAGAATAAAATAAGCTATCGAGACTTTGCCAAAAGACTTGTAGGAAGTAGGCGACATTACAATCCTCCCTTCCCAGAATTGCTTATCCCTAAGTAATTATAGATCAAGATGCTGTAAGATCTACTCATCTTCCCATGTGGCATCTTCCAAAGGCAAATCCTTCCATCACACTAGAAACTCCCTGATGATACAGTTCCTGAGCTTCTTCTCTCACACCTCCAAAATTGATTCTGGAACTAGAATCAATTTACCCTCCTCATCCATTAGTGGCAACTCCTTAGATGGTTCAACATGTTATCCAAGTACCTTCTTGAGACAAGATACATGAAAAACATTATGAATTCTACTATGTTCAGGCAACTCTAACTCATATGCAACCTTGCCAATCTGCTTCAAAATCTTAAGGCCCATAGAATCGTGGCTTCAATTTCTCCACATCATTCTTCTTCAAGGAAGCTTGCTTGTAAGGCTGTAAGCGAAGAAATACCAAATCATCTACATCAAATAACCTCTCTACCCTGTGTCGATCTACATACTTCAATTGGTTTTGGGCTTAGATCCCTCATGATATCTTGATTCTCTTCAATCCAATCATGAGCTTTGAGAGCTCGACTATCTGTTATCACTAGATCTACAAAGGAGGAGGCATCATACCCATAGATTGCCCTAAAGGTGTCATACCAATGCTCATATGATGGGTTGTATTGTAGCAATGCTTTCCCAAGTACAACCACTTCACCCATGCCTTCTGATGGCCTGTCACATAACTTCATAAATATTCCTCGATCTATTTGTTCATGATCTCGATCTAGTCATCGATCTTTGGATGATAGCTAGTGCTTGGGGTTAACTCAGTACCTACCAATCTAAAAATATCCTACCAAAATGCATTCATGAATCGGTTGTCTTGATCACTAACTATGTTTTTAGGCAATCCATGTAGCCTTAAAACCTCCTCAAAGAATAATGTTTCCACCTGAGATGCATTATACTCCATTGATATTGCAAATAAATGAGCATATTTGGTCAATATATCAACCACCACATAGATGTAATTCTTACCTTGAGCCTTGGGCAAGCCTATAATGAAGTCCATTGAAATGCTCTCCCACTTCTGGTTTAGAATGGGCAATGGTTGGAGTATTCCTACATGAAATGAGTGTTTAGCTTTGCTCTACTGACAAACTAAACACTCTCTGATATGATTGAGGACATCATCCTTCAACCCTCTCCAAGAAAATATTTATTGAATATATTTGTAGGTCTTGAAGTACCCTGGATGTCTAGCCAAAGGGGTGTCATGTATGGCACTCAAGATCTTCTTCTTCATTCATGACTCAGGCACAATGTATACTCTACACTTGTAGAATATCACATCATCAAAAACCTTATACCTGTCATCATGTATCAACCCATCCATGATCTCACAAGAAAACTAGTTCTTGGGATATTCAACCAAAATATGAGCCTTTTAATCTGCTAAAATTTTTGTCAGAGAGCCAAGGGAGGGTTGCCTAGATAATGCATTAGCTACCACATTATTCTTTCCCTTTACATACTCTATTTCAAAATTGTAAGCTTATATCTTACTTACCCATTTTTGTTGACAATCATTGAGGTCCTTTTGCTCCATGAAATACCTCAAGCTATTGTGATCTATTCAGACCACAAATTTGTTGCCCACCAAGTACTGTCTGAATTTGACCAATGCATGCAAAATGGCTAACATCTCCTTGTCATAAATAGGTTACCCACACTCTACCATACTTATCTTCCAACTCTCATAGGCAATAGGGTGCCTATTCTACATTAGGATTGCTCTTATTCTCACACCTGAAGCATCACACTCAAGAATGAATGATAAAAAAAAATTGGTAATGCTAACACTAGGCATGTGCTCATCACCTTCTTAAGGTGATCAAATACCTACTGAGAAGGTTTTGACCAAGTGAATGCTCCTTTCTTGGTCAAATATATCAATGGTGTTATCAACTAAGAGTACCCCTTCACAAACCTCCTATAATAACAACAAAGTCCTAGGACGCCACTCAAATGAGTCAAGGTCCTCAAATGTGGCCAATCAATGATTGTCTAAATCTTAGCCTGATCCACCTTGTCTCCAACTTCTCTAATCACAAATCCCAAATAGAGAACTTCTTTCATTCCAAACTCACATTTGGAAGCCTTCGCATAAAGCAATTGTACATACATAATACTCAAGACCTCCTCCAGGTGTCTAAGATGTTCTTCCCATGTTCTATTATAAATTAAGATGTCATCAAAGATCACTAGAACAAATTTCTATAGGTGGCAGTTGAACACATGGTTCATGCAAGACTGGAATGTTGTTGGAACAGTAGTCAATCTGAATGGCATCACCAAGAACTCATAGTGCTCAAAATGGCACTTGAAGGCTATCTTGTGTACATCCTACTCCATACTCTAATTTGATGATAGCCTGATATGAGGTCAATATTGGAGAAGTACATTGCTCCATGTAATCCATCAAATAACTCATCAATCCTGGGTATGGGATATCGGTTCTTGATGGTGTTTTTGTTGATAGTGCGATAATCAATACACATCCTCAAAGTCCCATCCTTCTTCTTCACCAACACCACTAAAGAAGTGAATGGACTAGAACTATGCCAGATATGTCCCATGTTGAGTAGTTCTTTGATAGCCTTCTCGATCTCTTCCTTAAATTGTTGAGGATGACAATAATGAGTAGTGATAACTGGCTTGTCCCCTTCCTCCAACTTGATCACATGCTCAAATCCTATGTCAAGAGGTCTCCCAGGGGGCATATCACCAAAAACTCCATTATGCTTTTTCAACAAGAGCTGCATGTCGATGTGGTACTCCTGCTTATCACTTTGTGTACTCTTTATTGAAACAAAGCAATGAATTGTCCATTTGATTACATTATGCCTAAATGTCCTCTCCATAATTTTGGCAAAGATCACTCTCAAAGCTCCATTGGACACTCCTCTTAACACCACACGCTTCCCATTTGCTTTGAAGTTTAGCTCCATAGTTTGGAAGTTCTGAGTGAACTCCCTGAGAAAATGCAACCATTGAACCCCCAAAACAATGTTGGTATTCCCAATAATAACCACATAAAAATCATTAGTCACCAAATGTTGACTCAATGTGATTTTGAGTTGTGGAACATGTTTGGTGCATCACATAGTAAAGCCATCAACTACAACCACATTTAAGCCTTTAAAGTCCTCAACCTGCAAACCCTATTGCATGACTAATGCCTCATCAATGAAGTTGTGGGTTGTCCCACTATCTATTAGGATGGACAATCGCTACCCTTGAAGTACACCATTAACCCTAAAAGCATGATATCTAGTAGTACTAGATAGTGTAGCAATCATACCTCTTGAAGTGGGCTCCTATGTTTGGGTGGGCTCTAGCCCCTTAGGCTCCTCATGCTCACTGTGATCATCTGGTACATCACTATCTGAAGTCTCACTATCTTCTTCTGGGTACACCTCAATGTAGTGTATTTTTCCTTTTCCCTTGCACTTATGTCTTGGTTCCCATGGTTCCTTGCACGTAAAACACAGCTTCTTTCTTCACAACTCATCTCTAGCCTCATTTGGAAAGATAGACTTCTTCGACAACTCAGGTTCCTTATCTTTCTTCTATGGAAAATATCTAGTAGGAAACTTTGATGTAAACTTTGACTTGGGAGTAGAGAACTTCGAGTCCCATGCTGTTTTGATAGCCTCCTGTAGGGAAGGTAGAACAAATGCCTTCACCCAACCTCATAATGGCTCCATCAACCCCTCTATAAATAATATAGTCAACCTTCTTTTAGAAACATCTATGACCATGACCGCCAACCTTTGAAATTATGAAATTTAGGCATCAAGCATGCCAAATTGCCTCAAGTGTGTCAGCTCTCTAAAGAATAACTCAGGATCCTTCCTATCGAACATGTCTATCAACCTCCTTGAGAACTCTCCATATGTATCAATGAGTTTGTGTCCTTGGGTTATCATCCCAAAGTGCCACCAATCATGTGCCTCACATTCCAAATGTATATTAGTAAATCGGATGGCCTCCATTTGGAACATGGGCTACAAGTTGAAGTAGTTATCAAACTTTTGTATCCATGCACGAGCAATGCATTTTCTTAAACCATCAAAAAGGGACATAGTCACCTTCCCCATCTTCTACTGTAACTCTTGATTGTGCCCTTTGTCTCCTTTGGACTTATTTATTAATTTCAAATTAAAAAAATCACTCGAGTTCATAGAATTTTTAGTTACCTCGTCCCAAGAATTCTACTCCTGGATGGAGTTAAAGATTGTTTCTTATGTATTCCATAATCTACCATTTGGTGGCCTTTGTTGATCTAGAAAAATAGGCTTGTAAGGCCTGGGTGTTTGGACATGGTTGCCCAAATTACTCATCTCTCCCTTAGATCCATCATGGCCTCTATTATTTTTTAGCATAAGCTGTTGCAAAAACTAGTGCATATTATGTATGGTCTCTTGATGTACTCTAGCCATATTATTGAGGGCGTCCATAATGGAGTTCTAAAAGTGTCTATCTCCCATGTTCTCCTTTTCCCTCTCAGGCTCGACCTCGAGATCAGGGTCTCCTAGGGGATCCAACACTCTACTTTTCAAATGCATAGATAAGAGAAGACTTCTTCAACAATCTACAAAATATTAGACTCCAACAAGTTGGCAAGATCACTAGCTCTGATACCACTGAAATATCCCTGATAAGGATATTTACTACAAACGCATAAAACACTAAAATCCAAACTACACAAATATGCTCTGATACCACTGAAATATCTCGAACAAGGATATTTGCTTCAAATACTAAAAACACAACAAACCCACTTCCTAAATCACCTATGACAAATAAAAATCAGATTTCTCCCACTCCCTAAATCACCTAAGTTATTATAAATTTTAGATTTATAATTAAACATAAACATGATATAACATAACAAATTACTAAGAGACTCACTTATGATTTAATTTCACAAACCAAATGTACACATGGAAAGGAACTCAAATATGAAATACACATATTCTATTATGATGCAATAATGAATAAATACAACACATACCAAGATAGATTTAATTGGACAATAACACATAACATATATGTATTGGAAATCATATTGAAAATAATCTATTACAAGAAATGGAGTATTGAAACTCTCCTGCATTACAAGGATGAACAAACCTCATATAAAGGGTGAAACTCTCACACAAATACACCCTGCAACATACACCAATGGAGAAGACTCCTCCAAATCAACACCACACACAAAGCTCCACACAATTGGAAAACCTGCAAATGAAAGATAATACAATACAACTAGTGTGGGTGGAATGTCTTACCACTGAGACTAGTAAATTTGAATCAACTCTAGTACAATCCCTGGATGGAATTATCACAACTAGTGTGGGCAGAATCACATCACCACCGAGACTAGTATACAACTCAAAGAATGAATCCAAGAGAGGGAAGATTGAACATGCAAGTTCAATTACAAAGGGGGTTTGGGGTTTATCAAATGCATACATTCCTCATGGAGAAGCCTCACATTTATATATTTCAAAATGAAGAAGGAAGAAAGAAGAATTATGAAGAGAGAGAGGAAAATTGTGCCATACTCCAAGTGGGCATAGTAAACCCATGTGGGGTGGTTGTCTTGTTGTGCAAGAAAGTCCAAAAGGTAGCCACCCTCTTTTGTCTTTGCTCCCCACTTCTCATGTGACTCCAAAAATGGCATCCCACTTCCTCATGTGAGCCAAATTGCCAATAGTGAAAGTTTGGTTTTTTCCCTCAAGTGCCCATAAGCTTCCAAACTATCTTTTGACTTTTCTTTTCCATTTTCTTCATGCCAAAACACTATTACCCAAAGTGTGGCACAATTACTATTCACCCATTTCTTTACATAGCATATGACTCAATAAAATATTTATTTTTAGTCACAAAGTGGAGTACTATGCCCCACCTCTTCACATGCATCATGTGGGTCATGCCACATCATGATCCGAGTAACATTTCAGGTGACAATTTGGGTGACGGTTCTATCCCAATTGGTGGCAGAACTTCTGGGAGCCATGACTTTTTCACCATAGCTCCGTTTGACTCCCTGTTTGAACCGTTGGAAAGATAAAAATGAGAATAACATCGTGAGATGTTATGAGCTTTGCTCGATGGGTTTTAACCCCTAAAAAATAAATATAAATTCCTTAAATTTCAATTTTAGTAGTGTAGTCTAAAAATAGTAAGCTGCTAAAAATAGTAATTCCTTGAATTCTATATTGTTGTGAATCGTGAAAGTCAAACCACTTAATCTCCCTCAAGATTGGTGACCTTACACATCCTCTTCCTATCTTCAAAATGTGTATAAATGAAGATCTAATTCAAAAATGAAATCAGACATATCTTCTCAAAGATAGGCATATGTTTGAATCTACAAATTTGATCAATAAAACATCTTTTCTCAAAGATAGCATTATTAAAATTATGTTATTCTTATTTCTTAAATTATCTTTCATCCAAAACTACTAAGTTTTAGATCAGTGGTATCAGAGCGGTTCGTCTTAAGAGTGTATGATCTCGAGGATGAGGTTAGACTACAAGAAGCTTGGGTGAAAAATACAAGATCCAACAGACTATCCACCTGTTCACTCAAATGACCTCAAATGCCAGACAACACTGAGACATCTGATCTTTTTAATAAAATAGTGAATGAATCCCTCCAACAGTAGCAAGTTTAGATACTACAACAATTCACCCAAATTCTCCAACAAATTTTGATGGCAAATTTTGGCTCCTCATCTACACCCCTACGTCCTTTTAATGCCCCAACACCCTTCAAGTTTTAGGTGAATTTTTATATCCCTACATTTGAAGGCAAAATCAATGTTGATGCAGTAAAAATTGGTTGGATCAATTATCTTCCTATTTTTCTATAAATAAATTCACCAATAAAGATAAGATCACTTTTGCTCTTTTAGAAGCATCATTGCCTGTCAAAAATTGGTGGAAAGTGTACAAGAAGAGATTTAGTATGGATGATATTGGCCTTAAGGTGGAACCTACCTGAGACAATTTCATAGAAACTGTAAAGGAAGAATACTACCCCATTGGAGCATATGATGATATGTATATAGAGTGGCAACAACTTTGTCAAGGTAAGGAACAGTCTGTTCAAGATCACACTGACATTTTTTATTCTCTATCTACGAAATTAGGCATCCAGGAAAGTGAGAAACATAAGGTTTTGAAATATCGTGGTGGACTACAATGTTATATACAGAGGGAGATATAAATCTTTAATTTGGAAACTCTTGGTGAGGCATATAAGTTTGTGGTGAAGATTGAGCAGAAGCATGGAAGAATGAATACGATGAGTCAGCCTTCAAAATAGAAAAGTGACAAAGAAGGTCAAACACGAGACCAAAATTAGAAGCAAAAGGAAGAGAAGACTGGAAAATAGTGTGATTATCACAAATCTAGAACTCACTCCAAAAAAGAATGTTAAGCCATCAAGTCCCTACTTTCTGAGTCACAATCCTCAACATCTATTGTTTTACCTCATACACACCCTATAATCAAAGAGAATGACGAAGAGATTGCAGATACTGAGACTGAGACTGATTCTATTGTTATTTCATTACAAACCCATGAAGAGAGGCCAGATGACGAGGAAAGGTTGTTTCACTCTAAGTTATGGGTGAAAATTAAGCCTCTGCATTTCATTCTTGATAGTGGAAGTCAAAAGAATTTAATCTTTACTAATATTGTGAAAAGTATGAAGCCTAACCCAAAACCATACAGTATTGGATGGTTGGGTCCAGGGAGAAACCTTCGTGTCACCCACCAATATCTTCTCTCATACACAATAAATTATTTCCAATATGAGGTCTTGTGTGATGTAGTCAATCTGGATTTTTACGATGTACTCTTTGGTCAACCATTCATGTATGATCGACATGGCATCTATGAATCAAGAACTCAAAATATCACCCTCACTCTTGGAACACGGTGCTATAGAGAACCAGAGATACCACCTTCTACATTTGTCTCCCTGATTAGTGTCAAAAAACTTATTTTCATGGTGGTCAAGACACAGAAATTCAAAAGGGTCGATGTTGCAGCGCTGACTAGACAAACAAAAAAATAACAAAAGCAAATAAATACCAAGCTGAGGAAGTTCATGGCCTTCCATCCATAGACTGATGGTCAAACAGAAATGGTGAATAATCAGGCCCAACATAGCTCCACAAAGCACAGTCCATTCCAAGTATGCATCGAGAATCAAATCAAAATATAACTGCCACACTTGATGACAAATCTTGATGCAATGGGGACCAATGCTTCTCAATGAGGGAGGAATGATCCAAGCAACATTTCAGGTGACAATTCAAGCGACTGTTCTACCTCAATTGGTGGTAGAACTTTTGGGAGCCATAACTTTTGCACCATAGCTTTGTTTGACTCCCCGTTTAAACCATTGGAAAGTTAAGAATGAGGGGAACATCGTGAGATGGCATCAAGCTCTGCTCGATATATTTTTACCTTTCAAAATTAAATGTAAATTCTCTAAATTTCAATTTTAGTAGGGCAGTCTAAAAATAGTAAGTTTCTAAAAATAGTAATTCCTTAAATTCTATATTGTTGTAAATCATGGAAGTTGAGCCACTTAACCTCCCTCGAGATTGGTGACCTTCCACATCCTCCTCCTACCTTCAAAATGTGTATAAATTAAGATGTAACTCAAAAAAGAAATCAGACATCTCTTCTCAGAGATAAGCATATGTTTGGATCTACAAATTTGATCAATAAAACATCTCTTCTCAGAGATAGCATTATTATAATTGTATTATTCTTGTTTCTTGAATTATCTTTCATCCAAAGCTCCTGAGTTTTGGATCACATCATTCCACAATTCACCTCCTTGCTGCATCATCAACTATATCATCTTTCACATCACATGCTATGTCACCTTCCACATCATTTTGTTATGTCACTGTTGAGTCACATACCATGTCACCATGAATAGTGACCTGCCATGGCATTATAAATAGTAACAATGAATAGTGGTATGTGAATAGTGTCAGTGAATAGTACATGTGAATAGTGATCCCCACATTATTATTCCCTTACAACACCTAAATTAGGCTACGAGAATAAAATAAACTATCAAGACCCCGTCAAAAGGCCTATTAGGAAGTAGGGGACATTACAAAATACATTTTGAAAATTAAAATTAAAAAAAAAATGAATATGAAGAATAAAGGAGAAAACGATGAAGACAAAACATTTGAAAATGCCCAAGTATCACAAATTATAATGTTAATGTTGATTGTGATGGAAAAACTACAATGGATATAGAATTATGTCATATGATGGACTTTATATATATATATATATATATATATATATATATATATATATATATATATATATATATATATATATATATATATATATATATATATATATATATATATATATATATATATATATATATATATTGTGTGTGTTACTAATTTAACTCTACTCTTTATTTTTCATTTTAATTTCAGGATCTTATAAGCACTTCAAGAATGATATCTCTTGACATATTTTATCTAAGATTTGTATACTAATTTATGTTATCCTCATATTTGGATATTATATTTACACCACTTAAATTTCTTATTGCATATTATATATTATAGTAAAATTTTAAACTTTCATAAACATTAATATTATTATCTTATCTTAGTGTGATTTTGAAGATATTACAATGGATATAGAATTAGGTCATATGATGGATTTTATTTTAATATTTTGTGTGTGCGTGTGTGTGGTTATGGTTTGCAAAGAAACTTGCAGTATATGGGACTACCTCGTACTCCCATCATAGGGAGGCACCTTACTTTGCTACGAATACGAGACATGCATACTTTACCTTTTGCAAGATTTGAACTTGTGACCTCCCTTTGAGGAGCACATGTCTTTCACAATTACACTAACTTGAGAGATATAATTCTCAGAGTGCCTCAGTGCATTTTTCACAAATTCAAAATCATATATCCACCTCGACAATAATATCTCTCAACATATTTTACAAAAATTTATCAAAAATATATATACTAATTTATATTCTTCTTTCCATTTAAAATTATATTACTTAAATTATATATTATAATAAAATTTTAAACTTTCCTATACATTAAGAGTGTTAGCTTTATTTTATTATGATTTTGACACTTTATCTTAGTATGGTTAGACACTAGTGGGAAAAAAAGAACACCCTAAAAGAAAGAAAATTAAAGGTGGAATGAAACAACCATTCACAATATTTCTTTTTTCTCGTGGTTCTTAAAATAGGGGAATCGAATGGGACCACTCCAATCCACTAAAATATCCGTATATACAAAAGACGAATTATTTGTTCAGAGAATCTTGTTAGACAGAAATATGCCAAGCGAATAAAGGAAGAAATGTAGAGAATCTTGTTTTGTGCAAGATTCTCTTGTTACATACAAGAAATATGCCAAGCGATGAAAGGAAGAAATGTAGAGAAACTTGTAACAGTGGAGCTTCAGGGATTGAGGTTAATTTTGTTGGCCCTGGTAGTGAGGGAAGGCCTCATCTGTACAATTACGGAGTCGGAAGCTCCAAGCATAATAGCCTCTCTACTGGCTTGTATAAACCGTCTCATTGCATTCTCAGTATAGAGATGCGCTTCTTTCACTTTCATCTTATTTCCGATTTGCTCCGGAAAACTGGACAGAACGTCATCCCCACTCATCACCGCAGCCAACTGAACAACCTCTCTCTGAAATTCGCTCAGCTCTGCCTCTTCATCAGCTGCCTCGCTCCTCATCGCCTCCGTCACATCCGGCAAAATCTCTACCACAAATGTATACGTATCCGTTTCGTTAAACAATGGGTATGCTTAACAGAGAGTATTTCCATAATAGAGAGATGCTTCTTAATGAAATTGTGTGTGAGAGACTTTCGGAATCGGTAATTCTATTTTCATGTTGATGATGGGCTACTCTAACGAAGCTTAACCAGCATGTACAAATGTTAGTAGATAATAAATAGAACGATCCGTGGAATTGAAATAGTTACGTTGTGAAATTGTCGACTCCACAGTGGTTGTCGACTCAACAATGATTGTCGACGACCAACATTTATTTACACATATTGACTGAATATTTGTGCGTGCTGGTTATACTCAAACATTACAAAATGTGATCCGAAAAGTTAATCTAAAAATAGCTCACATATCTCTCTATGCATATGCTTAATAGGAGTGGGAAGGGGGAGATAATTACCTGGGCAATCAGTTCGTGGAGTGTCTCTGTGGCTTACAACGCTTTCAAAAGTACCAGCCCAGGAATCTCTGTAAGTGAGGAAATTGGTCGTGAGATTGAATATCTTCTTGATGGATGCTGAGATGGACGAATGCTCGTACTCTGAGCTCGGATATGGTCCGCTAGGACGATGCACCACTAGGATATATCCATAAAAATCAAACATCAAATTTGACAGGTATTACAAATAAGAACAAATCCATCATATTTGGGGATGGAGTAAAATATTACCTGTGGCTCTGTCGATCCAGGGGGACACCATAATGGTGGGAACGCGCACTCCCAGTCTGTCAAACTTGAAAAAAAAAGGAGGAGAGCCAGGGATTCCGTCGGGGGAGGGCACATCGGTTGCAGGTGTGGGAACGTGATCATAAAAGCCGCCATGCTCGTCATAAGTGATGAGAAGCAAGGTCTGGTTCCACTGCGGACTGGCTCGGAGAGTCTCGTACACTTCCTTCACCAGCTTCTGCCCATTGCTCACATCGTGAGACGGGTGGTCATCATTAGCAGGGGAATCTTTGAGATTGAAGTAGCGCGGCTCTATCACCACCACATTCGGTAGGCTACCTCCCCTGGCATGGCGCTTGAACTTATTCCCATAACTGTGAAATTTGGAAACATACTTGAGCTTCCTCAGATCCCTGTAAAAGAGCGTTGTGGGAATGGCATGGTAGTAAATGCCGAAGGACAGCCCGGATTCATGGAGGGACTGGAAAATGGTTTTCTGAGGGTACCCCTTCGCAAGCTGTTTAGGAACATGGCTGGTGGCTCCGTGGGACGTTGCCGAGTAGACGAACAGTCTGTTGGGCTGCGTAGGGCCGGGCAGAGAAGAGAACCACCGATCGAATACAGCGAACTCCTTCGCCAGAGCTGAATAAACTGGAATGGCCTCTGGCCTGAACCCCTTCATTACCAGCTCAGACATATTGCTGTTTATGCTGGCCGCTTGCTGGGCGAATCCGTTCATGGGAGCCCGATTCGCCGATGTATTATCCGACCCAAACACTTGCTCTCTGATTGCTTCGAAAGAGTGCCCTGGGTTGGGATCTACGTACTCTGCGTCGTCGGTGAACAGGATTCGCTCTGAGTTGGGGTCTGTGGTGGAGACCGCATTCCATTCCTTGCCTGTAACTCCCTCAATTTCTGGTATAATCCGCTTCATCCACCCCAACATGTGGTCGAAGGATCGATTCTCCATCACCAGAATCACCATCGTCCGTATGCGACCGTCTACGCCACTGCAAACACTAGGAAACAATACCCCACACACCACAAACACGATTAGTGAAAGTCCAACCTTACTCTCTGCTGCCATGTTCCTCTCCTGCTTCACCTGGTAGAGTAGCGAATCAAAATTTCTCTACACTTGGTATGCAATTGACTGTTTGTCAGTTCGAAGTCAATTGTTCTAAATTTCTATTTTAGAGGGTTTTACTCTTTCCAGAGTCTCTATTCATTTTTGTTGGACTTGATGGAGATGAGAATAGATTATAGTAGATGTGATTTTGAAATATATATATATTTAACTAGAATTAAACAGAAGGAAATATGAAAATAGCTGATTAATTATAGAAGTCGAACTCCAATCCTGCACAGAAATAATGAAAAATTGTAACTGATTCTTATTATAACCAAAAAAGAAAAAATCTTGAAATTGCAAGGGCTGATCACTTTCTTGAAAACAGCTTTAAAAAGAAAAAGAAAATGTCTACTGTTACAGACTCAAAAGGGAATTATTAAGACGATGAATCCATTTCAAGAATGGCAGAAAAGAAAGAACATTTGGCAGGTGGGTCAAGCCTGGAATACTTTTACTCGTAATGCGTCCTTTCTGTTTTCCACGATGTCGGTGTAAAAGGTAACCCGCTGGAAGAAAATTGTTCATCATGAAGGTTTATAATTTAGCGGATTTCGATAGTTTCAATGACAGATTGCCCTGTCGATTGATTTATAATCTGCCACCGCCCCCTACGAATCGGAACTCTAGTCGAATACAGTTGTTTATCCTCAACCTCGGATTCTCTTAACATGCGATTTATTTAAATACAAAATTGAGGCACAGGTGGGAAGGATGCCACCACCGATCGACTTTTAATCGCCGAGCATAAATTGTCGGTATGTCGCAATAACAGTCGGCTAGATGAAACAACTTCTCAACTACCCATAGATTTTTCCGGTCAATAAATCATAATACTTTTCAATTGAATGTCATGACAAATTCGAGAATAATGTACTATACGTGCAAGTTATACCAGGTGGGGGTGCTATTTATGTTTTGGTGAAGTGAGGTTATCTAAAACGAAAATGTGTAAATTGGTGATTATACTTCTTTTATAATTTATAATCGTTCATTTTATTTTATTTTTTTGTATATGTAGTGTTAAGTAATAATAATTTGATATTTTTAGTCGAGGTGAAGGTAGAAAATGACGTTGTATGTTCCTTCATATAGTATAAAAATGAGCCATCCCAGGGGGGAAACATTTTGTTTCATGATGAGCTTGAGCACTGGCAAAGTGGTAGGGAAGGGAAAAGCCATATAGAACATGAACGCTGTGAAAGCTTTCAAGGTGTATTGGGTGGTGATCACATGGAATTTCAGGGGATGGACTCGAAAAAGCTTGCCCAGATCCTTTTAGATACATTTCTTTTGAAAATCAAATGATTTTTGGGCATTTGACACTTTGTAGGAAAGATGGACAGTTTCCTTTATGCATATATCCACCTGGGACATAAGTGTCTAGAGAGTTAGAAAACAAGGATAGGTCCAAAACTGGCAGTGAAGGAAAATAATCAGATTCAGAGCTTTTTACATGATATAGAAGCCCTGGGTCATCATAATAACAATGGTCAAACTAAGAGAAGCAATTTGGCACAAAAAGATGATGAACATTAGCCTTTCAGCAACGAGGTGGCCTAGAACTAAAAGGTACAATCATGATAGGTATTTGCAAAGTGTACAAGATTGAAATACTATATAAATCAGAGTTTTAGCAACTACAATAGATTAAACCAATAAATTTATTATTTTGTAAATTTAATAAGAAGTTAATGTTTCCCCTTTTCTCGTAAAGATTAGGTCATCCTCCTTTTGCATGTGAAGTTTTGATGTATAGTTTTCATTTTTACCATCTCATGCATATCATGCTTCCACTTTTACTCTTTTGTTGTGAGTTCAAAGTCATATGCTATGTAAAAGAAATAACTTGGTAATCACCTACAAAATAATTATTAGCATATTTATAGTTTTACACATATCCAACAATTTCCATTATATCATTTGCATACATTTTGTTTCCATAATCTCACATATATAAACAATTTCCATAGCATTACCAAAAACATAAGAGACACATGATATATCATCACATACATAGTCATCTAAAGTACATAAAAGGAAAGAGCATACATGAGATTAAACACATAACACATAAATAGAAAGTCACTTAAATAGACCTTAGTATCCTCATATATCTATCATATTAATGTTAAGTGTGTACAATTAAGTCTCAATTGCAATCCTATTCCAAAGAGGAAAATATGTCTCAAAAAAATCAAAATACTATAGTGCAAGTGCATGTGCAATAAGTGGCCCTAGGATCCCATCCTCCTCCTATGAGAATGCCCTAACGCCAAGGAGTGTCATGGACTCTAGATCCTAGGTTGCCTCTTATTTTTCCCTCCTAGGGAGACTATCTCCCCCCGTCTATCGCCTCAAGGTAGCATGAACTCCAAAACTCACCAAAATCCCACTCATGATCTACACTTGAGCCTCCATTGAAGTTACCCTGACCCTTAGTGTGATGATCTCCCCCACTTGACTAGCAAAAACTAAGGATGCATGGTATACCAGGGCAAACACATCTGTATGCTTGCCAATCCTGAGAGGGAGTCCTATGTCTACTACTAGTTGAGCCCTCGTCTGACCAATGTGCACATGGAAAATATTGACTAGGGTGTACCTGATCATGGTCCTCTAACTAGCAGATATCTCTACAACCAAACTAGAAATAGATAGGCATCAAATCCTCTATCATATAAAACAAAAGCAGTAAACTAACCAAGTAATATTGTTTAAAATAAATACATACATAAAGCAGTGAAATAAACAAATGAATTATTTTACTTGGGTCATCCTCATGCCATTTTAGATGTCATTCATCATCATACCTTACCTCATCCTCATCCTTCAGGAGCTCCCACTCATCCCCTGCCTCCTCCTCCTATCTCGCCTCTGGTCCCTTGCCACCCACCACTTGTTGTTACTGCAGAGGATCCTATTGGGTGGTGGTGGTGGTGGCCCAACTAGTTACTGTTGTTGTGGGGGAGGTTGTTTTGGTGGTGGTGGTAGCTTTGGTACCTTTTGCTACTAAGCTACCATTGGCAGTGCCACAAGAATGGCCGCAAGTATTTGATCTCCCCCTCCTCTAGTGAGCTACTATTGTGGTCCTCCTTGAGCTCACCTCATCCTAGTCACCCTCACAATGGGGACTCCTGGTGTTAATGGATTTCATGTTAATCTCCCAAGTCTAGTATTCCTAGCCTATGTTAGGTTGTGGAGCTAAAAGCTTCACCAGGATGCAAACAGGAGAAGTTACGGAGGATGCAGAGTTGCGGGGAGTTGTAGAATCAGTTGCATGGAAACCGGCGTCATCTGATCAACCGATGTCGGTCAGATGGTAGTGAGGAAGCAACCGGCGTCGATCACTAGTCGGCCGACATCGGTCATGGAGGAGCCGACGTCGGCAGCCTGTGCGAGAACAGGGAGTTCGCATGTTGATCCCGGAGAGTCTATTTTTGGACTGTTTGTTTACATGTCAAAGGCTAGTTGCAATCTTGAGTTGCGCGTCTAATTATTGTAATTAGGTTAGTCTAATTATTGTAAGCATGAGATCTATATATGGACTCATGGGTTGTATTGTAAACTTGTAGCTAGTGAGTAAGAGAGCAATAAGCTCCTTCAGAGAGAAGAGAGCAATGGTGCGTTCCTCCTAGTGCCGCAGTACCAAGGTGGGTACTGGTTTGGAGAATCAGCAAGGTTCTTTGTATGTGTATGATCTTGGTCAGCATGTGTGCATGACTTTCTATAGGAGATCTACAATGGTGAGTAAGGTCTAGTGATTTGCAGGTAGCAGCAGAGAGCAGGAGATCTACTTGGAGTACGGTTGTGTACTTGGTGAACTGGCAGCGTGTTACTGACTGGTTGGAGAGGTGAACATTAATTATGTATTGGAGTTGATTGTTGTGACCAAGAGAGAGAGGGAAGAAGGTCTTGAGGTGTGGCGAGCCTTTGAGGTGGAAGAAGAAGTGGCATCTTCTTTATTGTATATTCTTCTGAGTGATTATTAATAAAATTGTGTATTGTCTCTCAATTCCTGTGTTGTTTCATATTTCTAGTTACTTTATATTTCTGGTTAAATTCCATGTTTAGTTGCTAATACAAGAAGTAATCATATGTGCTCTAATTGGTAGAGCAACATCCTGACATAGTGGGATCAGAGCATGTTTATTGTTCTTGGATTACCCAACAAGTGGTATCAGAGCTTTTGGTTGGGTTGATTAACAGGTGGTTTCAGATCTGGTAGTGTTTGTTGATTACAGGTCACTCATAGGTGTTTCAGATTGAGTGGGAGTATAGCAATGTCAGAAGAAAGTAAGCTACAAATGGAGAAACTGAATAGCACGAATGGTCTGATTGATGGAAAGAAAGAGCAGGTAAAAAGAGATTGTTGGTCGGTAGAAGATCAGCGCATAGAAGCATATGTTGTAGGTGACGTTGCACAGGATGTTCTGGATAAAGTGGAATCTTTGCTTACAAATTCTTTTGCCTCTTTCCATGTAGCACGAAATAGAGCATCTTTTCATAGGTATGTCTTTGGAGACTTTGGAGAGATTTATTTAGGGGTTGGAGAGCCTTGTCAGATTATTGACAAAGGGGAAGTGAAGCTAAAATTGCAGACGGATGACACACAGTGGTTGAAGGAAGTCATGCAGGTACCAGTCTTGGAGATTAGTCTAATTTCTTCAAGAAATTTGGGTGATGAGAGATGTACTGTAACTCTCACAGCGGATACATTTGAATTAGATGGTGGTAAGAAAGTAGGTATCCTTTATCTATCTACTTATATTGCTGATTCACCTTCTGTTGCAGAGATGTGGCTTTATAGGCTTGGCCACATATGTAGGAGGGGAATGCAGGTTTTGAAGCGGAAGTCAGATGTCTTTAACAAGCTAAAGAACTGGAAAGCCTTGGTGTTCATGGAGGAGATGACGGACAGAGATTAGGTGAGGAAGCTGAATTATTCTGAGCAGAGCAGGGTTGATTTGATTAAGATTTTGATCCATGGAGAGCTCGCGAGTAAAAAGTTATCACTCACAGACGAACACAGGTACCAGCATCGATCAGACAGTAACTGATGTCGGCAACAGGGAGACTGACGTCGGTCATGAAGGAACCGACGTTGGTAGGAAGGACACAGGCATCGGCCAGGGAAATGACGTCGACAGTCAGGTTCAGTACAGGGAGCCGACATCGGTCAGGAACAGACTGGGAGATTGCCGAGATCGGTCACTGGAACGGATAATGGGCGGACAACAAGTCTCAAATGCTCATGTCGAGGTCAGAAAGGTATGTGAACCTCATATTCATTGTTCACCTTCTTTATATTGCTTACTGATAGTCATGAACTAGGAAGATGGAAGAAGCAATGCAGGTAGAATCTAGAAACAGTGGGAGCTTGGCATGGATGAAGAGTGTGAGTCCTTGAAGAAGAACCAAACAGGTGTTTGTTGGTAGAGTTGTCAGTTGGAAGTAAGCACTGAGAGACGGAATGGATTCCCAAGTTAAAGAAGAGAGTGGATGGACACAAGAGACAGAAGGCCAAGGCATATGGTCTTGAGGAAGCTGCAGGATAGTGATACAGGTTTTGACAGGTGGATGACTAAGCATGGCTTCAGTCAATGTCAGTGTAACTATTGTGTTTATCTTACCAGGTAGATGATGGTCGCAACATCATCTTGTTATTGTATGTGGTTGATTTGCTAGCAGGTTTTATACATACAGGGATTTGTTGAGCTAAGGGTAAGGTTAGTTTAGAGGTGTGTCATGAAGAATTTGGAGCAGCGAAATTCTTTGGCATAAGAGACATGGAGATTTTATCTCCAGTGGGAGCTAATGTTAAGACGGTGTTGGTGGGGTTCATGATGCAAGTTGCAGAATCAGAAAGCACACCAATGGTTGGACAATTCAAGCTTAGCTTGAAACAGGGTTCGAAATCACATGAGGTCTAGTGTAGACCTGAGTTTTCCCAATCAGTGGGGGTTGTCAGAAAGTATGGAGCCAATTCGGGGAAGGAGTACTGGAGGGCAGTTCAGTGGGACTAGCAACAGGGATTCTTGTTATGCAGGGTCAAGTTCTTCACTACATGGATATGTAGGTTCGGATGTGGCAGGTTACTTGAATGACAGGCGTAGCATCACAGGTTGTGTGGTGGTTGGTCTTCAAGATTGATCTTGAAGAGGAATACAAGCCAAGGAATAATTTAGACGGTGTACAGGTATAGGTACAGGTGCAGCTATTTATCTCCAAGTGGGAGATTGTTAGGTTGTGGAGCTAAACGCTTCACCAGGATGCAAACAGGAGAAGTTATGGAGGATGCAGAGTTGCAGGGAGTTGTAGAATCAGTTGCAGGGAAACCAGCGTCGGTCTGATCAATTGACGTCGATCAGATGGCAGTGAGGAAGCAACCAGTGTCGGTCACCAGTCGGTCGACATCGGTCATGGAGGAGCCGACGTCGGCAGCCTGTGCGAGAACAGGCAGTTCGCATGTTGATCTTGGAGAGTCTATTTTTGGACTGTTTGTTTGCATGTCAAAGGCTAGTTACAGTCTTGAGTTGCGCGTCTAATTATTGTAATTAGGTTAGTCTAATTATTGTAAGCATGAGATCTATATATGGACTCATGGGCTGTATTGTAAACTTGTAGCTAGTGAGTAAGAGATCAATAAGCTCCTTCAGAGAGAAGAGAGCAATGGTGCGTTCCTCCTAGTGCCGCAGTACCAAGGTGGGTACTGGTTTGGAGAATCAGCAGGGTTCTTTGTATGTGTATGATCTTGGTCAGCATGTGTGCATGACTTTCTATAGGAGATCTACAATGGTGAGTAAGGTCTAGTGATTTGCAGGTAGCAGCAGAGAGCAGGAGATCTACTTGGAGTACGGTTGTGTACTTGGTGAACTGGCAGCGTGTTACTGACTGGTTGGAGAGGTGAACATTAATTCTATATTGGAGTTGATTGTTGTGACCAAGAGAGAGAGGGAAGAAGGTATTGAGGTGTGGCAAGCCTTTGAGGTGGAAGAAGAAGTGGCATCTTCTTTATTGTATATTTTTCTGAGTGATTATTAATACAATTGTGTATTGTCTCTCAATTCCTATGTTGTTTCATATTTCTAGTTACTTTATATTTCTGGTTAAATTTCGTGTTTAGTTGCTAATACAAGAAGTAATCATATGTGCTCTAATTGGTAGAGCAAGATCCTGACACAGTGGGATCAGAGCATGTTTATTGTTCTTGGATTACCCAACAGCCTCTCTAGTGCCCCTATACACTACTTGGATACATGGAGGTTTCCTATGAAAGGCAACCCAAACTGTAGTATAAACCTCTTAATAGGGTGCCTCTCCATCTAGAGTTGTTTATCCCTAACCTATGTTATTCCTAAAGCTATCACAAGGTATGTTACATCATTCACCCACTAGATCAACCACTATTAGTGTCCCAACCACTTGGGGCAAAGCTATGAATGATGCCATCTCTGTCCATCTCAAGGGTCTGATAACCCTAACATCCCCAGTAGTAATCCCTCTCTGATATGGGATCACCCTCTTGTATACCCAACTCATAATGAGTGTGGGATGGTGGATAGATAATTCCTCAAGCCACGCAATCCTATAAATATCTTTGTATGTACATGTCAAGACATCCTGCACCTACACAAATCATCTAACCCCCCTCCTTAATAGCCTCGATAACATGAGACCAACTATATAATAAAATGTCTATGCCCTTGTCTCCCACGACACATGAGGAAAAGATCCAAATAATGGCCTCTCATAGGTTTGGGATATCAGATCCCTCAACCCTCAAAATTTTGACCCCAAACTTTGCACCCAAATTGGGTGTGTCGTCTCCAAAGTTTTTTACCTAGTTAACAACCTCTATCCTATCAATAGTATCATGAAGTGTCACTAGTTGAACTGTCACCGATAAGCCCAAAATCTTGTAAACATCTATAAGAGTGATGATCCACTCTCCAATAGCTTTTAAAAACTATAATGTGTTCTGGTTTGCATGCCAATATGTGAAAAGATCACATAAGAGTCTACTCAACATGGGTACGATCCCCACTTGAACAAACCGTAGGATCCCAACTCTGTCTAGGATGGCTAACTCATCGATGGTCAAGAGTGACATAATCTATGGAAGCATTCCTACTCCCTGGCCTAACTTCATTTCATGTATCCCCTACTGTAAAAGGCACCCTAAATAAGTTTTTGTCCTCTTTTTTGGCCTAAAAACTGTTAGGTTGTGGAGCTAAAAGCTTCACCAAGATGCAAACAGGGGAAGTTATGGAGGTTGCAGGAAGTGTTGCGAAGTGTCACAGACACCGGCATCGGTCAGGACAACCGACGACGGCAGGAGGGAGACAGGAAGGCAACCGACGTCGGTCATGGATCGGCCGGCGTCGGCACCCCCAGGCAGCCAGGGACCGACGTCGGTCACCTGTGGTTCGAGCTGCGAGTATGTTACGGGCAGTTGGTTGACGAACCAAGTGTTTGCATGTTTAGAGCTATTCTTAGACTGAGAGCTGCAGATTTAATTATTGTATTATTGTCTAATTATTGTTTGGATGAGATCTATATATGGACTCATGATTGTATTGTAAAAGTGTCCTAAAAAGCCATAGAGCTTTTAGAGAGAGCTAGTGTAGCTCCTCCTAGTTCCAAAAGGGGTGCTGAGTGTGTATGATCAGGGAGAATTGCAAGGTCTGCAAGGTCAAGGAGCTGATCCACTGGAGTACTGGTTGAAGAATCATAAGGACTTGGTGAGGCAAGGACAAGGGTTCTTTAGGGGTGTAGAGATGTCTACATGGTGAGTAAGGTCTAGTGATTTGCAGGTAGCAGCAGAGAGCAGGAGATCTACTTGGAGTACGGTTGTGTGTACTTGGTGAACTGGCAGCGTGTTACTGATTGGTTGGAGAGGTGAACATCAATTTTACATTGGAGTTGATTGTTGGGACCGAGAGAGAGAGGGAAGAAGGTCTTGAGGTGTGGCGAACCTTTGAGGTGGAGGAAGAAGTGGCATCTTCTTTATTGTATATTCTTCTATGTATATAATACAATTGTGTATTGTCTCTTAATTCCTATGTTGTTTCATATTTCTAGTTACTTATTGATTCTGGTATAATTTCATGTTTAGTTGCTAATACAAGAAGTAATCACATGTGTTCTAATTGGTAGAGCAAGATCCTGACTAAAGGGGGGATAGGAGCATGTTTGTTGTTCTGGGGTTTCCCTGACAAGTGGTATCAGAGCCTTGGTTGTAGGTTCAAGAGTTGATACCAACAAGTGGTATCAGAGCTTTTGGTTGGGTTGACTAACAGGTGGTTTCAGATCTGGTAGTGTTTTTTGATTACAAGAAACTCACAGGGGTTTCAGATTGAGTGGGAGTATAGCAACGGCAGAAGATAGTAAGCTACGAATGGAGAAACTGAATAGCACGAATGGTCTGATTGATGGAAAGAAAGAGCAGGTAAAAAGAGATTGTTGGTCGGTAGTAGATCAGCTGGTGGAAGCATATGTTGCAGGTAATATTGCACAGGATGTTCTGGATAAAGTGGAATCTTTGTTTACAGATTATGTTGCCTCTTTCCATGCAGCCCAAAATAGAGCATCTTTTCATGGGTATGTCTTTGGAGACTTTGGAGAGATTTATTTAGGGGTTGGAGAGCCTTGTCAGATTATTGACGAAGGGGAAGTGAAGCTGAAATTGCAGACGGATGACTGACAGTGGTTGGAGGAAGTCATGCAGGTACCAGTCTTGGAGATGAGTCTAATTTCTTCAGGAAATTTGGGTGATGAGAGATGCACTTTAACTCTCACAGCGGATACACTTGAATTAGATGATGGTAAGAAAGTAGGTATCCTTTATCTATCTACTTATATTACTGATTCACCTTCTGTTGCAAAGATGTGGCTTCATGGGCTTAGTCACATATGTAGGAGGAGAATGCAGGTTTTGAAGTGGAAGTCAGATGTCTTTGACAAGCTAAAGAACTGGAAAGCCTTGGTGTTCATGGAGGAGATGACGGACAGAGATCAGGTGAGGAGACTAAATCATTCTGAGCAGAGCAGGGTTGAGTTGATTAGGATTTTGATCCATGGAGAGCTCGCGGGTAAAAAGTTGTCACTCACAGACGAACACAGGTACCGGCGTCGGTCAGACAGTAACCGATGTCGGCTGCAGGAAGACCGACGTCGGTCATAAGGACCGACGTCGGCAGGAGGGACACCGGCGTCGGCCAGAGAAATGACATCGGCAGTCAGGTTCAGTACAGGGAGCTGACATCGGTCGGAAACAAACTGGGAGATGGCTGAGAATGGTCACTGGAACGGATATTGGGCGGACAACAAGTCTCAAACGCTCATGTGGAGGTCAAAAAGGGTAAGTGAACCTCATATTCGTTGTTCACCTTCTTTATATTGCTCACTGATGGTCAAGAACCAGGAGGATGTGAAGAAGCAATGCAGGTAGAGTCCAGATACAGTGGGAGCTTGGCATGGATGAGGAGTGAGTCCTTGGAGAAGAACCAAACAGGTATTCGTTGGTAGAGTTGTCAGCTAGAAGTAAGCACTGAGAGACGGAATGGATTCCCGTTCTAAAGAAGAGAGTGGATGGACACAAGAGACAGAAGGCTATGGCATATAGTCTTGAGGAAGCTGCAGGACAGTGGTACAGGTTTGATAGGAGGATGACTAAGCATGGCTTCAGTCAATGTCAGTGTAACTATTGTGGTTTTGTCTTACCAGGTGGATGATGAGTCGCGACATTATCCAGTTACTGTATGTGGGTGATTTACTAGTAGGTTTGTACATACAGGGATTTGCTGAGCTAAAAGTAAGGTTAGTTCAGAGGCGTGTCATGAAGAATTTGTAGCAGCGAAATTCTTTGGCATAAGAGACATGGAGATTTTATCTCCAGTGGGAGCTGATGTGAAGACGGTGTTGGCGGGGTTCATGATGAAGGATGCAGAATCGGAAAGCACACCAAGGGCTAGACAGTTCAAGCTTAGCTTGAAACAGGGTTCAAAATCACATGAGGTCTAGTGTAGACCTAAGCGTTTTCCCAATCAGTGGGGATTGTCGGAAAGTATGGAGCCAATTCGGGGAAGGAGTACTGGAGGGCAGTTCAGTGGGACTAGCAGCAGGGATTCTTGTTATGCTGAGTCAAAGTTCTTTACTACATGGATGTGTAGGTTCGGATGTGGTAGGTTACTTGAATGACAGGTATAGCATCACAGGTTGTGTGGTGGGTGGTCTTCAGGATTCATCTTGAAGAGGGATACAAACCAGGAAACAAATTAGACGGGCTACAAATACAGGTACAGGTGCAGCTATTTATCTCCAAGTGGGAGATTGTTAGGTTGTGGAGCTAAAAGCTTCACCAGGATGCATATAGGGGAAGTTATGGAGGTTGCAGGAAGTGTTGCGAAGTGTCACAGACACCGGCGTCGGTCAGGACAACCGACGACGGCAGGAGGGAGACAGGAAGGCAACCGACGTCGGTCATGGATCGGTCGGCGTCGGCACCCCCAGGCGGCCAGGGACCGACATCGGTCACCTGTGGTTCGAGCTGCGAGTATGTTACGGGCAGTTGGTTGACGAACCAAGTGTTTGTATGTTTAGAGCTATTCTTAGACTGAGAGATACGAATTTAATTATTGTATTATTGTCTAATTATTGTTTGGATGAGATCTATATATGGACTCATGATTGTATTGTAAAAGTGTCCTAGAAAGCCATAGAGCTTTTAGAGAGAGCTAGTGTAGCTCCTCCTAGTTCCAAAAGGGGTGCTGAGTGTGTATGATCAGGGAGAGTTGCAAGGTCTGCAAGGTCAAGGAGCTGATCCACTGGAGTACTGGTTTAAGAATCATAAGGACTTGGTGAGGCAAGGACAAGGGTTCTTCAGGGGTGTAGAGATGTCTACATGGTGAGTAAGGTCTAGTGATTTGCAGGTAGCAGCAGAGAGCAGGAGATCTACTTGGAGTATGGTTGTGTGTACTTGGTGAACTGGCAGCGTGTTACTGACTGGTTGGAGAGGTGAACATCAATTCTACATTGGAGTTGATTGTTGGGACCGAGAGAGAGAGGGAAGAAGGTCTTGAGGTGTGGCGAACCTTTGAGCTGGAGGAAGAAGTGGCATCTTCCTTATTGTATATTCTTCTATGTATATAATACAATTGTGTATTGTCTCTTAATTCCTGTGTTGTTTCATATTTCTAGTTACTTATTGATTCTGGTATAATTCCGTGTTTAGTTGCTAATACAAGAAGTAATCACATGTGTTCTAATTGGTAGAGCAAGATCCTGACTAAAGGGGGGATAGGAGCGTGTTTGTTGTTCTGGGGTTTCCCTGACAAGTGGTATTAGAGCCTTGGTTGTAGGTTCAAGAGTTGATACCAACAAAAACTAGCCAAAGACTTCCTTTTACAAAATCGCCTAAGGAAGTTTTATTTTCATTGTTGGTGGTTGAGATACCACCACATACATGGTAGTTTCGTCACCACCCTAATTGTTGGATGTGTGGTCATGTAACCACCACATCAAAGGCATAACTATCAGTCTACACAAAATGACAATTTTGTTCTGATGTGATGGTTTTGACTGCCAACCATGTCCAACACAAAACCCTCTAAAAATCCCAAGAATTCACCTAATTGCATCAAATTTTAACATTTTTATGTTCTAAAAACCCTCCCAAACCCATCCATTCAATAAAATTTCAAATTTAACAGACTTTTAGAAATTTTTGAGCAAAAAATTATAATTGGGGTAAAAACACAAAAAATGCTCAAAACTAACTTGAACCTGACATGTTTTTCCTCCCACTAGTATGTTTGTCATCCTCTCACTGTGATCATCCATTTTGATACTTCTTGGATCAATTTTATCACCATCAATCTGGAGCTCAAGAATATTTAAAACCAATTTGCACAAACGATTTGTATTTTTGGAAAGGTTTTGAATATATGGACATATTAATTAGCCATTATGTTTGAAAACTTTTCCATTTTTGGTAATTTTCAATTTTAAACTCATATTTCATGCTTCTAGATATTAATATTTTCGCCAAACACATTTTATGTTCAAAACTAAAACACTTTTATGATTTTAGTTTCCCATGGAATGTTTCTTTCTTGTTTTAAGTTTGTAGGTACACATCAATCAACCCTGGATTTAGTCCCCTGATGAGTCAAATTTAGGTAGTACATGGTAAGTATTATTATCCATGCTTTGATTAGTTAGTATATATTTCACTTTTTTGTTAAGTTGCATTTGATTCCCATCTATTATTCATAGGTTACATGAATTCTCTATTGGCTTCGTTGCATCGCGTAGGTAAGGTAAGTTTTAAAGACATCCTTTTACCTTTACTACACCAATATTCGGGACCACACCCTCATCAATTCATGACACGGTGTCTTCCTGAAGGGGCAATGTGTATGCACCCAAAAATTACATGGGGTGACATTTTCAAAAAAAATATGACAATGATGCAATGATCTCCAAAAAGATTATCAAGTATGGTTCTCTCTAACATGCCTACCCCACTACTCTCTCCTTAGTATCTTTTTGTTCCTTTTAAAACCTTTTAATTTGATTTTTTGAGTCATTTTTCTTTGGTTCAAAAGTTGTCTCATTTGTGATGAAACCACCATTATCTGAGTCAATATTGTTGCTCCAGGTGATGAAACCACCCCATTAGATCACGTTATGCCATGGCAATATTGTGAAACACTGTGGTGGAAGTTTAATATATGCATCGGTTTCATATTTTTTTATGGAAATTTCATCATGATAGAGGGTATTTTCATCATGTTTTATGGTGGTTTCATCTCCACCACTTACAAACAATGGTGGTTTCGTCACAGTTTACCCTTCTTCCATTTTAGCTTTCGAGACTTGATTTCTCACATTTTTTTCATTATTTCTTCATGTTTATTCATTTATTTTATTTGTTTTCATACTCATGATGGCCCAGCTTGCTCCTACTCTTGTTTCTATTAATCTTTGTTTCTCTCAAGTTTATCTTTCAATTAACCAACAATTAAACTCACCCTTGCAACCTCTTGCTTCTTCTACTAGTTTATCAATTTTAGATGAATTATAGATCTTAATTTTGAATTAAATATTTGTGTTTTCAAGATAAAAATAACCCAAGCCCACCTAATTTCAATTTTTTAAAATCATTTTGCTTCACCTTCAATCACTTTCATGTTAAATCTACACAGTTTTGGAAGAGATACTACATTAAATTAGAAACATAGTCTTTACTATTAGTGGATCAGCTAACCATAGTAAAACTACACTCTTTTTCAATATTGTGTCCTTGTTTTTATTCTTGTACTACCATCCTCTATCACATATTTTCTATGGTCATGTTGAGTAGAGGAGCTAGATTACTGAGGACATTTTACACAACAACAATTTCTTACCTTTGCTTGGTCATAACCATTGATCACATTGAAGGATTTTATTTTCAATATTATTTTAATTTATTAATTTATAATTATTTTATTTTATTTACTTATTACATTAGTTTTATATTCAAAATTCACATAAAATAAAGAAATTAAATCCTTCTTTATTTCCTCTCTTATACAAAAGCATAATCTAGATCTCTTATTTTTACAGTTGCTTATTAGCTTCTTTGAAATAAGACAGTTTTGCACATCTCATAGGGTAAATAAATCACACCAAAAAAAAATAGATGAAACCAACTACAATATTTCATATTCAGTTTTAATTAATCTTTCATACACAAACAACTCTCAAACAAATACACATAAAAATCTAGACAGCCTAGATAGTCAAACCTATCATGCTAGATCTAGAATTTAATTATTTCATAATGAAATAATGTTATTATATATAATTATATTTATAAAATCATAACATTATGTTTTCATTATTTCATCCATATATCACTCTAATTCATAGGCAAACATTCAAAACTTTCAAAACTAGTCTATATCTTTGCATGTGTGAAGATAATTGATTTTATATTTACAAGTTAGAAAATATCATTTGCATATTATTATTTCATATTACTTTCATGATAAAATATAAAAATAATAGTTTGATCATTTATATTGCATTAGGCAAAATCATCTTGTTAACTAGGAAAAATCAACACTTGTATACTTTTAAAATTTTAGTTTTAAGTTTGCATGCATATAAAACACATTTAAGGGGGGGCACGGGGGGCGAGGGGCAGGGGGGAAATCATTATTATTTCATTTAATTTCATTATTAATTAATTTATTACTTTCATTATTTCATTTTCATCAAGTGTAAAATTTATTTCCTTTTCCAAACATTGTCAAATCAATTCAAAAAAACTTTCAGAAAAACCTTGTTGAGATGAACACAATCCCCCAAAACCTTGATACCACATTTCATAATAACAAGTACACCATTCCAAAATCATAATCCATACAATATAATATGATTCATTACACACACAACAATCTAGTTTTCCTCTTTCATGACACTACTTGAGCATCCATATCTTATGAGAGTCAGCCATTTCCCTAGGGTTAAATCTCTTATTCTTGAAAGTAATTTACAAAGTGACATTAGTGAAAAACTTATAGTAGAAATATTCTGGTCCACCACCATCCCACATCTCATTTATAACTTTATTAATGCTCTTGATGATAAAAAAATAAATCCCTGATCCTCTCATAGTCATTTTACTCCAAAACCAAAGTCACCAATACAACATTATCCAAGCTTAGTTACCCATATTCCATTTTATTTCCTCCTTGGAACTAACCTCATCATATTTTCATTCACTTTGTGTAGGACATTGATTGCACATATAAAACTTGATAGGATTGATCAAATCCCTTGCGTTATCCAATCTAATCATACTCACTTTATTATTCCTAGCATCAATCAGGAACTTTGTCTTCTTGTCATCACTGATACAAAGGGAGCTTGAAATTCCATCTCTTCCCAATTAGATGTCATCAATAAACACTATGATGCAGTAGAGTTATTTTATTATCATCATGAGCATCCCTTACCATCCATCATCCAAAACCTCATTTTTAAAATCAATCAACCCAATCCATAGATTCACATGTCCATCTATCCATTACGTCGGTTGTCTTGACCAAACCTTGAGAAGTCGAGTACACATGTTAGCATGTGGATTTATGTGTGTACAATAACATCATGATGAGTGAAATGTGGGGCCAAATAAACTTTTTTAATTATTAATTCCATTATTCCATTATGATTTTGTACATAAATCTACCCTTTAAACCTTAAAATACCAGCAGATTCAACATAATATTCCAAATATTTCTTATCAATAGGTTCTTGTGCAATTACATCACTGATTTATTTACAAAAAATATCTTTTTCTTGATGTTTTAACAACTATTTTCTTAGTTTATACCTAATATGAGAAATGGAATTGAAGTATTCTCTCATACTAAGAGCATCATCTACTTTGTTTTCTTTCCCTTTGACATATTGTACGTCCATATCATAGTTGCTTATCAATTCTAGCCTTCTACACTTTCAAGCATTCAAATTATCTTAAGTGTATAAATGATCAGGTCTTTTATGATTTGTTAGTAATTTGAAAGGATTTAAAAGAATAAAATATCTCCACATCTTAAGTGTGTGTATAACCACAACGAACTCTAGATCATGTAGGGGATATTTAACTCTACTTGGATTTATTATAAGAAATTCATATGACCCAACTCTTCCATCTTGGGTCAATACCCCACCAAACCCATCCATTTATGCATCTATTCACAACTCAAAATATCCATTCATATTGGGAACCATCTGTATAAGAGTTGAATCAAGTAGTTCTTTGAGATTTTAAAAATCATTTCATATTTGGGGGACCATTCAAACTTTTTACCTTTTCATTGCAAAAAGGTGATTGGATGTGTTATTCTGGAAAATATTTCACAAACTACCTATAGTAACCAACCCATGAAACTATGTAATTCATGTAAATTTATAGGGGCTTCCCACTCTTGATAGCATTGGTTTTTTTGGATCCACTGAGATATTGTCCTTAGAGTTGATATGGAATAAATAGTGGATTTAACATTTGTAAAAGGAACACTTTGATAACTTACCATATAGATGATGTTGCCTCAACCTCTGTAAAACTAGCCTTGAATACTTTTCATGTTGCCTCAACCTCTGTAAAACTAGCCTTGAAAACTAGCCTCATCATCAGTGAATACCAACACAAACTAATTCAAATAGTCCTAAAACACACTATTCATGAGATTCAATAAATTTGTAGGTGCATTGGTAAGACCAAATGGCAGCACTATATTTTTTTAATGGCCATACTAGGTTCTAAATGTTGTTTTATGCACATCCTCTTTGTTGATCTATAATCAATTATACCTAATCTGATATCTATTTTGGATAATACCACTACTTCATTCATTTGGTCAAATAATTCATCTATTCTTGGTAAAGGTTAATTTTTATTAATATTGACCTTATTCAACATGTAGTAATCAATGCACAATTAAAAAGTACCATCCTTCTTCTTGACAACCATAACATGTGTTCCACATGGGAAGACACTTGACCTAATAATTAGTAATTTTATAGAATCCCTTGCAGTTGAACCTTAAGCTTATATAAATATATTATATTCATTGTATAAGAATCCTTCAAGGATGGTGCCTATCCTAGTACTAAGTCAATGGCAAAATCAAACTCTTATAGGGGCATTCAAGGTAGTTCCTCAAGGAAAACATCCCTAAACTCTTGTAAGATGGGATCATATCTAAAATTAGGTTCCACCTCCTTTGTATTCTCTTCTAAATGTATTTAGTAGAGAAAACAACCCTTTCTTACAACCTTTTTAAGTTATAAGGCTAACAAAATTTGTGGATATCTTCCACTTTTGATACCCTAAAGAGTTACTAGATTTTATCGGCCATTTAGTCACTAAAATTTCTTTTCAAAACAACTTATACTATCTTGGTATTTATAGATCTAGTGATATGCCCTTAACCTTTGGCATGTCTTGGGATATGTGTGGCTGACTTGTGGCTTACATACCTCTTTCATATTCTTATTACATTTCTCTATGTTCTTAGTTAGGTCAGTCTATAGAATAACCATGGCTAAGTAGACTATATATAGGAGGTAGTGATATTAAGTATTCTTCTCTTAGTGCATTATTATGGAAGTTTCCCCTTCGAAGTGGTTTTGCTATATTATCTAGTATTCTGCTCTGATGTCAATTATTGATGTGTGATCTCTCATATTTGTTAATTATGTGCATTATAAAATTATTTTGTGCAAACATCTAAGTAATTTCATTATAAGTGGTATCAAAGCTTTGATTTGGGCAAGCTTTCTGTGGCATTATTTTTTCAGTTCAAGCGAGGCACAATTTTTGTGAGGGGAAGGAGCGAAAAAATGTAACTTACAATCTAGGAAGAATTTTTTTTCTATCAATGTAGTATTACTTGAATCACTTTTTTGAAAAAAATTAATTAAAAAAAATCCAAAAAAAAATTGCCTTGCACATTTGCAATCATTAGATTCATCTCGATAAGATGATCGCAACGATATAGTCCATCAGTACACTTTTGTGCTAAAATGTTTTACCCTAGTGTGCAAAGGTAGTCATTAGATTCATCTTGGTGAGATGATCATAATGGCACCATCCCCTGGTACACTTTTTTGGGGGTAAAAACCCTCTTAGGGTTTGTATATGGTCGGTCCTTCTACACAGGGATGGAAAAGGGGGCAAGAAACTCCTAAGACTCCTACTAGTGACATAGAATCTAAAACTTTAGATCCATTGATTTCTCAACTTTAGGCTGACATAAAAGGCTTGGTGTGGCATGATGACTTTGTTGCAGTTCAAACTAATGTTTCAGTGATGCATGGAGAGATTAATGGGCTTCATTGGCAGCTCTTTCATCTTAGTTACAATCAAATAACCCTCTACTTTAACATTCAGGTTTTCCTCCTCTCAACACTAACAACTCCAATTCTAGTGTGAAACTGATGTTTCCCAAAGTGGACATGTGTAAGTTTGATGGTAAGGATCTTCTCACTTGGATTACCCAACTTGAGAATTTATTTGATCTGCATCAAACTCTTAGTTCTTAGAAGGTGATTGTGGCATCTCTATATCTAGAACCTGAGTAGTTCATTTGGTATCACTAGTTATGTGCTCAAAATAAAAAGAATGGTGCTCTTATTACATGGTCTATTTTCATTGATGAGTTATTGGCTCATTATCAAAATAATGTCTCTGAGAACTACTTCAGTGAGTTAGCCAAACTATGACAAATGGGAACTATGAAGGATTATATTCATTAGTTTCAAAATCTATCCTTACAGGTGTAAGAAATCACTGAGGAAAATTTGACTTATCTATTTTTGGGTGGTCTCAAATATAGCATCAAATTGGAGGTTTGAATGTTTAACCTAGCATCTGTACCAAAAACTATCCCATGGGCATGCATAGTAGAGGAAAAAGAGATGGTCAAACAAAAAACCTTCACTATTGGTCGTGATTGCACCTTTCTAGCACCATCATATCCTTAAACCACCAGACTAACACCTCAATAAATTGAGGAGAAATGAGCCAAAGGGTTGTGTTATGGTTGTGATAGCAAATGGAACAAAGACCATCATTGTGCTAAAAAATTTTGTTTTACATCGAAGGTGCCAATGAGGATGATGATGATGAAGAGGCACTTGGTGAAGATGAAGAAGGTCCTGAGGAGGAATCTGAGGAATCTCAACCTACTATTTCCTATCATGCCCTTTTAGGTATTATACTCCCCAAACTCTTAAGGTGATGGGTTTCCTAAAAAAATAGGTCACTATTCTGATTGATTCTGGGAGCAAAAATAACTTCATCAATAATAAGTTGGTTGCTCACTTGAACTGTTTCTTTTATCTCCCTCCAAAATTTTAGGTCATAATTTCAAATGATGGTATTATCATTTGTTTAGGAAAATGCCATACTATTAAGCTGGCCATGGGAGACTACTTTTTGGATTATCCTATGTTTGCTATTCCCATGGGGGGAGCTAACATCATTCTGGTAGTATAGTGGCTCGCCACTTTGGGCACTATTGAGATGAATTTCTAGGAATTATTCATGCATTTTCATTCTGAGGGAAGGAAATTTGAGCTAAGGGGACTAAGAGCTAAATCTCCACAACTTGTTAGCTCCCATCAAATGACAAAGATTCTCTGAAAGGGTGTTGAAGGATTTGTAGCTCGCTTGTTTTCCATGGAAGTTCATCCAACTCAGCCATCTACACCTCCTGATTTGTAACAAGTGATTGATGCCTATTCAGTTATTTTTTGTGACATGCTGAAAGGAATTCCACCTAGCTGCATGCATGATCATGATATCAAACTTATTCCTAGTAGTACACCACCCAACATCAGGCCATACAGGTATCCTTATAATCAAAAAAGTGAAATTGAAAATATGGTACAAGAAATGTTGGATGCAGGAATCATTTTCCATAGCCAAAGTGAATATTCTTCACCAGTTGTCATGGTGCAAAAGGAAGATGACACTTGGAGGATTTTTCCTAACTATAGGGAACTCAACAAGTACACTATCAAAGATAAGTTTCTTATTCTTGTCATTGATGATTTTTTAGATGAATTAAATGGTGATCTTTATTTTACCAAGTTAGATCTACATTCTAGGTATCATCAAATCTGGATCCATGATAAAGACATACCCAAAATTGCTTTTAGACTCATGAGGGCCATTATGATTTTTTGGTTATGCCTTTTGAGCTAACAAATGCACCATCTACCTTTCAGAGTTTGATGAATACTACTTTTAGGCCATTTTTGAGGAATTTTTTTCTGGTATTTTTTGATGATATCTTCATTTACAATAAAAATTGGGAAGACCATTTGCACCATGTGAAACAAGTACTCTCAATTTTGGAACAACATCAGTTGTATGCCAAACCTTCCAAATGTACTTTTGGAGCTTGTGAGGTTGAGTATTTGGGTCATCTAGTTTCACATACAGGAGTAAAAGTGGATCCAAAAAAAATCCAATTAATGGTGGATTGGTTGATTCCTAAGACAATCAACTAAGGGGATTTTTGGGGCTCACTGGTTACTATTGCAAGTTTGTCAATAACTATGGTAGCATTGCAACCCTACTCATATCTTTGTTAAATAAAGACTCCTTTAGTGGATTGATATGGCTACTAGGGCATTTGAATAATTGAAATTGGTGATGTGCACAACTCTAGTGTTGGCTACTCCTAATTTTTTCAAGACTTTTGTGGTTGAATGTGATGCATCTAGGTATGGTATGGGTGTTGTACTCATGCAAGAAGGCAAACCACTTGCATTTGAAATTTGTCAACTGAAGGGTAAAAATCATCACAAGCTCATTTATGAGAAGGAAATGATGGCCATTTTGTATGCAGTCAAACAATGGAGGCCTTATTTGATGGGTCATCACTTTTAGGTAAAGACCGATCATGATAGTCTCAAATATTTTTTAGAACAAAGGTTATCATCTAAAGAACAACAAAAATGGGTAACTAAGATGTTAGGATATGATTTTTAAATAATTTATAATAAAATTAAGGACAATTTAGTGGTAGATGCACTATCTAGGAAGGATGAATCAGTTGAGGCCTTGATATATGCTATGACCATTCTAAAGGCAAATTGACTAAAGGAAGCACGATCAGAATGGGACAATGATAGTACTACCCATGATTTGATTTAGAATCTTTAGCAAGTTTTGGGTGGATTTGAAAAAATCACATGGAAGGGTGATGCATTATGGTATAAAGACAAATTATACCTATGTAAGAATTATCTTCTTAAACAAAAAATTCTTCAAGAACTTCATGCAACTCCAATTGGGGGTCATTCAAGATTTTTGAAAACCTATCATAGAATCAAGCAGGATTTTTTTTGGGAAGGACTCAAGGGGGATGTCCAAAAATATGTGGCTGAATCTATGATCTGTCAGCAAAATAAAGGAGAAACCATCAAAACCCTAGGTCTTATGTAGCCTTTATCCATCCCAAGCCAACATTGGGAAGAGGTGTCTATGGATTTCATTACAAGATTATCGAGATTTGATGGTAAAAATGTTATCATGGTTGTGGTAAATCATCTCAGTGAGTATTCTCATTTTTATTCTTTATCACAACCATTTGTTGTTAGTATAGTAGCTTCTGCTTTTTCAATATAATTCAAAAATTGCATGGTACACATAAGATCATTGTCAATGATCGAGATCCCATCTTCACTAGTAATTTTTGGACTAATTTATTTTCATGTTTAGGCACCCAGTCAGCTCATAGTTCATCATATCATCCTCAATCTGATGGACAAACTAAGGTAGTCAACAAATGTCTGGAAATATATCTCTATTTTTTTGTTTATGATAAACAGGATAAATTGGTTCATTGGTTGCCACTTGCTGAATGGTGGTATAATACTTTTGTTCATAGTTCTTCTAAAATGTCTCCTTTTCTGGCACTATATAGATACCACCCGCCATTAATCACTTCAACCTTGAAGTTCTATCCTAAGGTTCGTGCAGTTGAAGAACATATTCAACATCAACAGGAGGTTCTTGCCAATTTGCATGAAAATTTAGCCATGGCCCAAAATTGCATGAAACAGAAGGCAGATCAACACAAGAGTGAGAGGCACTTTGAAATTAGTGATTGAGTTTTTGGTTACTTACATCCATATAATTAGATGTCCTTGAAGCAGTAAAAAAATGATAACAAGCTATCCCCTAAGTATTATGGGCCTTATCAGATCTTGCAAAAAATTGGTAGTGTGGCCTACAAGTTAGAGTTTCCTTCCTCCACTCACATACATCCAGTATTTCATGTATCATGCCTAAATAAAGTCATTGGACATAAAGTGGCTACCCAAACTGAGTTACCAAAATTGGATGAGGAAGGAAGAGTTGTTCTTGATCCTGAGGCAATCTTTCAAATGCATGCTAAGCAGTTCTGGTCTCAAGCGATTAAGGAGTACCTGATCAAATGGAAGAATCTACCCTATGAAGATGCTACTTAGGAGGATGAATATTTTATGTAGCAACATCCAGAGTTGGCTCAACATTGAGGATAATGTTTTTTTAAAAGGGAGGGGCATCCTACACCCTTAACCTTTGGCATGTCTTGGAATATGTGTGGCCGACTTGTGGCTTACATACCTCTTTTATATTTTTGTTATATTTCTCTAAGTTCTTAGTTAGGTCAGCCTATAGAATAACCATGGCTAAGTAGACTATATATAGGAGGTAGTGGTTAGTATTTGAGCATCATGTTAAGTATTCTAATCTTAGTGCATTGTTGTGGACGTTGCCCCCTCAAAGTGGCTTTGTTATATTATCCAATATTCTTCTCTGTTATCAATTATTGTTGTGTGATCTCTCATATTTGCTTATTCTATGCATTATAAAATCATTCTCTATGAACATATAAGTAATTCCATTACATCTAGTCCATTCAAAAAATAACATCTTATGAACCTAAGGGGACTAGGTGTAAATCTAACAGAGTCATAAAGACTCCTAGGTCCAGTACTTGCTCAAATTATTCGATGAAAATATTATTTTTCCCTGTACAAAGTTCAATTTGACATTCTTATCTCATATTTGTGGGTTGTGTTTTACATTCTAAAGCAACTTTAGGTGAAATTAAACTATCCAAAGACCTAGATTCAATCAAGACAAATAAATTAAAACTAGAACATATACCTCTTATTTCAATAAGAGTGGCTTGTAACTCTGTTGGCAATTGTCCAATGATGTGTAAACCTCATGGTTGGATTCCTTGTTATCATAATATTTTGGGAAATATTTATTATATTAGAATTTACACATATCCAATATCCTTTATTTATCCCTCTTTGTGGTGTTGGCCCCTGGTTAACTATGATGGGTGATTAAAATTGTATTGAGTATGAGTAGTGTTCTTTTAATATCTTTGAGGTTTTGAATCCCATTTTGTGTTTCTATGGAACCTTCTAGAGTTTTTCTTGAATATTTTGGTGATTCATTTTTTTTAAATTTACTTCTCTAATCCCTTATTAAGTTCATATTTTTATTTTGGGTAGCGTTGTTCTTCATTTCCTACTTGTATTCAATTATAGATTTCTCTTTTTTTTCATTTGTGTGGGATAATTCTATGATAGTATCCAAGTTTTTGGTATTTTCTATATTTAATCATGCATCATTACATCCTTTAACCCTGATTTAATTTTTTTAACCTTAGTTTCTTCATCCCTCATGTAATTTGCATAATGGATAAGATCAAAAAATCTAGTCTTGTACTCAGCAAAGGACATGTTATTTTATTAGTCACTAAAATTTAGCTTGTTTTATTTCTCTAAAATTGGTTGATACATATTGTGGCTTGAAGTGCTTCTCAAAATTTTCCATGTGATTGTGGCCTTATCATAATTTTTTATTTATGTTTAATCATTTTTTTTAAAATTTAATCTAAGAACAAATAAACTATTGAAATTATTTAGATCTACAAAAATATACATATCATAATGTCAAATACAAAATTTATAGAATTTAAAATGAGCTATAAATGGTAAATTGATAAAATATATGTAAACCTATCTTGGATCTAATTTAGTATTCATTGTGTAAGCTAACTATGGATGGAAAATGGCTGAAAAGATTTGTGAATTGTGTCGCATCTGAAAGAAAAAAAATTAAACTATATCGGGACAAGGTTGCATTATGAGGAAAAGGCCTGTCTATGAGGGTTTATTGTTTGATTATTTCCAATTTATCACATGGAAGACCTAAAAAATCAAAACCCCATCTCCCACACAACAAACCATATAGACATCAAATTCTAAAAGGGGGGAATAGTGTTAGGGGAATAGTCAAGCTATCCTTATAAAATCTCATGTAATATGAGTGCTTCCTACATTGTCCAAAGGTCTTAAAGCCAATTTAGTTCTCTCTCCTAAAGTGAGTCTAGGAATCTTGACTTTGCCTATGACTATTAAAATGCAACAGAATTTAAATTGGAAAGAATAGTGATCTTTTTCTTAATGTGTAATATAATTTCCAAGTGATTTATAGATAGGCTTTGAGAGGCCTTAATGTGATTATATAGAGAAATATTTCAAAAAAAAATGTTAATTAGCCTTGCTAAAGGCACAATAGGAGTAAACTGCAATGTCTCTAATTTAAGAAGTTATCATTGGAGTATATGGGACAAGGTGGCAATGCAACATTGTTTGACCTAGTGTGGTCCTGTCCTAGAAGGATAAAGACTATTGGAACTAGTCTGATAGGAGTTTATAAGAAAAATATGGATGTTTGAGTGATGTTCTAATTAATGATAAGATAGTTTTTAGAATAGTGAATGCTCGTGTATAGATTAAAAATTAACATAATAGTGAATAATCTAAGTAGGGTAATGATATCAATATTAAACATTGTTAAGCACTTAATGATTAATTTTGAGTGTCTACATTTTCCTCACTTTATTCTAGTGATGCAATGAAGTGAAATTACTAAAGTAGATGTAAACCTAAGTGTGTATACATACTTTGTATTTTGATGTGAAGCTTGATTGTGCAAAATGCCTTAACCCAAAATATGCAATAATGCCACTGAAAGTAGTTATTTTCCATATTTGAATATTAAAAAGCTAAAACTTGCAATTTAAAATTTATAAAAAAATAAAGAAAGTATACATGTGAAAGAGTATGCTATGTAATTGCCATGTAACTTAAAATTTAATAGGCATGTGTGCCCCCTTATTGAGCTATTTAGAGAAATGTTGAAACCCATGGTGAATTAAAAGTGGTCAAGTCTCAATTTGAAAATCAATGAAAACCCTTGATTTGGAAACATTGTATGCTTCAACTCTCATATGAATATGTACAGAAATTTTTAAAATAATTTAAGGGTGGAACCACAAAATGTGGCTTGATAATTTGCAACTAAAGAAGGGGTAAAACCACCAAATTTAGCTCACTACATAGAAACAATGAAACCATAGACATTGAGTGTCACTAGATTGTAATGTGGCCCACTTATAACATGAAGATGAATCACACCATTACATATGGATATAGATTCTATTTGAAACTTTGAAACTTTTGAACTTGAAAAACTAAAATTTCCATGTAGTAAGTTGAACATGGATGAATATCATGTCCCATGTACTATATTAAATTGATATTGAATTCTAATTTAACTTGGAAATTTTTTAAACTTGCAACCATTTTGCACATGTCATTCTATATGCATCAAGTATATATGAATATGTATTTAAGTAACTATACGAATAAGTTTACATGCATGCCACATGCCCCTGTAATCTAAAAATGATGAATCATATTGCATTCTAAAAACTATATACCATCATAAATCTTAACATTTTTTGCTCATGAGGCTTGAATTCGGAAGACAAGCCCATTGTGATGCCCCCCTTTTGAGATGAGGGGCATAGCTTGAAATTCTTATCTCAAAATAAAGCCTATGTGAAAGATATAATCATGCAGTATCATTTTGAACATTTGAATTGAATTGCATCATAGTATTGAATGTAACATTGAATTGTATATAAAAAGCATGTGTTAAATAACTATGTCCTTGAAGCATATAATAAATGCATGCATGATATGTACCATTGGCACCAAAGTAAGAGAAGAGAGTAGAAGTAATACATGCTATGAATCATGATACCATGGTAACAAACAATTAAGATAAAAATAACTTCATACAATATCACATACTTTTTATATAATGTCACACATAAGACCTAAGATCCATATACAAGGGACATGTGGGTGTCGCATAAACATAAAAGGCCAAGTGCCACACTCAAATGCAAATGACAATGCCATATAAGTAAGAGCATGTATATATTTCACACATAGGCCATGATCCACACATAATAAATAAGTAATTCCTACTTTATCATGTATTAAAATAAGAATGTAAAATAAGCATAGAGGAAATGAGACTACTTTACATCAATAATATGTATCAATGCCAATGTTATAAAATATCATATCCATCTAAAATAATGTAAAGTATGGGTGATTAATAAAAAAACATGTATGATATATATCTCAATATGGTAGAAATGTTGTGGATAGATACAACCCGTTGAAGTGTTTACAGAGAACAAAGAGATTCCCACAACTTAGCAAGGTTGTTGGGTAAAAAGGGAAACTTGACATCAAAGAATCATGTTAAAAATATGTCTTGTATCACAATCATACACCTCATGAAACATTGTGTATTAAAAAATGAAATATGTTATCCACTTGACATGAAATAAATAGCATATGCAAATAAATAAGTTAGCAACATTTGAAAAAATTTATAGGTGTTAGTTTTAAATTTTTTATTTTTGTTTGGTAATTTATGAAATATTTGAATTTTTTGTTTTTCTAAAAATTTTGAAATTTGAAGATTTTGAGAAGTGTTAAGAATCAATGCTTTAAAAATAGAAGAAGTGGGAGGGATTCTAAAAATCTATAATAATGTGATAAATAATATGATGGTAAGAAGGAAGGCAAGGAAAATACCCACATTATATGATGATTTAAATTATAATCATGTAGATAAGAGTGTTTATGCCCTCAATGGGAAAGAATCTATGTGTGTTCATGTAGAATGCAGGAGAAGATAAATGGGATCATATATTTTTAAAGGAAGCCATGATATGATAAATATGCAATAATAATGAGGGGGATTAACATAACAAATGTGCATTAAAATAAAATAGGTTATTTCTAAGGTGGGCTCTCCTGTGATTCTAACCTATTTATAAAGTGACGAGCACTGGAAACTTGGGACTAGCTTATTTGAGAAGTGACCATAGGTAAGGTAGATGTTGAAGCTAAAGGAGTTGTAGTAGCTGGGACACCTCACATGATTTTCTAGGAAATTCTCTTCATCATTGGTGAGACCTAAACAATAGGTCCTTGTGGGTATGGATATGAGAATATTAGATGCACTTGAGGTGGTTGTGGAAGAGCGAGTTTTTCTACCAACTTGGGCTTGAGATGTGCTTATGCTTGGGAATTTTGATGGGCTAATACCTCCAAATTTACAATAACCTCACCATCATCTTCCTTATTTAGTTGAATTATGTCATCAAAATATCCATTGTGATGGTAGGTGATATTAGGGCACAGTCAGTATGTCTCCAGATGAGCCTACACTACATCCCAAGGATCCCACTCTTTGTGCACTACCTTGACTAGATTAAAGGAGTCCCTATGTTAGGCCATGGCTTATAGTACCTACAATATTTTATACTTATGGTGAGAAATGACCATAGGGAGTGTGAGATGAACCTTTTTTCTGCTGGTGAGGTAGAGACCTAGGTTACCATTGGCTAATTTTTAAGCTATCTATTGTTATACAAAGTGGTCTAGGACTATGTATGGTATTAACAGAGAATCACCTAGATGCCTTCCACCCTAATTATGGTGTGATCCTTTTAGTATGAATAAGCTTCAAGGGGTTAGATGGAATCTTTCATTTCCTTGGAGAGTCTTGGTATTGACCTCTCATTGGTGGCTTGATACATAATGGGGTAAAAGTGGTCGCAGATATCCCAGATGTGGTTCTAGAAATGATGGATGTAGAGTTTATAAAACACTACATGTACCATAGACCCCATTGGTACCCACTAAGGTAAGACTGAGATCTTGAAGTCTAGGGTGGCATAAATAGCATCCACCATGTATGACATCATGTAAAATTTGTCTCTCACATGGGTCTCATTCACCTGTTGGGTGAGGTTGAAGGTGATGAGGTTCCCAAATATGGAACCTCTTCTTTTTTCATGATGATGCTCAATATGGATCCATAACTTTTTGGCATGCATCACATCACTTCCCCCATATATTAAGTTTAGTAGTAGCATACCAATGCACACTCCCTCTCAGAATGTTTTATTTGTACAGGAGTCAGTGTTATATTTATTTACCCAGTGATCTTGGTCCTTGGTTCAATCCTATAGGATTTCATAGATGTTATGAGTTTGTATCTAGATGTCTATGAGATCCTTTTCATAGGTGATGGTGTACTTCTATAGTTTGTAATACTATTTGAATGTCAACCCAGAGATGTCTGTAATCTTGAATTTGGTATTGGGAGAGCACATGATGTTCTTTTTGTACCTCAAATAAATTAGTAGGTTTCCAATTATATTTGCATAGGGGAACACTTCTAGCTTAGTATTTTCTTTATGCAATCTCAATGCCCTGAGGGATATTAGGTTGGTGGTGAATTCCACATCATCATCTTCATGCTCATCATTGTTACTGGGCAACTATATATCTTCAATGGTTTTTAAGATCTCATTATATTGCTTATATCTTTTGATCCCCAATATGAATGTGGTGTCCCAAAATTATGGCTCTAGTCTAGGTTTTAAATTTGGGGCAGCCATGGCTAAATCGCTTCTTTCACATGCGTATAATTTGTCATGAGTGTATTTAGGGATCTAGATGGAAATCAAGGTAAAGAACTCATAATAATTTTAATTCATAGAAGATAAATAATGGAGTTAAGTATAGATAGGACCTTATATACCTATGTGATATTTTTTTAGTAATAATTATAGGGGGCTCATGTTGTGTGAATTAAACTATGAGTTGATGATGCAAGCTTTAAATTAGTCATTCCCAAGTTGGCATTAATTTGAAATTTCAAAAATAAAGCCCATTTAGGTCATTTGGTGGTGAAGGGACCCTGATAGCTATCGGATCATGATCTCCTTATATCCCTTGTAGCACTGCAATCATTCCTAGGGTTGACCATGTGTAAATTGGAGAATAATGATCCCATTTATTACTACATTTACTAAGCATGGTAGGAGATATTTGTTTAGACAGGTGTGCATTTATAAATTGGACACTTGAGTGTACAAAAGTGCATGTGGTATTCTATGATTTGTTTGGGGGATAACCTAACCTTTTTTAACTCTTTTGGGGCCTCCTTGGGTGTATGGAAGTACACATGGATGGGGCTCTGATAGTTTTGATTCATATAAGAGTGAGGAGACACATGGTGCCTCCTCATTAGTTAAAACCTCCTAAATCTCTAACATATTTGAAACCTCCAAGTGTCATGAGACATGTGTCACCTCCTCATTGATCCCAACCACATAAGGCTCTAGCAACTCATATACCTCTAAGTGTTAGGAGGCATGTGTTGCCTCCTCATCTGTTCAAGCCTCCTAGGGCACTATAAGATACATATAAAAATTAAGTAATGTAAAAAAATCCACGTAATCAAAGGGACATTTACCTATTAGCCAATGACTTCTAGGAGAGTGTCAGTTTGGACTCTGGGATAGCAGTTTTAGGACTGAGACTTCAAGAGATGTATGTGCATGATTTTTATGTAGAAAATAGTGAATGCAAAAAATATAATAAGTATGAATACACTTAAATAATTTAATGGGTCCAAATCCTTTTAGGATTTGAATAGCTACAAAAAAACTTCAAACATAATAAATAACAACTATCAATGGTATTACAGAATATTTTCTCAATGTAGATTAAATTGGTGTTGGGTGAAGAACAAGGCCTACTAAAATCACAAAGTATATTTGATGAACATGTGTGAAACTTAAACTAGTTTGTCTTTTGTATAATATTTTGTATGTTTTCAACCTTTAAAAGAATAACATTAGATTAAAAATGTGAATATTCATTCCTTTTGGGCCTATCAAGAGGTTAAAATATGAAGAGACAACATTAGGTATAACACTCTTTATAATGCTTAATTGTAATTTTATATGGTTCCAATGTGATAAATATTAATACATAATATTCTAAAATGGTTTTCTTATGTGTCTTTTATCATTTTATTGTATGCAATGACTACTTTTTTGCTTTAATTTGTTATTTATATATGTTGATTGTTAAGATTCTAATAAACATGTATCCCTTCATGAATTTATATGTTTGATCTGGTTAGTGAATATATTTAGTCTAAATATGGTATTGATAGGTTCCTTTTATTACAACTTGTGCAAACTATCCTTGAATTAGCATGTTATGAAGGGTTTCCAAACCTCTACTAACAATGTTGTGATGAGTGTGGAACTTTATTGAAACATGTTGAGAAGGTTTCCAAGACAAAGAGATATAAAGAGATGGCTCGATGAAATAATTCAAAAATTTTCTGAATAGGAAGTAAGAATAATAAGGAAAAATATGAAGGAAATTATTGAGGAGCATATTTATGGCAAAATATATGAAATATTTTGATGTGAATTACATAATATATTAGTTGATTGGTTATCCATATTGGAATGTTGTTGTTTTCATCCATTAAGGATGGAACTCATAACCCGGTTAGAGGAAAATATGTAAAACATATAAAACTTAGACACTGATTAGACATGCATAGTAGATTACTAGATAAAGACTGTCATTGATGGGTATATCACCAAATTTATTCTAAAAGGATATTTATCTTTTGAATTTGCACGGGATTAGTTTGTTAGGGGAATTTATGGGAAGTTCTTTCAATAAGTACCTACTCTAATTAAGATGTTAGTTTTTTAAAAGGCCATGGTGCCTTCTCCTACAAACATGGAGTAGTCACTTTAGGCATTATGAGGATGTATATGATGTAGGAGTGAATGATGTGAAGCTAAGTATATAAACTTGAGCCTGAATCTAGAATATGGAAAATAAGATTTTGGGATTAGAAAGAGAACTATGACAATAGATAAGTTGGAATAAATAGAATAATCTAGACTTAATTGTGAGTAGGAGTAGGAATAAAGTAGAAGATGCTAAAGAAAGGGGAGCCCAGAGAGAGTCTTCACAAGGTGAGAGAAGTAGAGTAGATGTAGATTAGGAAGAAAAAGGGCTTAAGGAGGAGGAACATAGAGTTGTGAGTAGCGAGGAGATGGAGTAGAGTGAAGAAGAAGAAGAAAAAGAAGATATAGGTAATTAATACTTAAAAGGAAAAGTGTTTAAATCAATGGAATAATATTCATGAGAAGATATTATGCAAAATTGTAGAAATATGACAGGTTCAAGATCATAGTTAGAAGAATTTGAGGATATATAGCATTTATTTCTAAAGTATACATCCCTTGAGCCAAAATTTTATTTAGTTAAAACACCAAGTTCAAAGGAATGGAAGGGGACAAGTTAGTTTGAGTCATTTATAGATAAGTTTGGAAAATTTAGTAAAGAGACAAATAAGTCCTTAGATAAGAAGAGGTTGGATTTGATTTCAAGGCCAGTTTTAAAACACCAGTAAAAAGTATGTAGAATCCTATAGTCATAATGACCAATACACAACAGCCTATATTTATAGTCATAGGTTCATAATAACCAGTGTTAACCATTACAAGTAACCTAAATATGTAGTACAATCTAAGAATGTTTATTGTGTTGACACAATATGATCAGTCTATGGACCCTGAGAAATATATGTTAACCTATGACATGAAGTGGCAGGTTATAGGAATAACTTTTGATGATGTAAAGAAGTGTGAAATCTTAGGAGATTTAGCAGGTCATGTTTTGGAATTCATTTGTAAGAGAGATATTAATAGTATCGATCTCTATTAAGTTAAAATTTAGTCAGTGGAAGAATTCAAAATTAAGAAGTGTGTAAGCCAAATTATTTATGATGTAAAGGAGATCTGGTAGTGAAGTGGAGAATATGTGTGGGACTATCATCACAAATTCTCAGATGTGATGAATAAAATTGATTTTGTCATAGAAGATAAGGATAAATTTATCTAGTTTGCAAAAGGATTGTGATCAAGAATAAGGTTTTCTATTGCACAGTCTCAGTTCACAATGAAGGTTGATGCTCGATCAACTATATTGAGAGTAGAATAAATTGATAATTATGGAGATGCCCCTATTGTTGGATCCAAAGTAGAATTGAAGATAGATGCTTTCATGAAGAGAATAGATGAGATTCATGAAAATGATAATGTTAAATTGGATTTATGGTGCATGGAGTTTGGTTAAGAGGGACATCATAGGAATGGTTATCTTAAACTCAAGCCAAGATTATGTGAACTTTATAGATTAGTAGGGCATGCAACTGTAAAATTCCATCTACTATAATATTACATACAAAATTCCTAGAGTTTATATTATAACTTTTATAAATTGACCAACCATGATGAAAAGAGTTGTAGATCCTTACAAGAAATAAATGAAGATATTACCAAGAATGCCTTTGTAGTTTTAGTGTAGCAGTTACCCACTACAAAACAATGACACCCAAGCCTAGAGGTAGAAATGGTGAGTGTAACATAAAGTAGTATTAGATGGATAGATTCATTTCTTCAATATAAATATCAACCCTAGGTTTTGGTTGGTTGAACACCATCATCACCATAATACTAGTATCAAACTTCGTGGAATAATATGAGCCCATAATAGTAGCAATAAAATTGGGCTCTTACATCACCTCAGCATTAGTATGCCAAATACAATGCATAACAACCATAAGGAGGATTTACTGGACAACAGTCACATGATTGGGGATATCATTAGAATAGAGGAGGCTATAGAGGAGGATATCAAGGTGGTCACAATAAGGATAATTGACAAGCTTTCCAACCCGTCCAATACTATTTGTGTGGTGAGTATAATCATTTTGCATGAAATTCTCCCATTAATCCTTAGAGATAGGTATATTATGTGTATTACAAAGTGGAATTACATCATCAAACAAAATATTTATTGGTATGGAGAAGCAAAGAAAATAAAATTTAGTGGTATGATCAATGCACAACCTAAATAAAATGCATTTATATAAGTAGCTATTAGCAAGGACTACCTACATTAAAAATGCCACACGATCAGGGAATCAAAAAGTGTAATGGGATAAATATCTTAATCCTATGATAGAGAAGTGATTGATGTATGAATTTGTGCAAGTTCTTCAAGAAATACAACAATAGATTGCATCAAGAAGAGAAGCCAAAGCCATTGACACATAAATGTATGGCCAAATTATGTAGATTATGAAGTAGGAAGGTGTTGTGACAACACTCACAGATTTGTTACAATTGCTTAGCACTATGCACAATGAAGATATCTCCCAGAATATTACAAATCTTTTGCATAATCTTTTGTGGTGCACACAGGGGGGATAATAGTGTACCAACAAGGTGGTCTAGTATGTTAAAACAAAGAAACCATGGGATTACTCATGAATGGACATTGAGCTGATAGGATATGAAATTCCTAATGTAGTATTTGATTTCAAGATTACTATTAATATGATTCTGAGATCTACGTGGGAGGTTATTGGTAGGCCACACTTGAGATACAATCCTATCACCCTTAGTCTCATAGACTACATGAGGGTAGAACTAATAAGTCACCTCAAAAATGTGGAGATTAGAGTTGCTAAGCTAAGTCTACAAGGTTATTTTGAATTCATTGACATGAAAATAATTGAGACCCATTACCCTACCTTGATTGGTAATAAATGGGCTTACAATGGTCAAATGGCTATTAATACATTGCAAAATCAACTAGAGGCTCATCAAGGAGACAAGATAGATGTCATCCCTTTGAATAAATTGGAGCATAAGCCTTACATTATTCTGAAGGAACCAGAGTCAACATATATGTCTATGGTGATAATAGTTGGTTCAAAGTCAAAAAAAATACATATAAAAATGCTCTGTGAGATGCATATTGTCATTTTTTGAATCCACAGTTGGAGCAACCATAGACAATAAAGTATCCACTTTATAATCTAATAATAACCAAGTCTCCATCTCCCTAGTTTCAACTTGAAGGCTGTACCTCCCCATCAGTGTGATCTCCTACTAATTTAGAGGTGTATTTCCTATATAATACTAGTGTAACAATAATGGATTATACATAACCTACTCTAGAGGGTGTCTTACCTTTGAAAATAGCATCTTCAATAAGTGGTGACTCAAACACCCATATGTTGAACTAAATAGGGGAGATCATGAAATATGACCTTTGTGCATGGTGTTCACCATCGAATGTCAATTACCTCAATACTTTATGATAGAGGATATCAATCCATTTATCTTTAGGTTAGAACATCATGTGTCAAAGGTAGATCAAAGAGTCTATGCACTTAATTATGTATTGAAAGGAATGACTATAACTTGGTGGGTAGTGCATAAATAACTAGAGCTACATTGGGAGGAAGTGTGTGAATTTTTTCATGCATGGTTTCAATTTCTACCTACTATGAAATAAATATGGTCATTCTTTCAAGAAAGCCAATGTCATGAGTTGCACATTCCTAAATATGTAGATATATGTCCTGAGCAAGGATTTGAGACAAGGTATTGGGTGCACATTTTTAGTCACACACTAACACCACTCCTAACTACCTAGTACATATATCAAGAGCATAGGAGAGAGACCAAATATTGAGCATAAGTGCAACAAGACTTTGTTCAAAATTTTATATTTGAGGATTCTAATCCATTGGTTCATAATGTAATATAGAAATTGAAAACCTTTCTATGTTATGACTTAGCAGAAGATTTGGGAGCTATAACAAAGTCATCATCATAGCAGGAAGCAACTCAAGATTTGAATCTTATGATTCACAATTACAAGTACAATAAATATGAATGATCTCTCATTAAGCCATGTAATAGAATTACTGATGAGCTAATAGAATCTAGTGATAGTGACATATACCTAGATTTAGAAGGCATTTTTTAACTTGAATGAAAATTTGAAAAAGAAATTGACCAAAGTGTAGAATAAGATGAAGAGGAAATAATACACAATGTAAACATTCCAAAATAGGAAGGAGAACACACTTTGTGAGAGGATCTACCTAGTGGATCAAACAAAATATATCAAGAACCACTAAAAAATATTAGAATAGAGTTTGTAACTAAAATTTTGATAATGGGAGACTATTGGGGGCAAGATTAGATCTCAGAGGCATCGCAACTGCTATGAGACTATCAGGATATCTTTCTAACCAAATTCTCAAAATTAAAATGTGTAAATCCATCATTGGAGGAGATGCGCATAGAATTGAAAGAGTGTAGTAGACCCATTAAAAATCACCCATATAGACTAAACCATAACATGAAAATAAAAGTAAATGTTGAACTAGATCATAATTAAGAAGTAGGGATCATTTATCCAGTTGAAAAGGAAGATTGGTGAGTCCCATAGTTATGTAGCCCAAGAATTATGAGGATATTTGGGTACGTGGGAACTATCAAGCACTAAATAATGCATGCATTAATGATTTATTTTCAATACCATTCACAGATGAAGTCCTTGAGTCAGTCGTAGGTCATCAAGTGTACTCATTCATAAATGGATACCATCAAATTCCAATTGTATAAGAGGACCAAGCTAAAACAACATTTGCAATAGAATGGGGGTCATTCGCATATGAGGCAATTCCCATCGATCTTAATAATGTGCCAAAAACCTTCTCTAGGGCTATAATAACTACATTTAAAGATTTCATTCATGATTTTTGGAAGTATATTTAGATGATTGGTTTGTCTTCTCAATATTTAAAGAGCATCTATCAAAGTTTCAATTATTGCTAGAATAGTGTCGAACCATGTGCATTACTTTGAATCTAAGTAAGTGCTTGTTTTTCACACCTTTTAGTGTTATTATAGGCTATGTCATATGCAGCGACGGCTTCTTGGTTGACCAAACTAAGATTATATTAATAGTGGGGATGCCACCCCCAATTATATCTACATAAGTGTGCACCTTTCTAAGTCATATAGGATACTATAAAAAAATTATCAAATGATATGCAACCATATCTACGTTGATGGAAAATATACTATGCAAATATATAAATTTTGAGTGGACATTATAATGCCAAACAACATTTATTTATCTCAAAGAAATGTTAATAACAACACCTATCTTTTTTTTTACTATAAGAAGCCATTCCACATACATGTGGATGTTTTTGGTATTATAGTAGGAGTGTTTTAGTGCATTTAGGGGATGATGGGTTGGATCATCCTATATTCTTTGCTAGTAGAAAACTATAAAAGTAGCGAAAAACCATATGACTACAAAAAGAGAGGCCTTAGCTATTGTGTTTGCATTACAAAAAATTTGACATTATCTGTTGGCCACACTATTTGTGCTTTTCACAGACCACTAGGCATTGCAATACCTGGTTAATAAGTTGCTATTGGGAGGATGGATCTCTAAGTGGATAATTTTATTTCAATAATTTCAATTCTAGAAGCCAGGTTGAGAAAATGTGGGATCGGATCATTTGATCAATCTTTAAAATCAAGAAGAACCGAAAGAAATAGAGGATGAGTCCCCATATGTGCACTTATTCAAGGCTATTTCAATCCTTGATAATATGGAATACATTACAAAATTTTTGGAGCATGGAAATTTCCCTATACATTAGGTTTAAAGGGATAAAAATCAAATGGAAACAAGAGCAATTCCATATAGTCTCATCAATGGATTTCTGTACAAGATTGGGAAAGCTGATGTGTTGTGTAGATTAGCATTAGAGCATGAACGACTACAACTTCTATAAAAAGTACATTAAGGAGTTACAAGAGCTCACTTTTTAGGTGAAGCCACTACAATTAAAATATTATAGAGTGGTCTTTAGTGGATAACCTTTTTTCAAGATGCTCATAGGGTCATTGTTAAGTGTGAAGTCACTATTCACAAACCACTATTCATAGTCACTATTCATGTGATGAGGTGGTAGTGATGAGTTGGCAATGACTATGCAAGAGATGTGGTAGGTGATGTAGGTAATGATGTTGAATGTTGATGTGGCTTGTTAGTGATGTGTCATGGCCCAAAAGAGGATCTACCATGTGATCTAATGCATGTGATGGAGTGGGGCATAGCACTTCACCAAGAAATAGGATTTTTTATTTTTTGTAATTCACATGTTTTTTGTCGTTTAGTTGAAAATGAGACAAGGAATAGTTTTGGTACCACCCTTAGTTGGAATCATGATTTGGCATGAGGGAGAAGTCAAAAGGTGTTGGGAAATCTTTTGGAAGTTTGTGGGCACATGGGAGGAAGATGAAAAGACTTCACTATTATTGTTTTGGCCTCACAATAGGATTGGGGTGCCATATTTTGAAGCATATGGAAGTAGAGGTGATTCTGTCAAAAGTGGGAGATTTAATTTTGACCCTTGCACATGGTATCAAACATGCCTAATAGTATTCATTTTGGACCACATGGAAATGTGGCACCACATTTTCTCTTTCCCCATTTTCCCTCTCTCTTTCCTTCTCATTTTTAATTCTATAGATGAAAGGATGCATTCCTATATTTGTAATCAAAGTAGTGGATGTGAGTTAAAAACTTTTATGTATTTGTAAGAAAGCTTGTAAGCTTTGTGTGAAGCTAAGAGTTAGCTTATTGTGAGCTTGTTAAAAGCTTGTATGCATTGAAGACAAGTAGTTTGTAAGAGATTGGAGAGATGCAAGTGATAGTTTATTGTCACTGATTTATTCTCCAAGTGTTATTTTAATATAATTAATGATTAATTTCTCTATGGATATAGTCAAATTAGTGAACCACGTAAATCTTTGTCTTATGGTTTTCATGTTTTTTTTTTATTTTTTCAAGTTTTAATTTTTGTTTTACATAGCTTCTCTCTATGCAATTTTGAGGATATTTTTATGCATGCATACTTAACCTAACAAGTGGTATCAGAGCAAGGTTGTTTGTTTCTAAGGATTAAGTTGTAGGAAGCTAAGGATTTTAGCTTGAGTGGAATATATGGTAGATGACAAATCAAAGGTATAGAAATTCAATGAGCAAATTTTCAATTTGTGGAAGATGTAGGTGGACTACCTCTTTTAGAATAACCTCTACTTGCCATTGGGAAGTACAACCAAGAAGCTAACAATAATTTCATATGAGGATTGGGAGTTGTTGGATAGAAAAACACTTGGGACCATCTAGTTATGCCTGACATCTACAATTGCATTCAACATATCCCAAGAGAAGACTATAGACAGTCTTATGAGCACACTAGGGAAGTTATATGAAAAAACCTCTACCTCTAATAAAATTTTCTTAATGAAGAAATTATTTAATATGAAAATGTGTGAAAATGGTTTAGTTGAAAATCACTTAAATGAATTTAACATGGTTATAAGATAATTAAATTCTATTGATATTGACTTTGATGATGAAGTTAGGGCTCTTCTTATTCTATGTTCTTTAAATGAGAGCTAGAATAGCTTGGTCATGGTGGTGAGCAACTCTATCTCAAACAATGTCAAACTAAAGTTTGAGAATGTGGTGGGTGTGATCCTAAGCGATGAAATACAAAGGAGAAGCAATAATGATACGTCCACATCAAAAAGTATATTATCTATGGAGACTAGAGGAAGACAGAAGAATAGAGGAAGAGAAAACTATGGGAAATCAAGGAGGAGGTCAAGATCAAAATCAAGAAGCAAGATTGAATGTTGGCACTGTGGGAAGCCAAGACACATAAAGAAATATTATTGGGTTCTTCATTAAAAAAATAGCCAAGTAGCAATAAGAAAGTAACAAAGAGGAAAATGTAGTAGGTGGGGTGATACAAGATGCACTCGTTCTTTCTTTGGACAGTATTAATGACTCTTGGGTTTTACATTTAGGAGCTTCTTTAAATGCCACTCCTAACAACATTATTTTAGAGATTATGTTCAAGGTAATTTTTGACATGTTTATCTTGGTGATGATGAACCTTGTAACATTATTGGTAAAGCTAGTTTAAATGTGAAATTATAGAATGGAAACATTTAGGTACTTAAGGATGTTAGGCATGTTCCAAGTTTGAATAGAAATCTAATTTTTATAGGACAATTGGGAAGTGACAGTTATGTGATCACTTTTACTGGTGACTCATGGAAGATTACCAAGGGTAATTTGGTAGTTACAAGAGGTAATAAGTTGAGTAATTTATATTTATCCATTGTTATCACTAATGAATCTTGTGATATAGTTGCTTCAAGTATAGATGCAACTTTGTGGTATTACAGACTTGGTCACGTCAATGAAAAAGGAATGAAGATTCTTCGCTCAAAGGTGAAATTACCAGGTCTAATATAAATTGACTTGGAATTTTTTGAGCACTCTATTGATGGAAAATAAAAACATATGTGGTTTCTAAGAGTTGGACCAGCTAAGAAATAGAGGAAATTGGAGCTTGTGCATATGGATGTATGGATATCCACTTAGGTATCTTCACTTAGAGGTTCAAGGTATTATGTTACATCTATAGATGATACAACTAGGAAGGTTTGTGTTTATTGCATTAAATAAAAATCTGATGTGTTTGATATATTTAAGAGATGGAGTGATTTAGTTGAGAATGAAATAGGTTTAAAGCTCAAGTGCCTCAACTCAAATAATGGTATAGAATATTGCAGTTGAGTTTGATAACTATTGTTCACTAAACAAAATCTGTAGGTAGAAGACGGTTCTAGGAACACCACAGTAGAATGGTATGTTGGAGAGATGAAGAGAATTATCATGAAACATGATAGAAGTATGAGATTTCATGAAGGGTTGTCATTACATTTTTGGGTGAATGTTGTTGATACATCCATGTACCTGATAAATAAAGGGCCTTCAAGTGCCTTAGATGGTGGTATACCAGAGGAGGTATGGAGTGGTAATAAGGTAGACTATTATTTTTTTGTTGTAAATATTTTGCTTATATTGACAAAAAGAAAAGGTCCAAATTAGAGGCTAAATCTCAAAAATGTTCTTTCATTGGCTATGGTACTAATGACTTTGGATTATGGTTATGGAATGAAGAAGATAAGAAAATCATCAAGAGTGGAGATATCATATTTAATGAGAAAGTCATGTACCGAGAATAGTTTCTATAAAATAAGTAAGAGGATGCCAATAAGGATTACATAGTGTTGGAAGATGTCATAAATGAACATGTCCCAAAAGTACTAGTGAAAATTGTGCAACAACAATAGGTATTCCAAACCCCTATTACGAGAAGATCTACTAGAGTAAGTAGACCGCCTAAAAGGTTTTCCCCTTATTTGAATTATTTGTTACTTACTATTGGTGGTGAGTCATAGAGATTTGAATAAACAGTGTAGGTTGATGCCAAGGAGAAGTGGAAATAATCGATTGATGAAGAATATGACTCTCTCATGACAAACAAGACATGGGTTTTTATGAAGCTTTCAAAGGAAAAGAAGGCATTGCAAAAAAAGTGGGTATACAAGATGAAGGAAGAAGATGGTGATAAAAGGAAGTACAAGTCTATATTACTGGTGAAAGGGTTTGCATAGAAGAAAGGTATATATTTTGATGAAATCTTTTCTCTTGTTATTAAGATGACTTTTGTTAGAACTGTTTTGAGTATAGTTGCAGTTGAAGACTTGTATTTAGAATAATTGGATGTGAAGACTACTTTCCTTTATGAGGATTTGGAGGAGGAGATATTTATGGAGCATCCATAAGGTTTTTAAGTTAGTGGTAGGGATAATTTTATGTGCAAATTGAGGAAGAGCTTTTATGGCCTTAAGTAAGCTCCAAGATAATGGTATATTAAGTTTGACAATTTTATGATGGAACAAGGCTATTCTAGATGTCATTCTGACCATTATGTGTATTTTAAGAAGTTTTAAAAGGGTAACTATATTATCCTACTTTTGTATGTGAATGACATGTTGGTGGTAAGTTCCAACATATCACTAACTTCTAAGGTCTTTGGAACAAACGGTCAACAAAAGGCAAACTTGGATCTTAGTCTTGGCAAAGCGTTATAAACAAACTCAAAACTTAGATTGAGAAACATGAGATTTGAATTATGCAAAGAAACTAAGGTCTAAAACCAGGCATATGAAATTGGTCCTTGGTAAGGTTTTTTGAACAAACTTAATATAGGTTAGATAACAAATAGAGGATGCTAAGTCTTTGGCCAACATCAAAAAGCTAGACTTGGAAACAAACTAACTAGGCATAAGGCATAAAAACAATGCTAGGTTTTTGGCCAACGTCATAAAGCTAGACTTAGAAACAAATGAACTAGGTTTAAAACGTAAAACCAAATGCTAGGTTTTTAGCCAAGATCACAAAGCTAGACTTTTGAATCTTTAAAATCAATTTATCTCTAAGGTAAATGGTTTAACACTTGATCTAGACAAATTGAAATAGGTCCTAAAAACAAACTTTTAAGTATATCCTTGGCATCGAGCTTGATATAGGCATATAAATTTTGAAACACTCTTAAGTCTAAGGATCCTGATTTGAAACAAATGGCACACTTAGTCTAAAATAGAAACTTGGATTCAAGGCAAGATGTGGTAAAAGGAAACTTGGTCTCTATTTAAAGGTGTTTAAAAGTCAAACTAAAAATCAGTCCAAGTTGCACAATCTAAAGATAAAAAGTTAAACCACTCAAGTCCAAATTGTAAAGAAGACTCAAGCATAAAATATTTATTTTAGATCTGAACTTTGAAAGATATATTTTGGTTGAGGTTTTGAAAGTCTTAGATTTTTAAATGAATAATGGCCTAGACTTAAACTCTCAATCGAAATCTATCTAGACATTATTTGGAACAAAGGTACACAAATGGTTTTTGACTCAATTTTGAACAAAGGTAAAATGTCTTGGAATAAATTGGGAAGTGTAACAACATCTCTTTGAACAAGGGCACAAAAGGTGGTATTGAAAATCTCTAAGGTAAATGTTGGGAAGGATTTTGACAATGTAACACTTCTTGACTCAATGTAGTGTGTGCAACATGTATTTTATTTTGACTTATTTTAGATATGGTTTTGACACAAAAATAAATTTTAGACCCTAAAACAAATCCAAGTAAAAAGAATAAGAAAAGCACCTAAGTGCACGTCTTACCCTAAAAACTAACAAGGTTGCATAGTCTCTGCTAAAGTTTTAACCTATATACCATGCTTGAAAGGAATTAATTGTTAATCCAAAAAATTAAGAGTGCATATAGGTAGAATTTTTAGGCCCCACTCCATCTCTCAAACATTGATATATGGCATGAACTTAGAGTGTCAAATAAACTTGACATTTAGCTAGATATTTTGTGATAAGTGGGGTTGATCTAAATCTACAATTTCAAAAGTCTAGATGTTCTACATGTGTGGCTAATTGAGGGATTAACACATCAATTGGATGGTTACCACTTATATTGTTATGTAATGAACTATTCATTTTCACAATGAATTCATCTATGTACTTCTTAGTGAATTTCAATGTCTAGTACGTGAAAGATCTGAGGACCTATTAGAATTGTCAAGCTAACTGCTCACCGCTATCCCATCCAATAGTTTGCTCAATTTATATACTCTATAATGAAATGGGTTTGAAATAGTGTTGGGAGATGAATCCCTAGGTCAAATTCCTCCTAGAGAATTCATGAGGAGGCTATGAACTCCTGCTCACAAGCTAATGCAAAAAATGAAATAAATGAAAGTGGAAGAACTTTAGGGTCATTTCTAAGTCACCCAAGTCACTTAAAGCTTAGGGAGAGCATACGCAACTTTTATTCACTTCTATGGCTCAACCAAACAAGCAAAAATGATGTAGTTTTGATCACCCAAGTTCCTTAAGGGGATGGGGGGAGAACATACACATGAAATTTTGCTAAAAAAGAAACCAATTTAGGAAAGAAACTAAGTACTTTTACAAAATGCAAAAGCTCTTAGGAGCAATAATCTAATGTTTTTTCTTATTTTTAGAGCACTTAATGAAATGTGAAATGAAGTTTGACCTTTCTATATTTTAACTTGTAACTTTGAAAAATAAAAGGTAAAGTTTTTAAATGAATTTTAAGCACCAAAATGATAAGTGTGAATGATTTTTAAAGTGATTTAAAACTTCTTCTTTTGACCTAATTTCCTATAATAAATATTAGGGGATTCACTTGTGTTTGTTCAAAAAAATTAGTCCAAAAATAACTTTCACCTTTGAAGCTCTCAGGTTTTTGACACAGTAGAAAAGTTGTTGAGTGATGGTGCCACTATCGGTCAATGGTGATGTTGTTGATCGACATTTATGTTAATGGTCAATAATGGTGATGTAATTTGAAGGTGATGTTGTTAGCTAACATTGATGTTGTTGGTTGATATTGATGCTATCAGTTGATGATGACACTATCAATCAATGATAAAAGTTATCAGGTAATGACAAAAATTATCAAATGATGGTAGAAGTTGTCAATCAATGATAAAAGTTATTGTTCAATGGTAAAGTTGCCAAGTGATGGCAAAACTATCAGGAGACAATGATGTTGTTGGTCAATGGTAAAGTTGTCAGGTGATGGAAAAGATATCAGTCGATGGTGACATTATTAGTTGATGATATATTTGTTGGGAGATTATGACATTAATAATTTATGGTAAAACTATTATGTGATGGAAAAGCTATCAGGAAATGAAAAAGTACCTGGCAATGGAAAAGTTGTTAGGTGATGGAAAAACTACCAGTGATGGTTATAAGATGGTTTTCTTGTAAATTGATGAACAATAGAGTGAAATGATCAAATGATGTAATCAAGTAAATGAGTGATGCAATTGAGCAATCAAGTTATTGGACCCCAAATTTTGAATAAGTATTTTGGCTTCTTGGCACGGAATCAACATGACACGAGAGGACCTTAGTGTGGAACTAACATGGTGTAGAAATACTATGGCATGAAATAAGTGAGGTGCAAAAGGATAAAGACATAGAAGATAATAGTGCGAGAAGACCCAATCAAAGATGGAACATAACTACGAAGAACACGAGAGCATAGGACTTGAAACAATAGCAAAAGACTTGGTGAGCATAAGGGAATCAAGATATGGTTGAGGAGTGATTCTTAAGGATAATTTAGACTTTAATCAACATGATTTTCACACTAACATATAAAAAGGAGGACATTTGGCAGAAAATATATAGTATCAAATAAGAATATAGGGGGTACAAAGGCTTGGATCCTTAGGAGTAAATAAGTAAAAGACTGCCACAACTCTCAGTCTATTTAGAGATCATCAACTAGTCACCCATTTGTCATTTAATTATGTAACTAATTATTCAGGAAAAACAATTATAAATACCTCTTTGTAGAGATATGTAAGGTGATTGAATATCGATAGTATGTAATGACTCTTATGGTAATATAAAATTACAAAATTTACAATTAGTTTTGGTGTTATGCTTTAGTTAATTGATAGTTAAAGACATTAACAATGGGTTTGCATTGAGAAATATGTGACTTATAATTTATTGTGAGATTTATAGCATATGCATCATATGATTTTGGAAAAACAACTCTTTAAACTTCATGACATTTATCTTCGTGTTCTTCATTATTGTAATTAATGAGATAAGGTCTGCAATCCTATTTTTCCTTTTATGTGTAATCTCTAATTAGATATATGAACAAACTCAAGTATATGACTAGTGTCTCATTGCATAACATAACCCACATAAAATATTTTTTGTCTGTGTGCTTTGGGTGAGCACACAAGACCTTAGTCTTGTGTGAAAAGCTAGTTCATAAGCTTGTTGGGACTACACTTTAACACCTTAAGGAAAACTTGATAGAAAAACACCCAACATTTTGGTTATTTTTCTAGAACCCATAGCACTTACTTCACAGTAATGGAAGATGTTTGAATGTTTATCTCTTGAAAGTATTAAATAATGGATTACCAAGGTTAAGGATAATTTTGTGATTCCCTATCTTGAACCAAGAATTTCCGTACGTGTATGGGTGAAACAACATCTCTACAGCTCATTATATGAAACCTTCTTTGTTGAATACCTTGTTCATTTGCATGTTTGGATCTCCACCTATGCTCAAGTTTGATCATGAAATTTTGGGAGGAGGCAAGCTTGGACGATAGAATGTTAAAGAGCTTTGGCACGACTGGAAACACCATGGACATAGGTTGTTAATATTTGGTGGAGAGGAGTGTTGAATAACTATATCTTGGAATATGTTGTAACCACTTACTCTTGTCCTAAAGAAGAAAAGTTTTAGTTTCTCGGAGAACCATGTGGTTGATATATCAAACATTTCCCACTAGAAGTAAAGAAGTTGTTTGTTTATTCTAGACTCAAAACTCTACCTATGAAGGGATAAATTCATCCTTGCATGAGTCTCACAGTTGGAAGGGGAATGTAGAGGTGTTGGTAAATATTTTTTTGGTATTAAATTGTATCTAGCCAGTGGGCATTACAAAAGTGGAAATAGGATAAAGCTCGATAGAGGATCATAGGTAAAGGTAGAGTAGAAAGGGAGCAAGAGACCTCAGGAAGTGCTATTAGAATTCGTAGGGAAGTGAAAAGGCATAAGGATGACTCAATCACTTTCAAATCACACCCAATGCTACTTATATCATATGAAGTAGAAACTAACCAGATAGAAGAGACTAGAGAACCACATTTGAACCAACCAGGTTCCCTAACCATAGTGCACGCTCATGCTTTTGAACCTGCCAAATTACTTATACATAATTAGGATACAGATAGTGTAGAGTCAAAAACTAATCCTATAAGAGCAACTATAAGTAAACCAATGTTAACTCATAGTGAATTAACACTTTTTTTCCTCTTCAAGGGAATTTCATGGCCTAACTTGGTATGCCTGGTGGACCTGACATTCATAGTGGGTAGAGTATTAGTCCAAGTATTATAATCAACCCGCTACTATGCCCAATGTCATGGGTGTTACTGCTAGAGGTGATGGAGGTGGACTAGGAGGTGACATGGGAGGAAATGGTGGACATCCACTTTTAAGAATAGGATCTGGGGGTTCTCAAGAGCCACCAACATAAGCACCTCAACTATTGATGGTGTATTATGAAATAATGCTTCATTTACTTGAATATCAGGGCATGGATAATGTTGTGGAGCATGTTCATAAGTGTGAACTCATTTGGAGGGCATGCAGTATAACTTTTTTCTAAGAAAAAGGCAACATAATTCATAACCACACTTTTGGAAAGAGGACATAAGTGGTATAGAAAGTTTGACCCTCAACAAGCAATAATTGAGAATGATCGGTTCAAGATGACATTTCTTTAAGGATTTGATATTCCCAAATTTGAGAAACAAAGTATTAACATATTGAAAGATATAAAATAACACCTCACTAAAAGTGTACGGGAGTTAGATGCATGATTCAAAACACTCTTGTCAAATATTTTATTTGAAATTAATGTTGCTTAGCATTCCCAATGGTTTATGGGAGGCTCATTGCTTCCCTTTAGATGGATGCTATCTCAAAGGACCTTTACCAACCCACGTGAAGCTCTAGAAGCTACCCCTCCACACATAAGCTATTAGTAGCATTGACACAAGAATTAGTCCTTTATGGAAGATCAAATAGCTTCAATAGCATCACAATTAGAGAAGATGACTACAAACAATGTGCACGACACTCATAATGGTTTTTAGTGTATTGATTATGAGTTTGAAAGTCATAATAAAAGCAACTACACACATAAAATAATCCACACTTTTCTAAATTAGTTGTGTGAAATCTACCATGAACATTATGATGTACGCTCTTGTCCTTTCTTACAATGGGCTACACATTCTAAAGTTTTTGAATACTGTAAGATATGTGATGCCTACACCCATGACACAAATGATTATCAGCTAATTAGTGATATACATTAGGCACACATACATGGTACATGCCAAACCTCTATTTCCAATAATCAAGATAATGGTGGATATCATGGATGAGGTTGAAGATGAGGATGAGGCAGTGGTAATTTTCTACCAAGAACATGTTATAAGTGTGGATCTTCATATCACTATCAGTGAGATTGTCCAATCTATCCAACACGTTTGTTTTGTAAAAAGGAGCATCGGTTGGAAGAATGTCTTGACCTATACACAACCATCAATAAAAAAAGAAAAGAAAAATGTGTTGGTATGATTCACATTGAGAAATCTCACTGGTGACATGCTCTAGCAACCTGATATCCCAACAGGTTAATATCACTACATGTACTGACAAACAATCTACATCCACATCTACTCCTATTGAGAATATACAATGTGAAGAGCCTCATTCAAGGAAGTATCTTATTGCCCAACAATAAAAATATGTGCTCCAAGATACTATGATGCTAGTATGAGAACTACAAGGGGAAATTTATTTTCTTAAGGACCAAGAAGCAGCACAATGTGCTGATCTACAAAAGGCCATAGAACCTCAAAACATGGTGCAGGATGATTTTCAAGAGCTTTACAAGTGTATGTTGGATGAAAACATTATCCCACAATTAAGTAATTAGCTTAAAAATCAATTACCAACACCAACTAATGTTCAAACTCAATTACTTTGGCCAACTGAAGATCATCGATTAAATAATGCTCAATAAAAAGATACTCCTATTTCTCATAGCCCTCAAGAGGATAAGGAAATACTAGTGAATGTTGCCATCGATGGTTAGGTGATTCAATATATCTTAGTTGAAATTGATGCTGAGGTTAATGTCCTCACAAAAGATGCATGGTGCAAAATGGCTAGCCCAACATTGTAACTATCGACTCATGTGTTGTTTATGGCTATTAAAACTCATGCACTACTAATTAACATTCTTAAAAATGCAATGGTCAATATCCTTGGGGTACCTTTCAAAGTTAATTTTGAAGTTCTCAAGTTAGTTGAAGCTGATGATTTTCTATCTCTACTGGGTCGACCTTTATTCTATGCAAACAACATTGACTTAAGTTTCAAAAAGTGTTACATCAGTTTTGAAAATTCTAATCAACGCATTGTTATCCCATTAGATCAAGCATATGGGCTATCATATGTAGAATTTGTTAGTGTAGATGAAGATATTAACCACATCTATAATGTCATAGCTAGAGATGGTGAGAATCATGATCATACTCCTGATCATATCCTCTGATGGATAGACATGTAGTACTTTATGAGAATACAAATAATTCTTATGATTGTTAGTCCCATGGTCACTGTGACCTCACTGGAAGAGTGTGTGATGCCATAGGTAGTTGGGAGAACATTCCCAAACAATTTCATAAATACCACATAGTTATTTGCCTTTTTACTATATAAATCATGAGAGGACTAGTTATGGATGCACTGTTAGAAAGACTTGATGAAGCTCTTTGGTTTCATGAGCAAATGGAAGTCCATGACTTCATCCAACAACTTGAATACTTATATAACTTTGATAAAGATCATATGCATTCATTGGTTCACCTTTTTGATGACACAACCTTGAGGTGGTGGCGAACCCATAATGAATGACTTATCCATTAGAATCAAGTACACTTTGATTTACATCACCACTTTCATCATGATAACTGGGACTGGAGTACAATCAGTTATAGCAGAGTATGAGCACTAGAACCACACATATAAACTTGTGAATCCATATGGAGGGTTGAAGAGTCTTTCTTACTAGAGTACCTATGGTTACATGTTTTTTATGACACCTTATGTACTTGATCTAGAGCATGGTATGTTCACAAAGAAAGACATATGGGTACCCATTTTTGGCATTTGTTGAAAGAGACCATGAACTTGATGTTATCTTACTCAACTCCATGAATGGATTTGTGCCTCACTCGAATCAATGCACTAAGTAGTTATTGGTAACCCTAGTCTCATTGAAGATCCCTTGTGACATATACATGATGTCCAAGAAGAAGGTTTAGTTCTCTTTAATGATCCATCTGAACAACCCATCTCTATACCAAAACTTGTCCTTGATTAGGAATGTCATGAAGAGATTCACCCTGTTGTTCCCAAAATCTGTTACTCATTTTTTGGGACAACATTTGAACTATTTTTTTTTTCATCTAGAAAAACTACGAACTCTGTAGGCTTGTTTCTACAGACTCTGTAGGTTGATTTCTATGGACTCTGCAGGCTTATTTCTATGAAATCTGCATGAAATTAAAAGTTCCCAACACTTAGGCAATTTCAAGGTTAGTTCAACGCCAAGGTTCAACCAAAAGGTTCATTATCAAGCTTCAAACAAAGGATTTAACCATTGAACCATGGAACCCCGCTTCCAATAGGTTCAAAGGTTCAACAGGTTCAAAAGTTTAACGACGTCGGCAAGCTTAAAGAGTCAAGTGTTTCGGCAAAAGTTCAAAGTTCAACCACTTTGGCAAGTTCAACAGCTTCAAAAGACTTAGAAAAAAAGAAGGATTTGAAGAGTAAAGAATGAACTGTTGAACCATTGAACCTTGAACCAAAATGGTTCAACGGGTTCAAAATTTCAATGAGTTCAATAAGTTTAAAAGACTTAACCAAAAGAAAGCTTCAAACAAAAGATTGAACCATTGAACCAAAGTTGGTTCAATCAGTTGGTTCAATCGAACGGTTCAAAGGAGTCCCCCAAAGTGATATGAGCAATAATTTGGGTGATATAACGAGCGTCAAGATGTGGTGGTATAATGGATCATGGCTATCGAAGTGGTTGTTGTAAGGCCCCGAAGTGGGTGGCTAGTAGACTAGGTAGGGTTGCACGTAGCTCTATATTGTTTTTAATCTTGGACACCGAACTATTGGGTGACAGTTAATTCCTTGAATCTTATATTGCTTTAAATCCTCACCCATTATGTCCTCGAGCTCTGTATTGTTTTAAATTTTGGAAGTCAAATTGTCGGCAACAGTTATTTCCTCAAATGTTGTATTGTCTTAAGTCTTCACCCGTTAATTCCTCAAGCCACTCAATCTTCCATGAGATAATATGTATAAATGAAGAACTTCCCAAAATGGGGAGGCAGACATCTCTTCCTAGAGATAAGCCTATAATTGTATTGTAATTTTTGAGTAATATGACATCTCTTCTCAGAGAATTCATTGTTACTGTGTTATTTCTATGCTGTTGAAATATCTGTCAACTAAAACTTATGAGTTTTGGATCAGTGGTATCAGAGCGGTTTGTCTTGAGAGTGTATGATCCTGAGGACGAGGTCAGGATATAGGAAACTTGGGTGGGAAGCAATAGAGCTTCTAAACTTTCCACCTGCTCGCTCCAAACGACCTCAAATGGTGGACAACACCGAGACATCCGATCCTTTCAAGGAAATGGTGAATGAAGCCCTCCAATGGCAACAAGCGTAGATGCTACAATAATTTGCTCAAATTCTTCAAACACTTTCGATGGAAAATTCTGGCTCCGCGACTACATGTCCCAGCTCCTCATCAAGGCAACTTCCTTTCAGTGCCCCAACATCCTTCAAGGTTTAGGTAAATTTTGATATTCCCACATTTGAAGGCAAAATTAATGCTGATGTAGTAGAAAATTGGTTGGATCAACTGTCTTCCTACTTCTCTGTAAATAAATTTACCGATGGAGAAAAGATCACTTTTGCTCTTTTGAAACCATCATTGCCCATGAAAAACTGGTGAGAAGTGTAAAAAAGAGGTTTAGTACATTTATCATTGGCCTTGGGGTGGAACCTACCTGGGATGATTTTATGGAAGCAATGAAATAAAAATACTATCCCATCGGAGCATATGATGATCTGTACATAAAGTGGCAGTAACTTGCCAAGGTAAGGAACAATATGTTCAAGATTACACTGACATTTGTCATTCTCTATCTGCGAGACTGGGCATCCAAGAAAGTGAGAAACATAAGGTTCTCAAATATTGTGGCGGACTACAATGGTACATACGGGGAGAAATGGAACTCTTCAATTTGGAAACCATCAGTGAGGCATACAAGTTTGCAGTAAAGATTGAGCAGAAGCATGGAAGAATGGATATAAAGAATCAATATTCAAAATGGAAAAGTGATAAAGAAGGTCAAACATGAGGCCAAAATTAGAAGTAAAAGGAAGGAAAGACTGGGAAGTGGTGTGGTTATCACAAATCTAGAACTCATTCCAAAGAAGAATGTCGAGCTATCAAATCACTGCTTTCTAAGTCACCATCCTCAACATCTACTGCTCTACCTTATATAGACCCTACAGTCAAAGAGGTTGAAGAAGAAATTATAGATGTTGATCCTGAAGCCATTGTAGCTTCATCACAGACACATGACGAGATGCTAAATGACAAGGAAAGGTTGTTTCACTCTAAGTTATGAGTGAAAAGTAAGCCTCTACATTTCATTCTTGATAGTAGAAGTCAAAAGAATTTAATCTCTACTAATGTTGTGAAAAGCCTAAATATGTCCATGAAGCCTCACCCAAAACCATAGAGTATTGGATGGTTGAGTCCAGGGAGAAACCTCTGTGTCACCCACCAATGTCTTCTCTCATATGCAATATAACCTTTCCAAGATGAGGTCTTATGTGATGTGGTCAATCTAGATGTTTGTGATGTACTCTTTGGTCAGACAAGAATGATGAACAATCGGGCCCTGCACAGTTCCATAAGCCATAGTCCTTTCCAAGTGTGCATCGGGAATCAAATCAAGACACAATTACCATGCCTGATGGGGACCATTGATGCAATGGGGACCATTGCTTTTCAAGGAGGGAGGAATGTTCCAAGTGACAATTCAGGTGGTATAACAAGTGCCAAGATGCAGTGGTACAATGGATCATGGCTACTGAAGCGGTTGTTCTGAGGCCCTGGAACGGATGGCTGGTAGACCGGGTAGGGCTGTGCGTAGCTCTGTATTGTTTTAAATCTTGGACACCAAATTATCAGGTGACAGTTAATTCCTTGAATCTTGTATTGTTTTAAATCCTCACCCATTATGTCCTCTAGCTCTGTATTGTTTGAAATTTTGGAAGTCAAATTGGCGACGATAGTTATTTCCTCAAATGTTGTATTGTCTTAAGTCTTCACCCATTAATTCCTCGAGCCACTCAATCTTTCATGAGATAATATGTATAAATGAAGAACTTTCCAAAATGGGGAGGCAGACATCTCTTCCCAGAGATAAGCCTATAATTGTATTGCAATTTTTGAGTAATACGACATCTCTTCTTAGAGAATTCATTGTTACTGTGTTATTTCTATATTATTGAAATATCTATCAACCAGAACTTCTAAGTTTTGGATCACAAATCCCAAATGGCAAGTGCCCTTATAGAGGGCAATGAACAAAAGGCAAGTGCCCTTGTGGAGGGAGGTGAACAAAAACAAACAAAGAGATACCCTTCGAAAAGACTTTTTGCAGCAAAATTTTACAAGGCAAATCCTTCGGACATTTTGTCCGAAGGAACGATCAAAAGCCCGACAGAAAGCGGCTAAGGCAAGGGAAGATTTCCTTCAGACATTTTGTCTGAAGGAATTGAATAAGAAAGAACCAAGGAGCTGAGAAGGCTACCCAAACCATTGAAACAGTGAACCAATGACATCCCCGTGGACATCAGATTCAAGACAATGAAATATATGTTGATTTTTAAATGTGGTGAGGAACTTGAAAACAAACTTAGTGACCAGCTGAAGAGGGAGCTGAAAGGCCAGTAGAAAAGGGAAAAGATAGCCTGAGATCTCAAATTGCGACAAGAAAGAGGGAAAGATTAGAAATATCTATGCAAGAGTTATTCTAGTAGGTGGAATAGTCCACCAAGTAGATATTTGAGCTTGCAAACATTAAAGGCGTGGCCTATTTTTCTCCCTTGGAGTAAAGGCAAAGTGGATAACTGCACAGATATTTGGTGAAATTCCAAATAACTCATGCTGAGGAGAGGACATTTGAGATGAATTGACATGCCACAGTTAAGGTAGCCACCTTGTTCCAGCATGGCCCCTTAACAAAACTGAAAATGCATTCAAGGCATTGAATGTAGCATGGGCCGTTCCATGGAACAAAGTACCAAGCTTTTCTTGGCTACTATATATTGTAATCTCCTATTTTATACAAAAGAGATCTCTTTGTTATAGAAGCAAAACTCTGCCAAAATTGAAAGGCGATTACTGAGACTTTGAGCTCAGATTGTTTATCATATTTTTTTGTTTGAATGAGAAAACAAGTTACTTTCAGACTTTGTGTTGTTATGGCTTATGTCATTTAGGAGATTGTTATTATGTCTATTTCCTGAAGGCATTCTTGTCCATCTTAATGAAATAAGCAGAAATAGTGGAAGTAATTAGAAAGGTGTCCTAAAGCCAGCTGTGAGAAGACTTTGTGCTACCACAATTGCCTTTAGTGTGTTTGTCTATTTTCTGACTTTGTGTGTTTGCCTTTAGTGTGACAAGGACCTTGGGATGACTTTGTGCCCTCATTGTTCTTCGTATTTCACTCTTGGGCAGTCGAGGTGGAAACTTTGTGCTACATCTCAGTCTATTGGTTACTATGCCCCTTTGTTACCATTTACTTGTCACTACCTGAAAGAACTCCCATTGTTTCCTACAAGACCACTTCTGAAAGAAGAGAAGTGTCTTCACCTGGAGTGTGAACATCATCTCTGAAAAAAGAGAGATGGATGGTGTTGTCCTACCCCTGAGTGTTATTTTCTATGTATATATATAGTATATAGCTCCTCATAGTTATAAGGGAACCTCCCCTTGATGAGCAGAGAGATTTGTCCCCTTTTGATGTGGTAAACCTGCACATCTGGCCGACCGATCTCCCTTGCTGTGGTTGAAATGACCTATTTTACTCATCAATTAGTTGGTGACAAAATATTCAAAAAATAGTTTTTTAACGACTCCACTAGGGAAGAATGAGCAGTTTTAGTTCTTTTCCTTATCCATTTTCTCCACTGGGGAATAATGTGAAGTAGGAAAGAACACTACTAGCTTTATGCCAATAGTTTTTTGGTGACTCCACTGGGGAAGAACGAGTAGTTTCAGTTCTTTTCCTTATTCATTTTCTCCATTGGGGACACAACAATTTTGCACAATTTGAAGCCTCAAGCTTCAGATTGAAGCATCACTTGTGTCTTATCCATTATCACTATAGCCTTATTCATTTCCATTATATACTCTGAGCTGCGAACCAGAGTCGTTGGGGATAGAACGTTTCACTTTTAAAAGTCAATTCTCTGGTAGCTCCATGCCAACTGGAAAGAACAAGCAGTTTGGAGCCTTAAGCTCCAAGCTAAAGCAGGTACAGTTCTTTTCCATTTTTATTCTACAATCTAGCATCTCCACACTATACAAGAAGCCAAAAAGCTCAAGGTATTGTTGACCCTATTTTTGAGTTGGTGCAGTAGAGAAATTTTGATTTATTTCCTCCACAACCTTACCTTCAACGAACTAAGAGTCTTCCTCCTACCAACACCAAGTCACTAATACAAGGCAGAGCTTCTTTTTCCTCTGCTAGCAGAGCTTTGCCCGTACATACCCCACCAAGATTTGTTATCCCCCTTTCCTTAGCCATATAATGGCAGTTCAAGGCCCTTAGGGTAACTCTTTTGGCCCACTCAATTTAACCCCACCTCTACATGAGCTACCACGTAGTTCAAGGAAGAATTTCCCCAAATTATTTAGTGATGGGAGAGTTCATTCTAATAAACACATCGTAGCTTTTAGCATAGCCTACAGTGTGATAGGTGTAGAATATGAAGGCGTAGCAGTCAGGCTGTTCATAGAGAAATTACAAGGTGCTACTACAAACTGGTTCTACCATCTACAGGCTCGATCAGTGACTGACTGGAACACTCTCAAAGCCAAATTTGAAGCTAGGTTCAAGCCTGCAGAAGATGTGCATGCCCTGCTGGCTCAGCTCACACAAATTAAGAAGGAGCCTCATGAACCAATGAGAGATTTCATAGCCAAATTTGACAAGCTAAGGAACATGATTCCTATAATTGCTCAGCCAACACTTGAGAACCTTAAATGTTTCTTCATCAACTCACAGCTGCCTGAAGTAAGTATTCTACTGAGACGTGGTGGCCACATAGACCTTACTGCTGCTTAGGATTTTGTCACTGAGGTAGAAGATGATCTCATCTTGGTAGGGAAGATAAGGAGAGATCCTAACAGAGGTAAATCTTCTTCATATTCTAAATATTCATCTACAAGCACCACTGATCCAATGGTATAGAAACTAGCAAATGAGTTGCTAGCTCTTAGAAAGCAAATGGCACAAGGGATGTCATCTGCCCCTTCATATAGAGATATACCAAGGAGTACATTCCCTAATCAGTCATACCAAGGTAATGCTGCCAGGAATCAAGGGTAGCCAAATCATCTTCCTCTCACTCAGAGAAAATTGGCCATTGAAGCACCTCTAACTAATTCAGTAGTTGGATATCTTGAAGCAAAATTTGATTTCTCCTTCCAGCTTGAGTTGAATCCAGAAGATGACGTTAATCTCTTCACAGAGGGAAAAGAAGAATTAGCTGGTGACTCCAACATTGGTTTCCTAAATTACCAGGATGAACCCAAAAGTGAAGGTAAAGCACTTGATGGATCATATGTTGTTTTCACTTGGTCCAAGAATCAATCAGCCCAGCAAGCTGATAAAGAAAAAATAGAGGAGTGAGCTCAGCCTGTAATTTCAATTGCTAGACGAGGAACTTCTCTACCTTTCCAGCCAAAGGACCGGGTGATTGCTAAAAAAGTAAGTACCCCAAACATTTTTGCACCTTCAACTTCAATCTCACAGACTAGTCCTCCCCCCTAGAAACCAAAAGGATGAACTGTCTTTCCCCATTCTTAATTCATTTCAAACATTTGACATAGTCGACCATGTCAAGAAAAATAAAATTCAAATGTCTGAATTTGAATTCCTACAATCTAACCCTGAGCAGTTGGATAAATTAGTGGAATATGTGAAGAACCAAACCATCCCTGCAAGACCAACTATTCCAAAGGTGACTCCCACATCCACCTAGAATAACCTTGTCATTACTCCTCCTGCTACTCTCGAAAGGACGGAACCATTTTTGTCTCCATGCTGATAAATGGACACCAGTTGAACAATTACATCATAGACTCAAGTGCATCTGACAATGTCATGCCTACCAAAGTAGCTGAATCCCTTGCTCTCACACTGACCAAGACATTTAGGAGATGTTTATCCGTAGAGAATAAACAAGTGCCACTGCTGGGACAAATCAAGGACACCCAGTTTGCATTTGTGGCTTTTCTAGGAAAAAGAATTAAGATGATAGTCCTGGTGGCTGACGTCCCAGACTCCTATGACATTCTTCTTGGGTAAAATTTTTGCACGTTGGTGGAGAATTGAGCATGGACCTGTCTGAGGTGAGGATCCCTATCAAAGGCATCATGCAGAGATTGCTTCCTGAGAAGGAAGCAAAATATGTTGTCACCCAAACATCAGTACTTGAAGCTCAAATTTTGTTTGAGTCTTCAAGCAAGGGTAATTATTTTCTATCTACTGAAGATGTTCCTATCACAGCAAATGAAAATCTTGTAGGTGGCAATCCAAAAATTGATTCAAACAAGACATCAGAAGAATTGGTAGGGTGTAGTATAGATGAAAAAGGATCTTCCCTCTCTGATGAAGAAAAATCTAATAGAAGATTAGTTTTTGATGATGTTTAGATCCTAGAATTTGATGTCAGTAACTCTTCTACCAGTGCTAGAGCTGAGATTGTTCTAATATCTCCTCAAGAAGATATTTTTCCTTCTTCATACAAGTTGCAGTTTAGCAACACCAACAACACTATTGAGTATGAATCTCTGTTACTCAGGTTGAAGGCAGCTCAAGACAGAGGTGTTAAACTCTTTCATGCTAAAGGAGATGTTGAACTAATGGTTTGTTAGGTGAGGAACCTGTGTCAAACCAAGAACAAAAGATTGTGCCATTACCATAATTCGATATGGGATTGTATTCAAAGTTTTGATGCTTTCAATATATCTGCAGTGCCCAGAGAGCTTCGTAGCCATGTAGGTTTATTGGCTGTGTCTACGAACCTCTTGGTCCCTCACAAACACTTTGAAGAGAAAAAGTACACTATCGAGCTGGTCTTTTGACCAAGTGTGCCTGATAATGCCAATCATTGGTAGGTGTTTGATGCTGATAATCAAATCATGTGTTAGACTGAACCAGAAGAACAACAAATTATGGTAGTGGACCATACTACTGCGCACCAAAGTCAAGAAAAGAAACTCTTTTGCAAGAAGAGAGAGCCAAAAGGAGTGCATAGAAAATTTGATTCCTGGTGTAGAGGTCCATTTTCCAATCATTGCTTCTAGGGAGAAAATGGTTTCTTGCTGATATATCAAGATAGAACACCATTTTCACTATCTCACAGTCGGCAGCATCTGAAGCACTTCAATTCTTGAAGTATCAGATAAGATCATCTATACATATATATATTTGTATAGTCTTTAGTTCTATTTTATGCTTTTCATTTTCATTTTTGGCACCTTTCTTTTTGGTTAGCATGACTCCATAACCCAATGGCATACTTAAAGGCACTGGAGATTCTGGTTTCTACTCCCTTCAGTTGTTTTTTACAATCAATGGAAGTTCCCCAACTAGAGCCAGCTATTGTTCCCAAAATCTGTTACTCATTTTTTGGAACAACATTTGAACTATTTTATTCTGCATCTAGTAGAACTACAAACTCTATAGGCTTGTTTCTATGGACTATGCAGGCTAATTTCTATGGACTCTACAGGCTTGTTTCTACAGACTCTGCAGGCTTGTTTCTATGGACTCTGCAGGAAAGAAACAAGTTTCCAACACTTAGGCAATTTCAAGGTTGGTTCAATGTTGAGGTTCAACTAAAAGGTTCATCAGCAAGATTCAAACAAAGGATTGAACCATTGAACCCTTAAACCCCACTTCCAACAGGTTCAAAGGTTCAATGGGTTCAAAAGTTCAACGGCGTCGACAAGCTTAAAGAGTCAAGTGTTTCAGCAAAAGTTTAAAGTTCAACCGCTTCAACAAGTTCAACGACTTCAAAAGAATTAGAAGAAAAGAAGGCTTCGAAGAGTAAAAAATGAACCATTGAATCATTGAACCTTGAACCAAAATAGTTCAACAGATTCAACAAGTTCAATAAGTTCAAAAGACTTAACTGAAAGAAAGCTTCAAACAAAATATTGAACCATTGAACCAAAGTTAGTTTAATCGGTCGGTTCAATCAAATGATTCAAAAGAGTCCCCCAAAGCCCAAAGGGCAAGTGTCCTTGCAGAGGGAAATGAACAAAAGGCAAGTGCCCTTGTGGAGGGCAATGAACAAAAGCAGACAAAGAGATACCCTTCAGAAAGATTTTCTGTGGTGAAATTTTACAAGGCAAATCCTTCAGACAAAATGTTCGAAGGAATTCCTTCAGACATTTTTTCTGAAGGAATGATCAAAAGCCTGACAGAAAGCGGCTAAGGCAAGGGAAGATTTCCTTCAAACAAAATGTTTGAAAAAAATCCTTTGGACATTTTATCTAAAGGAACTGAAGAAGAAAGAACCAAGGAGCTGAGAAGGCCGCCCGAACTGTTGAAATAGTGAACCAATGATGTCCCTGTGGATGTCAAATTCAAGACAATGAAATATCCATTGATTTTCAAATGTGGTGAGGAACTTGAAAATAAACTCAGTGACCAGCTAAAGAGAGAGTTGAAAGGCCAGTAGAAAAGGGAAAAGATAGCCTGAGAGCTCAAATTGCAATAGGAAAGAGGGAAAGACTAGAAATATCTGTGTAGGAGTTATTCCAATAGGTTGAACAGTCTACCAAGTAGATATTTGAGCTTGCAAACATTAAACACACAACCTATTTTTCTCCCTTGGAGTAAAGGCAAAGTGGACAGCTACACAGATATTTGGTGAAAGACCAAACAACTCATGTTGAGGAGAAGACATTTGAGATGAATTGACATGCCACAGTTAAGGCAACCACCCTGTTCCAGCATGGCCCCTTAACAAAACTGAAAATGCATTCAAGGCATTGAATGTAGCATGGGTCGTTCTATGGAACAAAGTGCCAAGCTTTTTTGGCTACTATATATTGTAATCTCCTATTTTATGTAAAGGAGATCTCTTTGTTATAGAAGCAAAACTCTACCAAAATTGAAAGGCAATTACTGAGACTTTGAGCTCAGATTGTTTATCATATTTCTTTGTTTAAATGAGAAAGCAAGTTCCTTTCAAACTTTGTGTTGTTATAGCTTGTGTCATTTAGGAGATTGTTCTTATGTCTGTTTCCTGAAGGCATTCTTGTCCATTTTAATGAAATAAGTAGAACTAGTGGAAGTAATCAAGAAGGTGTCCTGAAGCCAACTGTGGGAAGACTTTGTGCTACCACAATTTTCTTTAGTGTGTTTGTCTATTTTATATTCCTATGTAAAGGACCTTGGGATGACTTTTTGCCCTCATTGTTCTTCGTATTTCACTCTTGGGCAGTCAAGGTGGAAACTTTGTGCTACATCTCAGTCTGTTGGTTACTACGCCCCTTTTTTACCAGTTACTAATCACTACCTAAAAGAACTCATGTTGTTTCCTACAAGACCACTTCTAAAAGAAGAAAAGTGCCTTCAGTGTCTTCACCTGGAGTGTGAACATCATCTCTGAAAAAAGAGAGATGGATGGTGTTGTCCTACCCCTGAGTGTTATTTTTTGCATATATATATATAGTATATAGCTCCTCATAGTTATAAGGGAACCTCTCCTTGATGAGAGGAGAGATTTGTCCCCTTTTGATGTGGTAAACTTGCACATCTAGCCAACCGATCTCCCTTGCTGTGGTTGAAACGACCTATTTTGGTCATCAGTTAGCTGACGACAAAATATTCACCCAACGCACCCAGGGAAGCAAAAACTAGTGTTTCATGTGGATGAAGGTGAAGATTCTGATCCACCTGACCCATTGGCAAATCATTTAGATATCCCTATACACTATGAAAATAGAACTATTCATGATATTGGTCCTAATGTAGACCACCCATACTTAAAACCCCTTCAAACTATCCAATGCAACATCAGTAAATACTAGACTAATATAGAGGTTTTAAAAATATTTAAATTGTTAAAAGAGTATCAAGATTGCTTTCCAAGAAGTTATAGTGATATGAAATGTGTTCATCTATCACTAGGCAAAATGCATATCAAATTGGTTGTCAGTGCTTGACTAATAAGGAAATGACCATATAAGATGAATCCAAACTTACTTACACGAGTAAAGGAGGAAATTGTTAGTATACTATGTGCTAAAGTAATAACCCTAATTAATGAGTCTGAGTGGATCAGTCCCATGGTTATAAGTATAAAAAAAGATGGTCACATTAGGATTCATATTGACCACCACATGCTTAATGTATCTTGCATTACTGATCCCTTCCCACTACTAGTCACAGAAGAAATGCTTGAAGGCATCATTGGGTGTCAAATTTACACTTTCACAGATGGATTCTATGGGTACCATCAAGTCTAGATCACTAAAGAAGATCAACCTAAGACTACATTTGTTATCGAATGGGGATCATTCGCATATACCATCATGCCTTTTGGGTTGAAGAACACACTTGTATTCTCTTGAATAGTTGTTAAGGCCTTTAAAGACTTCATACATAATTTTTTTCAAGTTTACTTAGATGACTGGATAGTCTATGGCTTGTTAAAGGACCATTATTCTAATCTATGACTCATGCTTGAGCATTACCAATTGCTTCAAATATCACTAAATCTAAAGAAACATATTTTTGCTACACCATTTAGTGTTTTTCTTGGTCATATCATCTACAAGGATGGACTTTTGGTAGACCCTACTAAGGTAGTTGTCATTCTCTATCTACCAGTGCTAATATCTTAGCATGTTGTTTGTACCTTTATAGGACATACTGGGTATTATCAAGAATTCATCTGAGGTTTTTCAAAGATTATCATGCCTTTGAAGGAACTCTTGAAACATAACAAACACTTTATTTGGACCTATTCTTGATAAGAAGCCTTTAAGGCCTTAAAATACAAACTTATCACTGCCCCGATTCTCCAGTTTGCTAATTAGACAAAACCATTCCATGTCCATGTTGATGCTTCTAGAATGGTCATTGGTGCAGTCTTTACACAATCTAGTGAAGGTTACCTTGATCCACCCATTTATTTTTCCAATAGAAAACTTAGTCCAACTAAGAGGAATTACACCAATATAGAGTGCAAAGCACTTTCCATGGTTTATGATTTATAGAAGTTTTGACAATACCTATTGACAACTCCTTTTGTATTCTATACAGACCATGAATCTTTAAAATATCTGGTAAATAAACCTATGTCGCACAACCACATCTACCACTGGATAATATTGTTTCAAGAATTTCAATTATCTATCATGGTCAAACCAAGAAAAATTGATTACCATCCTGACTATGTTTCCTAAATTGATTTTAGAGAACTATCACACACCATTAAAGATGACTTACCCAATGTATAATTATTCTGGGTTTCTTATGTTCTTAAAAAATTAGAAGATATTGTAGTTTTCTTAAAAATTGGTGTAGCACTAGATTATCTGACTCGACAAGCTAAGAAGTAACCCACCATCCATGTCACACCATTTTAGGTCATTAGAGGGGACCTCTACAAGCTTAGAAGAGATGAAATTCTTTGACGTTGTGTCATGAAACATGAGCACTCTGAAGTACTCTGAGAAGTTCACAAAGGCATTGTTGGTAGACACTATGTTGGTGAGGCTACTACATGTAAATTACTACTAATTGAACTATAATGGCCTACCCTTTTTCAAGATGCCAAACTGCATGTTAAAAAGTGTGATATTTTATAGCACACAGGAAAATCAAATCATCAGGATGTCATGTCATTATGTCCTTTTCTATCTCAAAAAACATTTGAAAAATGGACTATTGATTTTTTCGACCCCATCAACCCAGCTAGATGACATACATGTTCCCACTATATCATTACAATAACTAATTATCTTACTTGATGGGTTGAGGCTACACCAACAAGGGATTGTACTACAACCACTATCATGTACTTCATATGGGAACATATCATCACCCATTTTGGTTGCCCATTAAGTTTTACTAATGATCATGGTACACATTTCCTCAATGAAACTATCTACATCTTACTTGCTAATTTCATGATTGCCTACCACAAAATCACACCATATCATCCCCAAGCCAATGGTATTGTTGAGGTATTCAATAAAATTTTAGTGATGACACTTACAAAGATTTGTAATATTGGTTGCACTGACTGGGATGATCGGGTGTCTGCAGTACTTTTGTCTTACCAAATAGCTTATAAGTGCCTTAACAAGAGTGCACCCTTCAATCTAGTGTTTGGTATAAAAGTAGTTCTTATAGTTGAATTCTTGGTACCATCTCTTTATATTGCATGTGTTGGACAATTAAATGAGGAATCATTGTCAAAAGCATGTTTGAATGCTTTATTATAGTTGGATGAAGCCCATTTCCTTGTTCATTAGAGTCAAGACATGGAGAAACATAGACAAAAGGCATGGCATGATTGACACATTAAGCATAAGACATTTATCCCTGGAATGAAAGTCTTTCTCTACGACTCCAAGTTTACATGCCATTCTAGGAAATTTCATGTTCATTAAGATGGTCCTTTTGTTGTTCATAACATTCACCCTACTGGTACTTCTTATTTACAAGAATTGGATGGCCAATTTCTTTCAGGACACTACAATGGTAGCCAACTAAGGTCGTATTTATCTGCTTAACATTTAGTTTGTTATGTAATAATAAGGCTTATGTCATTAGTTTAGTATTTCCTATTTTCAATAAAAGTGTTACCTTAGTTTCACATAACCCTTTATTAAATTTTATACTTGTATTTTGTGGAGGACCATGATGCATATTTAGTGTGGGGTAAGAGGTGCTACATGTATTTGTGATGGGTACTATAAGGATGCACGTGCAAGTTTAAAAGTCCTAGGATAAGAGATTCTTGGCAATAGTATGAATATTTAAAGAGTTAAACAGCTCTTTTCCACTCTAAATAAAAATGTGGAACAAGACGTGGCATTAATATAAAAAGAGAAGTGGTTATAATAAGTGTGCCAACATTGTGTCATGATGATACCAATAAATTCATTTATGATGAGAAGTGATGGTCAAAGAAAGGTGGTCATTACAAATGCATTAATGCAAGAAGTGATGGTTAAAGAGAAGGAAGGGCTAGTAAATGCAAGTTACCCCCTTGAACCTATAAAAAGGAATGGAGGGATCATTTTAAACTTTACCTTTTCTTTCATTTAAGTTTTTATAGAGTTAAAGAATGAACTAAGTCCAGGAGATTCCAGAATAAGTACAAGTTTAGAGCATTAACTCCCCATGCATCACTGTTAAGAAGGATCTTGACTGAGTAATCAAGCAGAAACTAATTTTGAAGCACAACAAATAAAATTGGTAGTTACAGGTTGTATAGGTAGGCTTCCACCATTAAAGGGTGTTGAAGCAGGAAAATCCAAGTCACTTACACTACAAACACATATTCTTTTGGGAATGTTGGATGACCATGCCTCAACCTTCAAGCTCCATAGAGGGTGATGAAGCCTAAGAAGAAGGCATTAAGAAGTGATCCATTACCAACTATACCAGACGATGAATTACCAAGTGTAGGGGGAAGTAGTACTAATTAGAAAAGAAACACCTAAAGAATAAGGGTAGTATGCAGAAGGATTATAATCTAGGATGGCACACCAAAATACCTCCACCACCACCATGATGATAGAAGAGATGCAGTTCCCAAAAATAATGTTGTACATAGAAAATTGGGTGTCAAAAGTACCCTCTTATACCATCTTTTATTACAACCATCGCCAACCAATAAATGAGGTTAAATTACAGAATGACTGTTGGGTTGAGCGTCAGAATACCAAAAATAAATTAGTGTATGACCTAAAAATATTTAATGCCTTGGATTCCATAAGGACATTCTAATTATTTAACCTTTCATGTTTTGAAAAACTAGTGGAAGAAATAAAATTTCTACTCTTGCACGTCCATGAGGACTACATCTATTTTGTTGGGCATTGTAGACACCTAAATCTAACCACCAATAACCTCCAATCAAGGTTTTGGCTAGTTTCCATCTAAAATGCACAATTTAGCCTAAAAATACTAAAACATGCTAAATGATGTGAAACTGACATATTCAAGTGCCAATTTTGGCTAGGGTATCACTAAATGAGGCAATTTAATTTATGGGCCATCTAACTTTGATCAGTTCATTTCGAGTCAAAATGCCAAATTTGCACCTGGGTGCTCTGGATTGCTCTTCCCTATCAAATCTTTTGCACAAGACTTGTGCCTTTGTTATTTGTTGTTGGAAAAATCCTAAATAGGGTTATGCATTTGAAATTGATTTCTAATTCTAATTCAGTCAAATTTTGGACCAATAACAAGGCATTCTGATTAATTTGATTAATTTGTGCATAAAGTGCCTAAACATGTTTAAGAACTAATTATCCCAAATCAAGGCATAATTAATAATTCCATAGAAACTTGTTGAATACTTATTTTTAGAAATGAATATTGAACATATGCATCATCAAGTGACCTCATTTCTTGGGAAGACATCCCTAGGCCATAAATGCCACAAATATCAAGATTTATGCCTCCCATGCCTCATTAATCCCTTCCATGATGTCCTCCATGCCTCTTAATTACCCCTTCTTCCAATGCCATTATGAGGGTAATTACAAATTTAATTCCAAAATTTGAATTAATCCTCAACCACACATCTCAATCTTGAGATGGATGGTTCAGGTTGATTCTAGACATTCTCAGTTGAGTTGTATTACACTGGGATGATCATTGTCAAATAGCTTTTCAACAACTCAAAGATTATCTTATTAATTTGCCTACGTTATTACCTCATATGCCAAGAAAGCCATTTTTTTATACCTATCAGCTATTGATCACTCCTTGGGGGCACTCTTGGCTCAACATGATGATAATGGAAAGGAACACACTGTATATTACCTAAGTCGTACCTTGGTTACATATGAACATAACTATGCACATGTTGAAAAAGCTTGTCTAGCTATGGTTTTCATAGCTCAAAAACTACGTCATTACATGTTGAAAAATAAAACCATGGTCATTTCAAAGGTAGATCCGCTCAAGTATCTACTATCTAAAATAACTTTGCAAGATAGAATGGCTAAATGGATCATGCTTATCAATGAGTTTGACATAGAGTATGTCAATCAGAAAGTAATCAAAGGATAAGTTCTTGCAGATCAACTTGCTGAAGCACCTCTCATGGATACACAACCACTCAAGTTTTAATTTCTTGATGAATCCATCATGACCATTATTGATACACCCCTTTAGGAGTAGCCTTGAAAGCTATATTTTGATGGTTCATTCACTGCACATGGATCGAGGGTAAGCTTTTTGTTTATTACACCACAGGGGGATCTAATCCCTAAATCCTTCAAAATCGACTTTCCTTATACAAACAACATGGCCAAGTATGAAGCACTTGTTACAGGACTTCAACAAGCAGTGCATTGGAATATATCTCATCTCCAAGTTTATGGTGATTCTCAGTTAATCATTAATCAAGTCACAGATCATTTTCAGACCAAAGATGACAAGCTAGTTCCATACAAAGCCATGGTCGACACTCTTAAACAATAAATTACCAACATTCAGTAGCACATACCTAAGGCTAGTAACAAAACTACAGATGTCATAGCTACTATTAGTTCTCTGATTTGACAAATAGATAAAGCTAGAGAGTATTAGTTCTTCATCAAGAATATGTCAACACCAGCTCATGAAACTTCAATCATCACCATGATTTGTGATATTTTTGGTCCTAATTCTATCTGGTACTCAACCCTTTACAACTACCTTCATGACCAAGTTCTACCACCTAACCTCTCTCAAAAACAAACCAAAGCCTTCATTCATCATTCTACTCATTATACTCTACTTGGATCTACCCTTTAACATCATAGTTTTGATGGACTTTGCTTCATTGTTTAACTTTGACAGAGTCTACATTAGCATTAAGAGAAGTTCATGGAGTATGTGGAGCCCATTCTAACAGGACAGTGCTATCCAAAAAGCTCTTGCATATTGGTTATTATTGGCCCATAATGGATACATATACCACTACACATGTAAAGAAGTGTGATAAATGTCAACAAAATGCTAATCTAATTCATGCCCCAACAAAAACTCTGAAACCGATGTTGACACCATGGCCATTTTCTACATGGGGACTTGACCTCATTAGGAAGATCAACCCCACTTCATCTGACGGTCATAAACATATCCTTACTGCCACCAAATATTTCACTAAGTGGGTTGAAGCTATGCCCCTCACTTACATGACTGGAAAGTAAATTTCCAAATTCATCTTCAACCATCTCATCTATCGCTATGGTATCCCTTCTGACATTATATCTGATAATGAAGGATCATTCAAGAACAAAGATGTATACTAGCTATGTACTGGATATAACATCACACAACATTTTTATACAACATATTACTATCAAGGTAATGGCCAGGCTGAGGCATCCAACAAAATAATTGTCAATATTCTCAAAAAGATTGTTAATGATGTTGGTCATGATTGGCACCTCTAGATATTCATCACCCTTTGGGCATATCATACCAATCATCATACCCTTATAGGAGCCACTCCATACTCCCTTATTTATGAAACTGAAGTTGTCCTTCCCATTGAGGTCAAATTGCCTTCACTACGCATCTCTTTCAAGCATGCCCTGGATGATCATGACTATTGAGTAGCTTGCCTACAAGAGCTAGAACTACTGGATGAAAAATGCATGGTTGTGCACAATAATTTTCAAGCATATCAGAATCACCTCAAACGCCACAATAATCGGTATGTTAAGTATAGAACATTTCAACTTGGTGATCTTATTCTTAAAGAAAACCAAAAGAATACCACAACTAAGAAGAAACATAAAGGGAAATTCACACCAAACTGGATAGGGCCTTTTATCATTACTGCAGATTATGGATCAAGAGCATATAGACTTACCACACCAAATAGAGATGAACTTTAAAAGTTGATGAATATTATTCATCTCAAGCAGTATTATACTTAAGTGCTAAGGTGTATTATCTGTAAGGACCATTTTAGTTATGCCATTTTATCACTATTCTTCTTTGTACACATACCATCCTTATTTGTCCTCTTCACTGTATCCACTTTTCACTTTCGACCTATCAACCCAGTGTGTTCTAAAGCCTAGCCCATTTAACCTTGGTCTTTTGCCATTCATTACACATTTTTAGCATAAAAATATCTGATCGGTTTGATTAGTTGCTTTAAGTACTTCTGACAGAGATTGTATTTTGGGACAATGTGATAGAAGTTTTAGCAGTTGCATCCTTCATTTGTTATTTTTTCTTACCACTGGTATTACTACTAATTATAACTGCCTTTGGGAAAATTAGTACCATTGATCTATATTGTTATGTCCTAGTTATAACTACCTATGGGAAAATTAGGGGCAACATTAAGCCTTAATGTACCAACTTGCCACTTCTTATGTCGTATTATGCCTTTCTACCAACTGTCCCTATTTTGTTTGAATTGACTGTTGCACTAGTCAAATTCTTCTGCTATAATGGTAGAACTACAGTGACTCAAGGTCCTACTTTGGGACTATGTAGGTAGCACTCAATACTTGTTGAGGTCAGCTCAGTCACCTCTAAGCCACGCTTTCACTATTTTGTGAGTAACTTTAGTTTAAACACTCTCACCATTTTGTGAGTAACCTTAGTTTAAACACTCTCATCATTTTATGAACAATCTTCATTTGAATGCTCTCACTATTTTGTGAGAAACCTAAGCCATGTTTTCACCATTTTGTGAGCAACCTGAGCCATGCTCTCACCATTTTGTGAGCAACCCAAGCCACACTCTCACTATTTTACGAGCAACTTAAGCCATGCTCTCATCATTTTGTGAGCAACCTTAGTTTAAATGCTCTCACCATTTTGTGAGATTAAACCATTTAGTGTCTCATCATTCTCAATTGAGTTGAGATACTCCAAAACAATTCCAAAAACATTTATAAAATCATTAGAAAATCACAAAAACATTAACCACTTCTTTGCCTTAAGGATTCTAGGAACCCTTACTAAGTTACAAGAAAATCACTTGTCATTTAGTTTCCACATCATTTTTGGCATTTTTCTCTCACGCACTTGCTATTTTTCAAGACCATTCCTATTCTTCTATCACATCCATTCTATTTTTTTCCCTCAGTTATCACATTCTTCCCATTCCCTGAGAGAACTACATTTGGCTTGAAGTTTTTTATTGGATAATACATCCATGGAACTATGTAGGCAGCGTCCACTTGCCTAGTGCATATGGACACAACTTAACCGCCCCCTTCCATTTCATCTATTGCCCCACTTTGTTCATTTGTTAAGTTGTAGCCTATTTCCCAGGGGTAATATTCGTAGCATTTTTTTAATTATTTGTTTGTTTATTTGTTTGTTTGTTTGTTTGTTTGTTTACTTTTAGCACTGTTGCCTTGATTCAGTTTATTTGTGTTCATTGGGTGATTCATTACCCTCACACTTGAATCTATCCATATTCACAGGTTTACATTGTCATCATGGTCTCTATCATTGGTGCATTGTTTTATATTGCATATTGGATTATGGGAGACAATCCTCATGTATATTTTGGCCAAGTCTTTATGATGTTCTATCATGAAGCCTAACATCACATGCTACAACAAACCTCAGCTTCAAGAATTCTATTTAGCAATGATAACATCTCTTCAGCACCAACATCCTGATTCACTCCCAATCATTCCAAACAGAGTAATTAACCATGAAAGAATTTCAATTTTTATTAGTTCATATGAGTATCTCCCTACTAGTAGGTTGTTCCAATTCATCATTACCCTTTGTGTTAAGTTATCATCATCCTCAGCCAGGTTTATCATGTTTGCCATAATCAAGGTCCAATGATTATAACTGCCTATGGGCAAATCATTCCACACCATCCCACCTGCATTTCTTAATGGTTATAATCACTTTTGGGCAAATCATTGTTTTGTCACCAATTTACTTTTTCTACCCATACAGGGACATGTTATTATCTTGTTTGTCTATCCTAATTAGGGTATCTCCATCTTCTCAATGATTATAACCACCTTTAGACAAATCATTGTGTTATCATACCACCTTACCACTATCAGAGTACAATGTTTATAATTGCCTTTGGGCAAATCATTGCACACCATCCCACTTGCATTCTCAATGATTTTGACTAATTTTTCAATATCATTGTGTTTTCACCCCATCATCTTTCCTTTCTTTGGTTCCTTCGTATCACTTCTTTCTTTTTGAGGGACCGTTTGTCGACACACTTGTGCCAACCGTTCCCTCGAGGGGGCATCATACAGTTAGTTTATCATCATTTTAGTTGTAGGCATACAAGACTTTTTAATTCTTTGAGAATATGTTACTGTGCTTATAGCTTGCAATGCTTCCCAAATAAAGGCAAACTATAGACATCTAAATTTGGCCACCAATAACCTCTAATCAGGGTTTTGGCTAGTTTCCATCTAAAATGCACAATTTGGCCTAAAAATACTAAAACATGCTAAATTATGTGAAATTGACATATTCAAGTGCCGATTTTGGCTAGGGTATCACTAAATGGGGTAATGTAATTTATGGGCTAACTAGCTTTGATCAGTTCATTTTGAGTCAAAATGTCAAATTTGCACCTAGTGCTTTGGATTGCTATTTCCTATCAAATATTTTGCACAAGACATGTGACTTTGTTATTTATTATTGGCAATATCCTAAATGGTAATATGGTTCCAACGCATCTGACATCACCTTCCAATTCTAATTTAGTCAAATTTTGGACTAATAACAAGACATTCTGATCAGTTTGGGTAATTTGTGCACAAAGTGCTTAAACATGCTTAAAAGCTAATTAACCCAAATCAAGGCCTAATTAATAATTCCATGGAAGCTTGTTGAATATTTGTTTTTGGAAATGAATATTGAATATCTACATCATAAAGTGACCTCATTTCTTGGGAAGACATCCCTAGGCCATAAATGCCATAAATATCAAGATTCATGTCTGCCATGCCTCATCATGCCTTACATGATGCCCTCCATGCCTCTTAAGTGCCCCTTATTCCAATGCCATGATGAGGATAATTGAAAACTTAATTCTAAAAATTGAATTAATCCTCAACCACACATCTCAATCTTGAGATGGATGATTCAAGTTGATTCTGATCAAATCCAAAAATCTATAAATAGAAGGCCTCACAACATCATTTGTAAGCTTAATTAGTGCAAAGTTATAATGTAGGATTAATTCCAAAAGCTTCATGCAACTAGTGTTACCATGTCAAATTTATTCCAAGCCAAGCCAAGCCACAAGCCAAAGGTGCTAAGGAGAGATGGAGGTAGCCAAGCTTCCATTGCCAAGGACTTCATGTGCACAAGCCGAGCAAGCCACCACTACAAAGGCATTTGAAGCATCCAAGGAAGGTGAAGAAATTTTTGTATTTGATTCCTTGCTTTTTAGTTGTGTTTGTCATTTAATTTTGTTAACTAAGCTCTCCCTAGTGTCTAGGCCTAGAGATGTTATGTTATTAGTGTGTTTGTTTCATCTTGTTTTGATTTTGGAACTAACACCATACTAACCATCCTCTCTTGAGTCAAATTCCTAGGTCACCTAAAATAATAATCAAGTTGTCAGGATTATAATGCTCTAGCATGGATGTAGAATTTGACTTGGAAGATTCAGAGGAAATAGAAAAAAATAATAATGACATTCAAGTATCGGAAGCAGGGTCATGTCATTCACATTAAGAACTTGCAAGACCCTACCCTCCGCATAGTTGTGCACATCATCATGACCAAGATCAATGACACTGATCATTAGAAAGAGGTGGACATTGCTCACCTCTACATTATCCACTAAGTGATTAAGGGGATAAAGTATAATTAGCTAATGTATTTTGCCAATAAAATCATAGTAGATGTTGAGAGGACCCATCGAATATTAGGCCATAGGTTTCTATGGGGGTATTTTTATTATTAATGGTATTTGATGAGATCAGTGTACTTGATTACACCTCTAGCAAGTTGAAGTGGGTGTACCCACTAGAACACAAGTCCCTCATAGAGCACTACAAGGCATTCATGTGTCCCAGTCATATCACCTCGACATTCAAAATCAAGATGAAGTTATGGTATGATGACATGAAGGATGCCTTTGGGAATGTATGGTGCATTCTTAAAGACTAACCCATCTAGGTTGGTGAGTAATCCCAATTTACATTAAAATAACATTTCTCTCTTATCCATATCAAAATGGTCCCCTCTAGACAAATTTTAGCTTGGTTGAAGCTGCCTTACGCCTTCATGGCATGATACTTCATCGATTCACTAAAGCACATTACTGATACACAGCCCTTCACCCTGGACGTAAATTAAATTGACTTGAAGATTCACACTCTCTAGAAGATGTCTATTTACCTTGATAAGAAGGCCTATAGGGAGAAGCATGAGACTAATAAAACCAACATCAAGGTTAAGCAGACCATGGTCAAAGAAACTTTAAAATCTATTTTATATGTTACATCCCAAGAAGAAATCTTCAAGAGGCGTGGAGCATCCAAGAGAAAAACTTACACCTATACCACCTCTTGATAAGAAGATGCAGTTTGGGCATGATGCCAGCACAATTTCATGGTCGAAACCACCAAAGTGGTAAAGGACTACCCAGGTGCCACCATCAAGGGCTTCTCCACCAAGGGCTTCTCCATCAAGGGCATATCTACCAAAGACTTCACCATCAAGGGATTATTAATGAAATACACCAGAAAGACAACCTAAGGGGCTAACACCATTACTCCCAACTAAATTGATGGAGGAAGAACCTATAGGCCATAGGGAAGAAATGGAGGAATTTGACCCCAAAAAGACACCCTCCTGGGTGTAAGAGGAGGAGATCACCCTTGATGATGTAAAATTAGACATTAGAGGTGTATTTAGTGAAGAGGGGAATGGTTTTGATACCTAATAGATAAGTGGGATGGATATTGGTGGCACTTATTTGACCCCATATATAGAGGTAAAAATCCTTGAGCAAGACCCCAAAAAAGGAAAAGAACCACTGATTCCAAAGTTTAACCACCTTTGGTTGATCTGTTTACCAACTTGCACACCCAATACCAAATGCTCTATTTATGGTCCCATTTCCTTCCTCAAGATGCGACCATTTATACCAGGTAATAAGTGTCCTTTCTTTTAGATATGTACAATGGAGAATGATATTTGAAAATTCTTATGAGCAACCTAATTTTAGATTCTCAAACATTAACATTTCCCACTCCAGTTTGGGTTGATCCCCAAAAAATCTCTCTACTATAAGCTAGCACCACATTTTTGAAAATGGCCTTTGAGGTTGTACAAGAGAATATAATTTTAAATTTTGATGCATGTGATGCAGAGAAGAAACATGGCTAGGTGGTGGTAATGTATAAGAAAGAAGTTGTTACTCAAAAGGCAATTGAAGAGGAAGTGGTCGTGTTGAAGCAATAAATGGAAGAATCCACAACAACCAAAGTAAAAACTTTGAATTTATGTAAATCTATTTTGGGCCTAAAACTGACATTGGTAGATGGGATACCTTTGGAGGGATAAGTGGTTGATAAATTAGAGACCCTTGTAAATATCCTATTGAAATAGTGCAAGGAATAGCCCGCACCTTGAAATTAAGCATTATGGGTGGCTAAGTAGTTTACAAAAGTCATAAAATTATGCAGACACACCCTCAAAAGAGTTGGGGAAGTGATCTCCATCTTGGATGGGATTTTTAAAAAACTAGCACAACCCAATTAAATTTTGGAGGCTCGACTCAGAGTAGAAGAGTCTAAACAACAATAATTAGTAGATGTTGCCCTTTTAATAAAAGACTAGATCGAGTGTGAAAAGGCATTCAAAGATGTTAAGACTATAGAGGAAACAATAAATGTGCATTGATAGCAACTAAATTCCAACTTTGCATCTCTATGAGGATAGGTTATAGTTGAAGTCACTACTCTTGAAGGGGTTTAGAAGGATGTTAGTACATCCCTTGACTAATTGGTTAATAAGGCCAATGAGTGTCTAGACCAACCTGAGGAGATGAAAAAGTTAAAGGTGATAATTGAAGAGATAACATCCAAGCTACTTAACATCTTGTCATAGTGGGATAGTGTCAAAAATCATATTGAACAAATTAGAACCAGTTTTTTAGCGAAGTTCAAGACCAAAACTTAGTCTAGGATGGATTAAGATAATAATGTGGGGTGATGTTGGACCCCAATTTTTGACTAAGTATTTTAGATTTTTGGTGCAGAACTGGCATGGCATAAAAGGAACATGGTGCAAGAGGACCTTGACATGGAACTAAAATGGCACAAAAAGCCTCTAACATAAAACTAGCAAGGTACAAGAGGATAAAGGTAAAAAAGATAACAACACTTGAAGACCCAGTCAAAGATAGAACATAACTACAAAGAACTCAAGAACAGAAGACTTAAAACAATAGTGAAAGTCTTGGGGAGTGTGAAGGAAGTAGGAGATAATTGAGGAGTGATTCTCAAGGATAATCTAGACTTTATTCATCATGAGTTTCACATAGGCCTGCAAAAATAAAGACATTTGGTAGCAAATATCTAGTATCGAACAAGAAAATAGGGGGTGCAAAGGTTTGAGTTCTTAGGAGAAATTAAGTAAAACATTACCACGACTCTCAGTCTACTAAGAGATAACTGGCCAGTCACCCATTTGTCTTTTAATTATGCAACTAATTAGTTAGAGAAAAACAAGAATAAATACCCCTTTTTAGAGATATGTAAGGTGACTAAATATCAAAAGTATGTAATGACTCTATATGGTAATACAGATGTACAAAATTTATAATCAGTTTTGGTATTATGCTTCAGTTAATTGATATTTGAAGACATTAACAATGGGTTTACATTGAGAAATATGTGGCTTATAATTCATTACGAGATTTATAGAATATGCATCGTACGAGTTTGAGAAAACAACTCTTTAAACTTCATGGAACTTATCTTCATGTTCTTAGTTGTTATAATTAATGAGACAAGGTTTGTAGTCATATTTTTCCTTTTTTATGTAATCTCTAATTAGATATATTAACAAACTCAAGTATATGACTAGTGTGTCACTGCATAACATAACCCATAGGAATCAGTTTCTTTCTGTGTGTTTCAGGTGAGCACACAAGACCTTAGTCTTGCATGAAGATCCAACACGTAAGCTTGTTGGGACCACACTTCAACGCCTTAATAAAAACTTGATAGAAAAACACCCAACATAAGCAATGTAGCTGAGTAGTGCAATCATTCATGAGAAATAAATTCACTATTTATATTAGATGAAGTTACTATTTCTAAAAGGTATGCCATAGTTCAAAGTCATCAAAATGTAAGGGCAAAGTCATTTCCTGAAGAATAAAGTTGATAATAAGACACAAGAAAATAGACTTTTAAGGAAAAAAATCTAAAAACTATAGCTGTAAGTGAACATTTCTTGGATTTTAAAGGTCTAAAAATAATCCCTTAGTTCTTATGGGGTGGATGGTCCCACCATGCATGCCATTATGTAGTGTAGGATTACAAAGGAGATTTGTTAGCTTTCTTTTGTTAGTGTAATCTGTAAAACCCTACTATCAAACAACTCTAAGAAAGCAACAATTACTTTCCTACATACTTGGGTGAGTAATAATAAAGCTAAGCACAAATACAACTAAGAAATAAATACAATAAATGACCTTTACATTCCTTATCAAATGAGCTCATTCATTGGCATGTGAGTGTGTTGGTGCTTGACTTATGTATGCAATGGACTCTTTTGGTCAATGCATTTGCCTCATGGGTGACACCTCTTCTTGTCCACCTTGGATACGCTTGGTAAAATGAAGTTATCTCTTAACAATTTAACATTATAACTCTACACAAGAAAATTTGTTAAACAATGGCCTTGGCATTTGTATTTATAGGTTCTCCAACTAACTTTCAATCATGTGTAGTTAGGTTAGAATTACCTGTGGTTAGGTTTATAAGGGGACAAAAAATTAATATTTGGGATAGAGATCCCATTTATTAAGCATGGCTCTCCATTTCTAAATTTAATGCTTTAATGGAGATATTTTCAATTTTTTGACTTTGAGGATGATGACATCATCATGACCTCATTTTTATTAGAATTTCCTTTTTACAAAATTGATATTCATTAATTGCATGTGGAAATTTCACCTATGTATTTTAATTGCATTTATTTAGTTAATTCATTTTGCCTAGGGTTTTTGCATTTTAGAAATTGTTTAAGTGCCCCGCTTAATGGGTCCAAAGACCAATTTGTCAATTTACTAAGTCATAGTTTGATTGGGGATGCATCCATATGAGGTTATTGTTGTGTATAGGATAATACCCTAAATAAGGGTGCCTCAACATGATTATGGGCACTAATGTTTGATGTGTGGATGAAATTGAGATTTTCAGTGATTTCTAAGCTTAATTTGCATTGTTTGCTATAAACCAATTTGAAGTTCAATTAGGCTGGGAATGTGGCCAAAATAGGGTGTCTACATAGAGGAAGATAGAGGTAGAATCAAAGGTAAGTTTAGAGAGGGGGATATAAAATGGCCAAAAGAGGAATCTAGATATATAAACAAAGAGGACGCTAAAGACAATGGTAAAGAAACTTCCAAAGAATATAGAGGAGTGACCAATGAGGATACTAGAGAAGAATTTGGAGGGGAATTTAAAGGTGTGACCAAGGAAGAATCTAGAGGATATTCCAAAGGGGAATCTAGAGGTGTATGTATTTTAATGAACCCTTATGCTCAAGGGTCATAAAAATCAAAGTCATCATCATAAACATTAATAAGATCATTTTCCACAAGTGTTTGCATATCACAAGTTATCCCTTCAGGATCATAAATAAAAGGCACAACATAAGTAGAGAATAATTGATCTAAAAGATGTACATTAATATATTGATTTTGACTATCCATGATATACATAATGAAATATGAATGCAACAAATGAATTGTGTATAGTAAATAAGTGAATTGGCATGTATAAAGAAGCTAATGGCTATGATTACAATACAAGCAAAAATCAAGGTATTAGGGTGATCTAGGCAAGGGTTTGAATGATTTTTAGACTCTTAAAAATACTCACTCATTCCTTAATTAGTGTTGACTCAATGTTTAAAATCACTAAATACAAAGGTAGAACCATGCCAATAACCCATTAAACCTAGTTTTGAGGGTATTGTTATAGTAACTTCTCTAGGTGATACACTCCTCTCAGGTGAATCACAAATCAAATGACTAAAATAGCCTTCATATAGTATAAATAAGGGACCTAGGCATTTTCAATATACCATGAGGTACGTGGAATATAAACTATGTGCTTAGTGTTATGTTATGGCTATGAATATTAGGATAAATACCTCATGCCACAATGTTTGTAAACATAACATCACGTACCTCTTCATGACAATCACTAAGTATTTGAAAACTATCATAACACAATTTCTAAAACAAATAAAAATAAAAGTGAAATATTTTTATTTTTAGAGATCAATCAAATTTCAACCTGAGATCAAAAGAAATAACTTCTGGATTAGAATGATCCAAGGTGACAAGATAATTTTTCTAATGTTAGATTTAATCCAAGGTCAAAGAAATTGAATCATTTTGTGTTAGATTTTATCCAATGTTGAATCCTATTTTCTTTTAGTTTTAGTAATTTACATAAATTTGGAAGAAATCATATCCCAAAAATCAAGAAAAAATAAGAAGCAATATTCTAAAAATAGCAGGTTCACCAAAATGATTAACCCTTTTAATTTAAGAAGTCTTAAACTATCAAAATAGATATATTGATATGTATTGATCCAATATTAAAGTACAATAAAATATAGTATCCTACAAAATTCACTGAAATAAGAAACTTGCTAAAAATATTTAAAATGCCTAAAGATGTGAAAACCTCCCTAAAACATAATAAATGTTGATTATACATGCTTATTGTAAATGAAAACTATGTAGAAAGACCTATAAATACATTCGTGTTATAAAATAGTAATTAATAGTCTATTGGGACAAGTTCATGTGAGGGAGACAAGGGCACACTATGGCCTTATCGAGCTATTATGGCCACATCCTGGTTGACTATATACTTTATTTTTGGATCTAGGTCTTTGTGATCCCCTATAAGGGTTGACTGTTGAAATATGTGTTTTGTGTTGTTGTGAGTTAACCTTAAATTGAGATGAGTAAATAAATATAGGGTTAAGAACATAGAAATGAATAATCACAAGGGTGATAAACAACTCTATAATAGACCAATAATTTCAAACTCAGATAAATAATATTATGAATTTAAATATTGAGATATGTTAAAAGTAGTTAGTATAACTATTGAATGATATAACAATGACATGAACATAAGAGTACTTGGTTAACTATGTACATGTGGATATGATATGGAACAGGATAGAAATAGATTCGATCAGTTCCTTAGACTGTCATCAAATTTTATAAATTTGACATTTGTAGCCTCGGACACTTGTGTCAACCTCAGACGGTTATGTCGACACTTCTGTTTGACTTGGATGCAGGTGTCGAGTATGGAATACTTGTTGGATCTAGGTGCAACTATTTGAAATATTTTGGGTTCTATGTGCACCTTCACGTTGGTGTGCTCAAATTTGGATCATGGGTTGTCACTCCTTATCAAATAGTAAAACCCTAGTTCTTCATCTTCATAGCAGTTGTGGGAAAAATGGGTTAGTGAGATCACAATTTCAAACTAACCCCAAAGACCCCTCTATCAGTGGGTGTTGCCTACATAGCCATTACTCTAAAGAGGGCCTCAAACTGATGTAGTTCTTCCCTAATATGTTGGCTTGTGTTTGCACAAGGGAGCAATATGTGAAAAGTAATTACAATAATGACCTAACTTATAACTTAGAAAATATGACTCATGAGATACTCCAATTATTTAAACATGTAGATGTATTGTCCCTATGATTGATATGAAAATAAGAAAAAATAGGGAAGCTTTGCTCACTTGAATATTTGATTGAATGCTTTTTATAAGTTACCTTGTGAGTTGTTAGGTTTGTGCTAGGTGAGGAATGAAAGAGGATTGATCACACATATATATAAATCCTTTTTTGGAAATATTTCATGTTAAATATTTTACGCTGACCATATGTATACATTTAATTTGTAAATTTGATGACTTTAGCATATTAGACACTTACATTGGAATAAGACACTTGCATTGGAATAAGACACTAGCATTGACATACGCATCTAACAGGGATGCAAGTGTCCAAGAAGTTGTAAAATAGGCATAGGTCCCAAATTTGCAAAGATAGAAGATAGTCAGGTTTACAACACTTTGAGTATGATAGAAGGCTTAGGTCATCAGAATAACATTGGTCAGACTAAAACATAAGCAATTTAACACATAGAGATAGTATATATGAGCCTTTCGATAGTGGGAAGGTCTAGAAGCTGAAAGTACATCCATGATATGTATTTTCCAAGTGTAAAAGATTGAGGTGTTATATAATTCAAATTTAGTGTCTACATTCCCCTCTTTAGTATAGTAATGAATTACTAATTTAAAGGAAAAGAAATGCATACCTAGGTGCATACAACACACCTTGCCTTTGTGTGAGCCCAACTTGAATGCTTTGTTGGTGATTGACCTACAAACAACAACATGTTATAATAAATAATCAATGCATATAGTCTGAAATTGAAAGCATTGAAGTGATTGAAATAGAAAGAGCAAGGTTTAAGAGTGCCCATGTATATCAATGCAATTGCCTTGCCTTTGGCAACTTGATTTGAAAAGATGTATCATTATGAACCATTTTAAACTGAGATTAGGATAAATGTAAATTTGGAAGTGTGTATATAGAGAGGTTAAAGGACAAACTTGCCCCTAACCTTGGAGAAAAGGTGAATTTATACCTGATAGTGGAGATTAGCTCAACCATGCAACCCAAATCATACTTATAACCTGATGAGCGTAAGTTGATCCAAGTCAGCCCACACTATAAATTTGGTGAGGTTAGATGTTTTAATCAAGTCCAACCTATAAACTTGGCAAGGTTGAGTGATTTAATCACCTCAACCATACCAAAAGTGAATCAACTACTATAGTAGATTGGCTCAATAATAGTTCATAACAGTCCAACTAGGTGAGCTAAAGTCCATATAAGTATTTTGAAATTTGATGTTGATTTTTATTTTGTAATTTAGGTGATCTTACATAGCATATGCACCTTATATATGTCTCATGTTGAAACTTGGGTATAACAATGGTGCCGATGTATATAATTATGCCACAAATGTGTATTTAAATCATATAATTGTGCAATTTGACTAATACAAAATTTTGTAAGCATGGAGAATATGTTTTCAAAGCATGCCCCCAACTAAAATCTGAATCAAGAGATGGTACAAGTGTGGAGAACATGTTTCCATAACATTCTCCCACTGTATATCTAAATATGTGAACTGTGACAAATGTGGAGAACATGTTTCCATAACATGTTCCCAATATATATCTCAAACTATGAACTATGAAAAATGTGAAAGCCATGTCTCTATGACATGACCCCACTAATATGCCCCCCATTTGAGGTGAGGGTAAGTAGAAATTAGTAGTACCTTACCTCAAAAGGATAATATAACTATATAATCCATGTATAAACCATGTACCATATAAGAAAAACATGTCTGGATAGATATATTATCAAAGTGTGTAGAATGTGATCACATAAAGCCCCAAGATGCATGATATAGATCATGGCAACGTTAAGATAGTAACAATACAATCTCAACAATAAATCAATCACACATACACAAGCACTCAAAATCAAGTCAAAATATTATGGTCCAAGGAGACCTCAAACAAGGGGCATGTTCAAATGGCACATAATCAAAGGGATATGACCTAGTCAAATGTCCACAAAGCAAGGAATAACATAATCAAATGTCTATACAATAAGCAATGACATATTCAGATGTCAAAGTAAGCAAACAAATGCACAGGGGCCACAAATAATGGAGAATATTCAAATGCTCATCAAGTAAGATAAGACAGTCAAGGAAGTGCATAAAGGAAAAACATGGAACATAAGCAACCATCATAAACATAACATACTAGCCCCTGAACATATGTGTTAGCAAAAAATGTCAAGTACATAACATATCAACTACACTAAGAAAGATATAAGCATGTGTAAGTACATAAGCTCAAACATGATAATGGAAAATGATCATAGAACCATGTAACATGTGTGTATCAAGCTCAAAGAATTGGATGCCCTTATTGTCTATATGACATGAGTAGAAAGGGGTTCAACATTCGTATAGTAATATATCATGCATTTGTGTATGCTTGTATCATACTCAAATGATGTGTGAAACACATGTATATAGAAAGTACTAATACACCATCCACCAACATGGAACCAACAACATAAATGCCAAGGAGCCAATAAAACATGTAAATGCTAAAAATATATTTGGATATTTGGATTTTAAAGTTTTTATTTTTAGTTTTTTGGTATTTTTGGAATATTTGCAAAGAAATAATTGTCCCATGATCTCATCTAATGGATGCTCATAGGTATCTCGCCACTTGGAACCTGGTGTAAGAAAATGGTGGTACTTCTAAGGAGCATGTACAAGTGTAATATCTAGCACTGTAGTATCTATAATTGTTATACATATGTATAGTAGGACTCTATGGTCATGAATAAACAATAGAAGGAATGGGGGTTCATGTAACCTATCATTGAGTGTTATGTGGTTTCTTTGATGTAGCAGTAATAGAAACATGTTTAAGTGATCTGAATATCTGAATATGGTGCATATTAGATGAGGATTTCATGGAATCCATTGTTTTTTTAATGCAATGGTCTCTCAAGTATTGATCACCTAGGAAATGGGATTATATGTTGCTTACCCTTTCACAGAGGATTAACCTTAGTAGGTTTGATAATTAATTGTCTAGGCATAAACTTCTCTTGTTCAAGTGGATGTTCATATGAAATACTAGAAATTGTAACTACCCCATTGACATGAATGTATTTAACACACCCATGCACTATATAAGATATTTCAAAGAGTATGTATCCAAGGTTGTCCCAATAACATATCAAAGACTCTTATGTATGGTATAATTGAAAAGGTAGTAATCACATGTGTTGGGCCCCCCTGTAAAGGTAAGTTTATCTCACCAAAAACATGTTATGATGTCCCATCGAATAATCTAACTAATTTAGTTGAATGATGTATATCATTATGTGTATAACCCAAATGAGTAAGTAAAGTCATGGTGCAAATATTCTTGCAAGCACCATTATCATTCATAACCCTGTGTATAGGTTGGTGATCAAGGTATGCTCAAATGAACAAGGAATGAAGATTAGAATCATCATTCCCAATCTCACTATCATGGAAAGTAATAAAGGGTCTCTTAACCATGGGCGGTGTATGTTATGTGTAAGTATCAATAATCCCATACAATGGGTGGTCATAGTATGATGGAGGAGGATGTGCACTATATACCATTTGCACTTCAAGATCCCTCCTAGAATGATCTTGCAAAGGATTATTAAATATATTATGTTTTAGGTGATCACTATGTTGTGAACCTCATACCTTTAGAGGATCATCAAATTTAATCTTTTGGTCATCGACGAGGTATTGGATTTTATGTTTCAAGGTAAAACATGTGTTCGTAGAATTCCCAAGGCCTTGGTGATAGTCATAATAACAATTTGCATCATATATTTTGGGTAGAGGTTGACTCATATCAACCTATATAGGATGAGGGAGAGATGTGAGATGACACTCCATAAGCCTCAAGAGTGATGAATCCAGAGATTCAGGTGAACATGTAAATTGTCTCCTTGGTGCATTAGATAAAACAATCAGATTAGGTTATTGTGACACCACATTAATCATGGTAGTTGTTTCCTTTTTAGGTTTAGGAGATTTTACCTTGTAACTTGGCTTGATAGTAAACTTGGTATTGGATGTAGTCAATATGTTTGCTATGGAGGATCAATTAAGATATATTAAATCCAATAGTGTATTACAAAGCTAAACTGCATATTTATATAAGAATATGAGATCACAATAGCTCTTAAAAAATAGGAGAGATAAAATCAACATAAACTATAAAATCTCCCAAATATTAATTAGGAGTTACAATTACTAAGATTAAAATATTTTTAAGATTTACTAACCTAAATAACCCAACAACTTATTTACGACAAACTAATTACTAATTAAAAAATATGAGTAATTAAATATTATTCATTTATTAAAAATGGTGAATTAATCACCCTAACACCCCCCCCCCCTTAATTTAGTATTGTCTCAAGTGAATATGAGAGAAATTCTCTAAATGTCTCAAATTTTTCTCGCATAAATGTTTTGGTAAAAACATCTGCACATTGTTGATCTGTTTGGCAATATTGGAGCTAGATGTTGTTATGTTAAACATGTTCATAGATGAAATGTACTTGCACCTCAATGTGTTTAGTGCATTCATAAAACATTGGATTGTGAACAAGATTCACTACTCCTTCATTGTCTATATAAAGAATTGTTGGTTGATCCTGTGGTAATCCAAATCCTTCAAGTATATGTCTAAGCCAATTCACTTTACAGATAGCTCCTTCTACGGCATGATATTTTGATTCTATGGAGGACCTTGAAACACAATTTTACTTCTTACTCCCTCATGATATCGATCCAAATCCCAAAAAGAATACAAATCTTGAAGTGGATTTCCCGTCATTAGTGTTCCCTGCATGATTTGAGTCCAAGTATCCTATCAAAAAGAAGTTATCATTCTTCTTGTATTCTAGGCCAAAATCCATAATTTCTTTGATGTAACTCAATACTCACTTTGTTGTTTTCCAGTGACTGATCTTAGGCTCTTGCATGAACCTTGAGAGATAACTGACAACATAGTTGATGTTTGGCCTAGTATAGATTAGATAAATGAGACTCCCCATCGATTGTTAACATAGAGTTGCAGTTAGCTGTGGTGATGGATCTGCTGAAGACAACTAAAGCTTTGTCTCCATAGGTGTGGTAAATGGTTTGTTATCCATTATTTGAAATTTCTTGAGCGTTGTCTTGGAATATTTGAGTTGAGATACAAAAATGTGATTTTCTCTCTGCCAAACCACTAAGCCAAGACAATAGTGCATAATTCTTAAATTTGTCATGTCAAATGATTGATTCAGATCTTTCTTTATTGATTCAATCATTTTCACTAAACTATCAGTGATGAATAAATCATCAACATATATAACTACAATTACTATCCCCCATGTTGTTTAAGGTAGAGATTCGGATCATATGGACTCCTTTCAAATCCATGTTTCAAGAGATGTTCATCAATCTTGATATACCATGCCGTAGGAGCCTGTTTAAGACTATACAATGATTTGACAAGCCTACAAACTTTATATTCTTTTCTAGATTTCACAAAAGCTTCTGGTTGAATCATGTATACTTCTTCTTGTAAGTCTCCATTAAGGAAGGCACTTTTTAGTCCATTTGATGGACTTTCTAGCCAAATTATGCAGCCAAAGTAAAAACCATCCTAAGTGTTTTGATCTTTGATGTGGGGCCAAATGTCTCCTCATAGTAAATGACTTATTTCTAAGCATGCCCCTTCATAACTAGTCTTTCCTTGTGCTTGTTGAGACTGCCATCTGCTTTATACTTCATCTTGAAGATCTATTTGCATTTGATTGACTTCTTCCTTGGTGGAAGATTTACAAACTACCGTGTTTTATTTTTTATCAATTAATTATATTATGAATCTATGGTATCTTTCCAAGGTTTCAACTATAGGGCTCCTGGATGGCAGAAGGATCGACAGATTTAACAATTATACTCATTAAGGCCAAATTAACCTCACCATGAGCCATACTGTGAGTCCTTGGTCCAGTGGTGGATGTGTTTAGAACACCATCCAACTTTGCATCTCTAAGTGTATTTGTATACCATTTAGGCATATGTTGATTAGTTTTTATGGGTGGTGGAGTTGCACCATTATTCCCATCATCATTTTTGTATTCATTTGGGAGATTACCATCTTCTATATTTTCTATGGGACTGATTTGTTTATCAAGTGCACTTGTATAAGGAACTTATACTTCTTTCTTTTCAAAGAATTCAACATCCCTACTAGTTTAGATTTGTCTGGTTTTTGGTTCCATGAGTTTATAGGCAAGTGCTTCTTCATTGTATCCTAAGAACACATATTTTTTAGCTTTCATATCAAGTTTAGTATGTTCTGCTTTAGGAATGTGCATACTTGCTTGACATCCAAAAACTTGAAGATATACTATAGATGGATTTTTTATTGACCAAGCTTCATGTGGAGTTACTCCATCAAGAACTACAATGGGTACTCTATTGAGTAGATATATAGTAGTTTTGGTAGTTTTTGCTTTAAATGCCTTTGTCAAGCCTGAATCATGTATCATACATCACACCATTTCTATAATAGTATGATTCCTTTGTTCAACAACTATATTTTATTGTGGTGTATGCGGAGGTGTCATTTGTTGATGAATGTCGTTTACTTGCAGAAAATATTTAAACTCTTTATCGATGAATTCCCCCCATGATCTATGCAGAGAGTCTTGATTTGTTGACCAAATTCATTTTCAACAGCGACTTTGAACTTTTTGAATGTTTTAAAGGCTTGATCCTTTATTTTCAGATAGTAGACCCACATTTTTTTGGAATAATCATTAACAAAGAGCATAAAGTACTTAAATTTAACATGGCTAGGTGTCATTGGTTCACATAAATTTATGTGAACCAAATCAAGTTTACCATTGGATGAATAGGTACTTTTTTGAAATTAAACTCGATGTTACTTTCTTGATAAGCAATCATGACATTTATATGTACCCTTTTTAAGAGGTGGTAAACCTTTTGCCATGTTTTTACGGTGGAGTGTGTCAAGATATCAAAAATTGATGTGGCTAAATCTCATGTGCCATAGTTGTGTCGAGTCTGTGTCTTTTTCTATGAGTAATTGATTATTTTTCTCAATAAAATAAAGTTGAAACATATAGTTCACATTGGATGCTTGTGTAATATTTTTGGAGTTTTTGGATTTGTCTCTGATCAAACACAATTTCATTCCACCTTTACAGTCAAAGTCAATCTTCAAATTGTGGTTTAAGAGTTGACTTACTGATAACAAATTTTTGGTTAATCCAGATACATAAAGAACATCTATGATTTTGCATGTTTGCATACCTAGGGGTAAGGCAATGTTGCCAATTCCTTGCACATTGTATGAGGAATCATCACCCAAAGAAACATGATTTTTATTAGGTTTCCTTCAAAATGAAAAACCAATCTTTTCTACTTGTCATGTATGGAGTTTCACCTGAGTCAAAATACCATATGTAATTTTATGATGTGGATACATCATGGATATTTGTAGAGTACAAATAGTCATCTTCCTCATCATGTTCTTGTTAAACAATATTGCCTTATTGTTTTGATTTCTTTTACCAAGTCCCCTTTTTTTGTCCTTGTGTATTACTGAATGAGCTAGGGGATGATTGTTTATTAGTGAACTTCTGACCACTAGAATATCCTTTTTTGAAGGTATTGTCCCAATAATATTTTAGGTCATGTCCCTAATGACCACAAATGAGACATTGCTTCTATGACTTTCCTCTTTGTGAATTCTACCTTGAATTACGTTTTGATGAAGATTTGACTGGTTTTTTTCCTTTATATTGATGAGAATCCAGTACATGTTCTTGTTTGTCATGAGTATTGAAGGACTCTTCCTAGTGCAACATATTCACCAATTTTTCAAAACTTAGTTTTTGTTCTGTGACAGTCAAAGTGTTCACAAAAATCTTGTATGAGGGTGGTAGTGCTCTGAAGATAATAGGTACAAGAGAGTCATCTAAAATTGTCTCACCCAAGGATTGAAGTGATGCCCTCAGTGTTGCAACACATCATTAAAAAGCCTCCATTATTTCTCCTGATCTCAATTTGGGAGAGTGAAGTTGACTTTGCAAATATAGAATTGCGCTCTCATTTTTGGCCTCCTTTACAGTTTGGAGTTTATCCCAAGCTTCCTTAGCTATTTTGGCTTCATGCATGTGTGGTTGAACTTCATTCGATACTCCGAACATGATTATTAACTTAGCCTTCCAATTAGCTTTGTCAAATTTATGTTTTTGATCAATGTCTATTGCATGTCGGGTATATGAGCCATCTACTACAAACCAAATTTTTTCAAAATTTAGTTGAGTTCTGAACTTTGTCTTCCAAGCAGAGTAGTTGTCACCTTTGCGTAACCATGAATCTAGTAGAAATATTTTTGAAGCCTATGTAGCCATTATTAAGATTGAGGATGATGGATTGGTTCCTTATTACTGTAGGTATACAAGTCTCCCTTTCTATATACTGTCAGACTAATATCCCAGAGCTTTCTTTATATATGCCCTTCTTTAATACCCGTCGATATGGAGAAGAAGCTCATCCTTTTTGTATACCTAATGGTATAGAAAAAAGGCATAAATGTAAATGAAGGAATTTGATACTTGGTACCTAGATAGTATTGAAAAGGGTTCATCCAATCACTAGCACCTACTTAAATGGATTTTTGCATACACATATGTAACCTCGCTATCTACTTGGAAGTACCACTAGTCAAGATTTATGCCCTTTGATTGTAACAAATGGGTAGATGAGGGGAAGGTTTATGAGTGAATGTGCCTTATTTATCCCTAAAGATTTAAAGGGACGATGCCCAGATGTCATTATTACAACTATGTTAGGTTGTGTATGCAGTAACTCAAGCGCGATGATATTACTCGTAAATGTGATTCAAAGGCATAGCTATGACCGAACACTGCATCAAGTTCAAAAAACTCATGATTTTATGCAATTCAATTATAATATTTTGTAAAAGAAATTTACAATGTTTTTCAAAAAATAAAAATTCACTTTTATTTTTTTCTTTTTTTGGGCTCTTTGGCCTCTTTTTAGAGATTTTTTTTTTTTTTTGTCTTTTTCTTATATTTTTTAAAAAAATTTAAGTACTTTTGCTGCTAATTTAGTTAATTATAACTAAATTTAACCGAATGCTGAATTTGGAGGTCTTACTAAAAATTTCACCAAAAAAATCTTTTGGGGGATTTGACCTCCCACCTATCATCTACCAAAAAAATTTCCCGCCAACTCACATATGCATCATTTCAATGATTTTTTTATATATATATATATATATATATATATATATATATATATATATATATATATATAAAGGCTTAAAATTTTGATTTTATTTTAAAATCGCCCTTTCACCTAATACCACTAGTTGACAAATAAGTGGTTTTAATAAAATTTTGTAGGAAATGAATTATTTGTTAGGCAAGTTTGAGAAATAGAAAGGCAGATTTGAGCAAATAAGAGGTGGTTTTGAGGATTTAACAAGTAGTTTTGAGAATTTAAAAGTATATGGCGCTTTGATTTGAAGCTATAAATTTATAGGCTGTAAATTTTGATTTATAAACTTTAAAAAATTTACCAACCTCTTTCTTATGATGCCAACCTTCTCCACTGTGGACACTTTCTCCAATGCTAAGCTTCTTTTTTTCAAAATGCCAAGCCTTCAAGATGATATTCAATTGCATTTTTGTTTTGTAGAATAATTCAAATGCCAAGTTTCTTTTATATTTCCAATGTAGTTGTTTTAAGATGCCTCTCTAATAGTCTGAATACAACTCCTTTATGATGCCAAGCTTGTTTTTTTTTAAATATTGATCTCCAACATTGATCTTCACTTCGATTCTTTTTTTTAAAGACTTCCTCAATGCTTTTGTCAACGACTTCTACCAATTATCCAAAGTTAATCTCAACATTGGAAATAAATGGGTAATGAATATCAATGCCTCTATAACATTTCTGGTAACTTGTTTCTTGGTACTACTTCTGCTACAAGAAAATTTCATTCTATGTAGCTTCTACTGATTCTTCGCTTGTGGCTTTTGTTACAAATGTTTGTCAGAGTGTGTGGATTTCTCTGAGGTTCTTCACAGGATCAAAGTTGCAAAGCTTTGATACCAGATATGGAGGATTAATTAAAATATATTAAATCCAATAGTGTATTATAAAGCCAAGCTACACATTTATACATGAATATGAGCTCATAATAGCTCCTAAAAAACAAGAGAAATAAAACAAACATAAACTATAAAATCTCCCAAATATTAATCGAGAGTTACGATTACTAAGATTAAAATATTTTTAATATTTACTAACCTAAATAACCCAACAACTTATTTACGATAAACTAATTACTAGTTACAAAATATGAGTAATTAAATATTACTCATTTAAAATGGTGAATTAATCACCCTAACATTTTATACATATTTAAGCTTGTTCATGTTTCTACTCATTTTTGCTATTTAATATTCAGAAGAAATAAGAAACTAAAGATAAATGGTCAAGGGTTTGTATGTACCCGGATGAAGTTGCGCACCGTATCCAGACGATTGAAGGAGCTCCTCTTTGGCTGTGGAAGAAGACACCTGTAGAAGAATAAGACTTAAACAAAAAAATGTTAAATAGAGATATGGTGGACTACCAAGCACATGCTCGGTCCCAGAAGTGCAAAGACTTCCTAGAGGGATGACAGTCCACTTATTAATGAAAAGAGTGTCGTATAAAGAGAAATAATGAAAGACTTAAAGAAAGAGATATAGATAACGCGTACCTGATTCCTATTATTAGTCTTCCACAGTCGTCGATGTCGGTAGTCCTACCGTCATCGGTTGGTCAGTGTTGCCGACATCGGTTAGACTGCCGACGTCAATTATATTGTCGACGTTGGTAGAGGCAATGGTCAATGTCGGTTAGGGCAATGGCCTTGGATGGGTTTTGGATGGATTTATGGTTGACAGAGGGGTCTAGAAGGAGTCTGGGTCTGTGCAGGGTTGCAAAATAATAAATAGGGTATGAGAGGGGGCAAAGGCAAAGGGTTGGTATGTAAATGGATAAGAATAGGAGGAAGGCTTTTTAGCCTTTCCAAGAAGAAAGTCGGGTCGGGTTGAAGGTCAAGTCTGGTCTGGTTGATAGTATTTAGAAATAGTAAATAGAAACTAATTACTAATGCTTTCTAAATTACTGAAATGAAAGGGCAAAAGAAATACTTAGCTCTTGCTTGTGGCTGAACCAGTGGTGTAGAATGCTTGTTCTTGTTACGGCTGCCGTCGAGTCCTCGTGCAATGTTCACATCCAGTCTGGAGTCACTTGAGTAGAATCTTTGTGGCCCAGGGAGCGTTAGTCAAAGTTTGATGCCAGGTGATGTCTCAGAGTCTGGGAGAGAGAGAAGTCAATTCCAGAGTCCAAGACAGAGTCCGTCTAAGAGTTTTTGGGGGGGGCTAACTCAATGTTAGACATCGATTTATGTAATCAACATCGGCTATCCCACCGGCGTCGGTCGACAGTTGACCGACATCGGCGGCTGAAGAATGAGTAAACGGGCTAAGAAGCCCGTTCTCCATTCACCAAGTGCACTTGTTAGTTGGGGAAAGGTAGAATGGTGGGGTTATTAAGCACGAGGGTTGGTTAGAAGGTTGGAATGGGTCTTAAGTAGTCATGATTAGGATGACTTAGTCTTGGGGTGAGTCATAGGGTAGGAAATGGTCTTAGGGGTGAGGTGTCCAAGGCGAGGTGTCATGGGTGATGTCAAGGGTGATGTTATTAATTTAAAATAAGTAATTTATTTTAAATTAATAAAGTGTGTAAGGGACCAAGGGGACCAAGAGGGAGTCGACCAAGGAGTAGACACAATTTTGGTGTCTACATTTGCCCCTTTTTGTCTTGTTGGTTGTTCTTGACGAACTGCAAGACAAAATCTTGACGAACTGTAAGACAAAAATAGGAGTAGGTTGCCCCAGGTATGGGATGAAGTCTTTTTCTTGTCTTGTTGGTTGTTTTGATGAACTACAAGACAAAAATAAGAGTAAGTTGTCCCAGGTATGGGATGAAGTCTTTTTCTTGTCTTGTTGGTTGTTTTGATGAACTGCAAGACAAAAATAGGTGTAGGTTGCCCCAGGTATGATGATGAGGTATTCCCCCTCAAAGCGGGAGTCGAGGGAAGGTAACCTGAAATCGATTGCCAATTTGATAGGCAGTCGATGGGTATGGTGAAGTTTGAGTGTGAATGCTGCAATAGTTGAGATTACGCGTATACCACTTCACGTGATAGTCTGGTCAAATTGTCACAGGTAAGGTCGAGGAGTGCTAAAATTGAAGTAATCAGTCCCCAACATTTAGTCATAGCTGATTGGGTTACTCGATCCAAGATGTAGCTCCAATGGTCATCGTGTTCCAAGTATCCTGGGCTCAGGAAGTGCTCCTAAAAACACGAAAATGTCACAAGTAGTGGGGATCAATTTGGGCACGATCTGATACTTGTGAGGGTTGTAATGTGAGGTGCACACAATTTTGCTAACTATTCATGAGGTAGCATACGTCCAATCAAAACAACTAAGGCAAAGTCATCTCGAAAGTGGTCGTGGTTGTTGGTCGGGTCGCACTGAGATATAAGTGATCTCAAGTGTTGTTTGTTGTGGTCAGGGAGATGTATGTGATCTCCAATGTACCCCATGAGAAGTCAAAGATGACTTCTATAGTGTCAAGGTTGATTGTTTGGTCATGGTTTTGGACTAGGTTGTTTGGTCATGATTAAAGGTTAAATGGTTTGTCCATCGAGTAGACGAATGAACGAATGGATGAAAGGTCGTCGTCTTTAGGGAGACGTACGGGTGAATGGCCGAGCTATCCTCAAAAGACTAAGTGCTACCTACATAGCCCCTATGTTAAGGGCCTCTAGCCAATGTAGTTTTGAAAAGAGTCAAAATGGTTGATGATTGTTTTGGTCAGGATAGTGTTGTTAGCATTTCCCATATGTGTGATGGTACATGCTTGAAATGATGAGTGTATAATGATGTTACAGCCTTTTCCATATTATGTGATGGTGTATTCTGTAACATTGGTTATGTGGTGTTTCATTCCTAGCAATTTTCCATATTAGTGATGGTGTTTGCTAAAAATGAAATGAGTATGATGATGTTACAGCCTTTTCCATATTATGTGATGGTGTATTCTGTAGCATTGGTGATATGGTTTTTCATCCCTAGTAATTTTCCATATTGGTGATGGTGTATGCTAAAAATGAAATGAGTATATTTATGCTTCAACAAGTAATGGTTTATGCTTGACATAAATTGTGGTTGGGTTGATAGTTTATAGTTTCCATGTGTATTGTTGTCCATAGAAACTAGTGTGAATAGGCGATGTCATGTTAGTGGTCTGAAAATGTTTTGGTTTGGTTTGGTTGGGTTGTATGTGACAAGAGTGTCAAGGAGTGAAAGGCACGTTGCTCTTTTATTGGCAAGGACCATAATGATTGCATAGATAAGGTTTTTGGAAACAAAAGCCTCGTTTATGCATTACGGCGTTGACCATTGTTTGTGTTAGAGAAGTAGTCGAATCACTTGACGTTAAGTGAGCTCAAAATCCCTTGAGTATGTTAGGGTAATAGGTGTGATTATGTGATATGTGAGGATGGGATAACCCTTTTTAGCAGGGATAGCTTTGCCCCTTTTATAGGTGACCCCGAGAACGACTATAGGCAAGTCCATGACTTAATAATTTGTCAATCATTTATATATATATATATATATATATATATATATATATATATAGCAGACTGATCAATGCGGGAAGTCTACTTGGGGATGTTGTTTTGTTTTGTGGTCATGTGGTGCTGTGTATGTAGCAAAATTTTGGCATAGCCATCCTTCGAGGGAGTGGTCTATATTTTGCTTTGTATGTGTTGATGTTTAGTTGTCCTTCAAGAGAGCAGTCTAGTAATTACAACAATGATGCAACTATCCTTAAGGGAGCAGTCTACATTTATAGTTTATGACCTTTGAATAGGCATCCCAATTTTATTTTTGTTTGGTTGACTAAACTTTTGGTCATGGACTTGACTATAGAGGTTTTAGGGGTTCCCATTTTATTAGGACAAAGCATTCATGCTTGACAAAAGGGTTGACTAATGTTTGTAGGAAAAAGGGTTGAAAGGAATAGGATTGACGGGGGTTGCTCAAGGGATGAGCTCAAGTTAAACGTCAAGTGAATGATTACTTGACTAACAATAAAATGGTCGAAGACGTAAGGCATAAAGAGGCTCAGGTTTTGGTCAGTCTTCAAGAGAAGACAGACGATAAAAGCCTGATCCATGCTTGTGTGTTGTTATGTAAGGTCTGAGTCAATTAGGAGCAAACTTGCCCCGTTTGTTTCTTTCTAGATTGGTCACATGTTGGATGTCTTTAAGGACGAGATCTCTGACTTTGAAATCTTGCTCTTTCAGATTATGGTTGTAGGCATGTTGTGGTCGATGTTGGATGTGAAGTTGGTTAGTATGTTATTGGCATTTGGTACAACGCCAAACATAGTTGTTGCAATCTTGGTTAAGAGTGGGCCAATAATAGCCTAGGTGGAGGATGCGCTTGGCAACCATGTTACTGCTAAAATGTTCCCCACAAATCCTATCATGGACTTGTTTGATGATATGGGAAGTCTCAGTGGTTGTTAGGCATTGAAGAAGGAGGCCGTCTAAGCCTCGTTTGTAAAGAAGTCCCCCTAGCATGGTGTATTGGGCAGTACTTTTGATAAAAGTCCACCGTGTATTGCTAGAGAGATTAGGAGGCATGATAGAATATGTCAAGTAGTCCATAAGTCATTTGTACCAAACGTCATGTGGACTAGTGAGGTTAGGAAGAATTTTCCCCAGAGATAATGGTCGAGATGTGCCCAAGATAGAAATCTTGGGTTGTGTTGGTTGAGAGGTCTTGACGAATAATGGATATGTTAAAGGGGTAGAAGCCTGGTCTTTTCCTTTATCCTTCACAGTTTGGGGCCTAACGGCCAAATTAACTATGTTGATTTTGAATAAAGGCATGGAAGGTGGTAGGGGGACCATAGTCTTGTATGGGGATCCCGATTTAGGTGAAGAGGTTCGAGAGGTATGGGCTGGTGTCGGTGATTGGTCAGAAAAGTGGTCAGAAGAGGCCTCAATGTGAGGGGTGTCCTTTTTTAAGTGTTGACGAATGGCAACTTTAAGGGCACAACAACACTCAGTATCATGCCCAGGTGTGCAATGATACCAGTAGATTTTAGAGTCGTCGAACCAAGATGGTTTTGATCCGAGAGGTTTGTGTGGCTTAATAGGTGGGAGAGTGATGCTAGACGACTGCAACAATTGGCATAACATCGAAGCATATGAAACCTCCAATGGCTTTGCACTCGTTGTTGCAGTAGGGGTTGACAACTTCTGTTTAGAAGTTGTAGGGGTTGTTTGTCATACCACCTTTTTAGTTGGCGGTGTGGCCACACGTGTAGATGGCATTGTCTTGGTGAGAGGTGTTGGATGTTTTGGAGGAAATATATGTTTGATGGGTTGAGGGAATAATGGAGGCAATTTGCCTCTGTGAGATGTTGGAGTAGGAAACACTCCTATTAAGGTAGACGGGTGTGGACCCAAAATTGACGGTAATGATGAAGGTGGGGGAGAAGTTCTCCAATGTGGTTTAGTAGCCTTGTTTGACATGATGCGAGGACCACTATTGTGTGAGGCGAGGTTCAAATCTACCTTCACTTGTGGGTGAGTGAGGTTTGATTGAGGGCGAACACTGAGAGATTTAATTTGTTTCAACATAGTAGACGCCTGTGAGGGTTTGGGTGAAGTGATAAGTTCTTCTCTCGATGGAGAAGGGATTGGAGATTTTGGCTCTTCAATTGGATAGAGCGCAGAGATGGTCATGGTTTCGACGTGTGGTCTAGGAGTGGGGCAAGTATGATCCCCCATTGATGATAAGAAGGATGAGGGCGAGACAACTAGCGTTGGTGCCATCAAAACATCCTCCAATATGGGAGAGTTCAAAGTTGACTCTCCTACATGTGAAAGGGGGGTGGATGGAGGATAAATAGGAGAAGAAGGCTCTTCTACCCGTGGTGGAGAAATAGGAGAAGAATGTTCTTCTACTTGTGGTGGACAAATAGGAGAAGAAGGCTCTTCTACCTGTGGTGGACAAATAGGCTGATTAACCTCTTCAGACTGTGGGAGAGGTTGGTTAGAAACCATGTCGACGGTGCGTATGTTACGCTCTTGAAGGTCATCGACTATGGTCTGAATGTTGTTCTGACTTGGAGGATGGTTAGGGAATGGTTGTCTAAAGACATCCATGTTTTGGTTGGCCGACGCATTTGGGTTATCCAAAATAAGATCTCCCTTGTCCAACATGTTTTGTATGATGTTTTTGAAAGTTTTACAATTGTTTATGTCATGACCCTTGACACGATGAAAGTTGCAAAAGTCATTTTCCCTATACCATGTAGGGATGGCTTTTGAGGGGTCAAATTGTGTTGGTCAAATTTGAGGGAGATTGAGGACCCCTTGCTTGACTAGTTTATCCAACACGGAAGCGTATGATTCTCCTATTGGAGTGTATTGACGCTGTACATTCCGTTGTTGGAATTGTCTTGTGATGTAGTATGATGTGGAAGGTTGAGGTTGGTTGGTTTTTGTTGAATATGATGATAATCTAAGTACCACAACATTTGTCGCTCCTTTAGACTTGGAATGGGAAGAAGGTTTGGATGAAGAAGGGTCATTGGATTTTGCGTTACTATGCAATTTGACCTTATCTTCTTCGACTGCGTGGAGTTCAAGCTTTTGGGCCATAGTGAAAGCTTCGTCAAATGTGCAAAATGTTTAAACCCGCAAAGTGGATGAGATGTGCTTGGCACATGCTCGTGAAAAGAGCTCAATGAGCTCAGTTTGAGGTAAAGAAAAGGAGAGTTAGTTGATCAAACCTCTCCAACGGGCAACGAAGTCAGCGATTGACTCATCATCAAATTGTTTGATAGAATAAAGGTCCGTGATGGAGACTTTCTTGGTGATGTTGATTGAAAAGTGGTCAATAAATAGTTGGGTGAGTTAGGTGAAAGAAAAGAGAGAATGACTGGTAATAGAGCTATACCATTCAAGGGTGGCCCCCAAAAGTGACATGGGGAACGTGCGAAGTAATAACGCATCGTCGTGCGCTATGAGGTAACAAGCGTGTCTAAACACTCGTAAATGTTGTTGTGGGTCCTCTTTACTCTGAAAGTGAGTAAATTTTAGGAGTTCCCATTGGTTGGGATATGGTCTAATAGGCACGAAAGGGTGGATGGGTTCGTTGCATATTTGTTCATATGAAAGAACATTGCTTGAACTGGAAATGGATGTCTCAAGGTTGGACATCTTATCCATCAGCATCTTGATTAGATCGGCGGATGGATTGGCAAGTGGGGCACCCCCTAGGTTGTAAGGTACCTGAAAGGCATTAGGAGGGGCGTATGACGTACTTGGTTGCGTTTGTATAAGTGCAACATATTGGTAGTTCGTCATAGGGACTGATGTTGAGGTCAAGGGGGCTTGTGCCGTGAAGTTGGAGGGCACAAGTTGACTAGATACCGCCAAAGGTGGTTGAATGGCGGCATTGGTAAAAGGATAGGTAGTCACTCTCACGTTTATAGGTGTAAGAGTGTGTGGAGTCGAGACAATCAAATTTTGGTATGGTGTAGAACTTGGTTGAATTGTTTGTGGTTGAGGGGGTATGAAAACCCTGATGGAGGTAGATCCAAAAATAGACGGGGAGGCCAAATTTTGAGCATTGGCCATGGTCGGGCTATTGGTTGAGGCAATAGTTTGAGTTATAAAAGGCTGGGTAGTAGATGTTGTTGATGTCATTGCTGCTTTAGTGACGAAAGTTGGCATCCCATAATCAGGATTGCCTGAAGGGTCTCGCATTTGGCTTCTTGCGAGATAGTGTTGGAGAGCCTTGACATTATGGTCAAGGAGTCTCTCAAAGTTTTGATCCCCTTCGGGAACAATTGGAAATTAAGTTGGGGTTGGTTGAATAGGAGTATGTTTAGTATTTGAAGTATGCTCCATTAGGGGACTTGGTATGAAAGGCGAAGACAAAAGTGGTTATTGCCTCGCGTGGTTGATAAAAGTTTTGGCTTGACTATGTGTCAAAATTATTCAAGACAAAAAGGTTCAGGTTCCAAAAACTATGTGTTTCAGTCTCAGAAGTTATGTTTGACAACAAAAAAGTCAGGTTTTATGCTTGTTGTTTTGGATGGAAGATATGTTGACAGTGACCGACGTCGGTGGAAAAACTGATGTCGGTTATGAAAAGTTGCCAATGACGGTAATATAACTGATGCCGGTGAAATAAGTTGCCGATGATGGTGGTAAAAACTGATGTCGGTGAAATAAGTTGCTGACATCGGTTGAAAACCTGATGTCGATGTCTGTGTATTTCCAAAAACTTAGAAAACTGAAAGTTTTTGGAAGAAAGAAGAAAATTCTGAGTTGTTTTTGGTCCCAGAATGATGCATCCTCACCAGCTCAAAAAAATAGATAAAAAAATAGAAAAGATGATGAATGCAAGCAACCTCTAAACGTTAAATTCCTAAGAATAAAGTTTAGAGTTGTGGTGGCTTATGCCTTAGAAGAATATGTTGGAAGTGGGCTTTTAGAACGGGTCCTAAAAGAGGCAGTCTAAGGTTGGTTTCGGGTTATGTTTTGGTGCTCAAAAAGTCTGTGTTAGGTTTCATACGTGGCTTGGTGCTAGGGGCTTGCTCCCCTCACTTCACTTCACGAGCCTAGAGCCAAGCTGGGTCGCTTAGCCAATATATACTTTTCCTAGAGTTTATACTCTGCCAGAGAACAGAGTGGGTTCTCCCCTTGGTAGTGAAGTCCAAGTAGGATTACCAGGAAGGGTAAGGTATCTGCTAGGTGATGAAATCCTAGTCGAGCCTTGTCTTAGGTATGTTTAGATGTTTGATTGTGAATGTGGTCTGGTTGTGTAACATATGTGCACTACGATTTATTCATAACGCGTTTTAATTACTAGATGAGCTAAATATGCATTCAAGCAGGAGTGAAATGCATTTAATTTTTAACCCAAATTGAAATGTTTTGTTAGGATGCAAACAAGTTGAGAAAAGGTTGAGAGTATGAATTTTCATTACTCTAAAATGCAGGCAAGAAAGTGACAAGAAGAAAAAGAAAGATTCTTTTTAACTTGTGCTTATGGTGTCTTTTCGAAAGAAAAAGGAAGAAGAGGAAGGATGCAAGAAGAAAGTTTTTTCCTAATGCAACTATATGAAAGTTTGCTTTTTTAGAAGAAATGAACCCAAGGAAAATGCCAGGGTCCCACCGGGCATGCCAGAATGTTCCTACTCATTTTTGCTATTTAATATTAACAAAAAATAAGAAACTAAAGATAAATGGTCAGGGGTTTGTACGTACCCAGATGAAGTTGCGCACCGTATCCAGATGATTGAAGGAGCTCCTCTTTGGCTGTGGAGGAAGACACCTGTAGAAGAATAAGACTTAAACAGAAAAATGTTAAATAGAGATATGGTGGATTGCCAAGCACATGCTCGATCCCAAAAGTGCAAAGACTTCCTAGAGGGATGACAATCCACTTATTAATGAAAAGAGTGTCGTATAAAGAGAAATAATGAAAGACTTATAGAAAGAGAAATAGATAACGCGTACCTGATTCTTGCTGTTAGTCTTCCACAGTCGTCGACGTCGGTAGTCCTACCATCATCGATTGGTCAGTGTTGTCGACGTCGGTTATATTGCCGATGTCGGTAGAGGCAATGGTCGATGTCGATCAGGGCAATGGCCTTGGATGGGTTTGTGGTCGACAGAGGGGTCTGGAAGGAGTTTGGGTCTATGCAGGGTTACAAGACAGTAAATAGGGTCTGAGAGGGGGCAAAGGCAAAGGGTTGGTATGTAAATGGATAAGAATAGGAGGAAGGCTTTTCAGCCTTTCCAGGAAGAAAGTCGGGTCAGGTTGAAGGTCAGGTCTAGTATGGTTGATAGTATTTAAAAATAGTAAATAGAAACTAATTACTAATGCTTTCTAAATTACTAAAATGAAAGGGTAGAAGAAATACTTAGCTCTTGCTTGTGGCTGAACCAGTGGTGTAGAATGCTTGTTCATGTTGCGGCTACCGTCGAGTCCTCGTGTAATGTTCACATCCAGTCTAGAGTCACTTGCGTAGAGTCTCTATGGCCCAGGGAGTGTTAGTCGAAGTCTGATGCCTAGTGATGTCTCAGAGCCTGGGAGAGAGAGAAGTTGATTCCAGAGTCCAAGACAGAGTCTGTCTAAGAGTTTCTGGGGGGGCCTAACTCAACGTTAGACGTCGGTTTATGTAACCGACGTCGACGGCTGAAGAATGAGTAAACGGGCTAAGAAGCCCGTTCTCCATCCGCCAAGTGCACTTGTTAGTTGGGGAAAGGTATAATGGCGGGGTTATTAAGCACGAGGGTTGGTTAAAAGGTTGGAATGGGTCTTAAGTAGTCATGATTAGGATGACATAGTCTTGGGGTGAGGTGTCCAAGGCGAGGTGTCATGGGTGATGTCAAGGGTTATGTTATTAATTTAAAATAAGTAATTTATTTTAAATTAATAAAGTGTGTAAGGGACCAAGGGGACCAAGGGGGAGTCGACCAAGGAGTAGACACAATTTTGGTGTCTACAGTTCAATGAGATAAATTTCATTTCACAATCATAAACAATATGGCATATGTCATCAAAATATTTAAACTTTTTGAAAATAATGGACTCATGTAATGGGTCAAGGAAACTTTGCTTGAAGATATATTGAAACTCTTTATCTGCCATTAGATTGGTCATTTTAGCTAACATTGTCTTATACCTTGAGACATATTCATTGATTCTTTCTTTGATTTTTGCAATTTGGGCATAAGAAACCTTTTTGGTAATATCAAGATAAAAGTGTGCCAAAAATTGATCTGTAATAGGTTTGAATGCATTTACTAATTGGATTGGTAAATCATAAAACCACCTTAGAGCATAGTCTTTGAGGCCCCTTGGAATTAGTTTAGTCACAAGTTTATCATTGGAGGCATAATCAAGGCATGTCATATAAAAATATTGAAGATGTTGTTTGGGATCATCCTTGCCATCATAAAATGTGAACTTAGGTGTAATAAAACTAGTTGGTGCATAAATATCTCTTATGCAAGAGGGTTATATAACACCTATTGTGAATCAATAGAATAAGGCGATTTTTTAATGTTTGTAACCTTAGTTTGTAAAAGTTTTATAGTTTGGACAAGAGCTTGCACCTCTTTGTATTTAAGGTTAGAAATTTAGGGAGTTACCAAATGAGGTGTACTCATAGGTTGAGTGGATATAGGCATTGAAACTAGTAATTGGGTTAAATTATTTAAGTTTTCCATGTAAGATGTAGCTATAGTAGTTCATGGAACGTGAACACATATATCGTATCCCCATTAGAAGTATGAAGTAGTGATGTGCCCAAGGATAGGGTTGTTGGTATAGAATCAGTTGTAGTAACACCTAAGGATTTACCATCACTAGGTGATGAAGCCAAGTACCTTTAATATGCTTGTTGATTTCATCTCTTGTAACATACAAAAATGCATTTAATAAGCCCTTGTTGTTACTAAGATGAGTAGCTAATGTTTCATTGTCTTTCATTTGAAAATGAAAATTTTTATTAACATTTTCCATTGCTTATAAATGAAAGTCAAAGAATTGGAAACATATTACATCAATCAGAAAAAATATGAAGCCCTAAGTCAAATTAGGGTTTTGCATGCAAAAGACACGATGGTCGGGTTCATCAAATGTTTGATCCTAAATTAAGATGGGTCAATATAGTACACGGTTAATAATATAGGAATGAATAAATACAAGGGTGATAAACATATCTACAGTAAGGAAATTAATTACAAACTCAGATACATAATATTCTAAATTTAAATACTGGGATATGTTAAAAATAGTAAGTACAACTATTGATTGATAGAGCAATGAAATGAACACAAGAGTACTTGGTCAATTATGTGCATGTGGATATGATATGGAATGGGCTGGAAATACACTAGATCAATGCCTTAGATCAATTGCTAGATTTTGAAAATTTGACATTTATAGCCTCAAAAACTTACATTGACCTCGAACAGTTGTGTTGACACTTCTATTTGACTTAGATATAAGCGTCTAGTACAAAATACCTCCTAGATCTAGATGTGACCACCTAGAATATTTTGGGTTATGTGTTGCCTTCACTCTATGTGCTTAGATATGGATCATGGGTTGTCACTTCTTATCAAATAACAAAACCCTAATTCTTCATCTTCATAGTGGCTACATAAAAAATGGGTTAATGGGCTCATAGTGTCAAGCTAACCCTAAAGATCTCTTTATTAGTGGGTGTTACCTACATGGCCACTACTCTGAAGAGGGCCTCAAATTGATGTAGTTATCCCCTAATGTGTTGGCTTGTGTGTGCATAAGGGTGTAATATGTGGAAAGTAAATACAATAATGACCTACCTTGTAACTTGGTAAATATGACTCAATGGGCTATTCGTTTAGTACCTTCAAACTTGTAAATGTGTTATTCCTATGACTGATATGGAATTAAGGGAAAATAGGAAAGCTTTGCTCACTTGAATGCTTGATTGAATACTTTTAGTAAGTCATCTTGTGAGTTTTTAGGTTTGAGTTAGATGAGGAATGAATGAGGATTGGTCATGCATATATACCAATCCCTTTTGGAAATATCTCACATTAAATTGCTTAGGTCGATAATAGGTATACATTTCATTTGTAAATTTGATGACTTTATTTCATAACTAATAGATTGAGCAACAGCTCAGAGACCATCTGAAAAAGAATATTTATTATTTGATCCATATCCTACTATAAGCAATCCAAGGGGAGCAATACTTGAAATCATGATAAAAAAAAAAAACACTTATACTAAGATCAAGTAGAACAATGTGGCGGCCAAAGGGAATTACTAAATAACCTAGAAAAATAGGTATGACCACTACCATTGGTTCAATACTAAATAACCAACTACCCCCCCTAGATGGAAGAATACCCTCTTTCAAAAGTAGTTTTATCCCATCCTCTTTCAAAAGTAGTTTTATCCCATCCGTCAAAGCTTGAATAATTCCCAAAGGACCAGCATATTCAAGGCCAATATGTTATTGTATTCCCACAGATATTTTTCTTTCGAGCCATACAATAACTAATAATCTTGTCATAAGGCACTAAACACTCATGTTAGAATAAGACACTAGTTTTGACATAGGCGTTGACTGGGATGAAAATGCTCAAGAAGCTAAAAAATAGGCACATGTCCCAAATCTATAGAGATAGAAGATAAATAAGTTTATAACACTTTGAGTATGATAGAAGATCTGGGCCATCAAAATAACATTGATCAAACTAAGAGACAAACAAATTGGCATAGAGAGATAGTATATTCAAGCCTTTCAATAACAGGAAGGTCTAGAAGCTGATGCTGCATCCATGATATGTATTTTTCAAATATACAAGACTGATATGCTATATAATTCAAATTTAGTGTCTACATCATGCAAGAGACTTGCAAAAGAGAAAAACCTGATTTTTGCATAGAAAACAAGATAAAGATCAAATCCAAAAAGGAGGAAATGAGTAAAGGGAATAACTAATATGGCCCCATAATCCTTGCATAACTGAGCATCGCCTACATAGCCCAAATGGGCCTCAGGTCAATGTAGTTCTCCCTCCTAGAGTGATTGTGTGATTTGTGATTATGCAATTAGAATGACTATAGCTACAAGATTGATTGAAATACCTGATAATGGATGCCCTTGACCTATAATAGACAAAATTCAAACTTGGTTTATGGCTATTAGGATGTCGCAAAGTTGATATAGGAAGCAATGCTCTTTTGCTCAGTGTGCAGTGTAATTACTAAAGAGATCCAACAAGGGTACAATGAGTGGCCTTGATGTGCTTTTATAAGAGATTCTTTGGAATATTTTCATTGATCAACTTTACCAAACATGTGAAATAGTTATTTTGAAATGTTTCAATTTGAAAAAGTGATCATTGGAGCGTGGGAGATAAGGCCATAATGCAGTCTTATCTGACTAGTGTAGACTTGTTTCATAAGATTAGAGACAATTGGGACATGTCTAACAAGAACTTGTGCACTGAATATAGATGAATATAATTTAAATAGGGATGCCTATATAAAATTTATAGTGCTTATAAGTCAATGAAGGTTATTTTATAGATTGTGAATTAGTTAAATGATGAATAAACCAAGTAAGGGTAAGGATGTCAAGAATAAACATTGCCTAGAACTTAATAATTAATTATATGTGTCTATAGTGCATAAGATATATTCTTAATGCTCTTTATTAGACAACATAACAAATCGCAAGATCATAATTTTGTAGGATACTTCACCAACAACAACAATAATATTGTACTTTATTTCTCACTTAATGATTACGTGTGAAAGAAAAGAAAACCAAATTTTTTTTATTGAAGGTAAATGTGGGTTTTTGAAAGGGCCAAAAGTCTTATATAAACTCAGAATAAAATATCAAAAAATACATGCCATAACATAGAAATACAATAAGATAGAACAATCAATAGGCTCCTGCTGAAACAAAGCTTACAATATATAACAAAACAACAAGTATTGCCAATAAACAACAAAGTTACAACCCAACTAAGTTTGTTCTAAGGTGAGCTTATATCACTTAGAGTCTTAGTAGTAAAAGAAAACCAAACTTACAATACTAATACAATTAGAGTTTATATCCATTTCTCGCTACTTAAAGTGTCGTGTGGAATTTGCATATTTGTTAATGTGTATGGTGGTTGACCAATATCCATATATAATTGACATATTTGTTAATATGCATGGCGGTTGATCATTAATATATATATTTTAAAATGTATTAATATCATAATAAATAAAATCACTGAGTTACTTATAATTGAAACATAAAATTAATCGTGTTTTTATGTTTTTGTTTTATGCACAACAACTAACTCTCTATTTTCATTCTCATCTATATTCATTAAAAAAAATATCAAAGGCTAAATATATATTTATTATAATCTTTTAATATTTTTGTTAAACCATAAAAAAACCACTGTCATATGATATAATGACACATCAATTATGTTGTACAGGAACAAAATATGTTACCTTTGAAATATCCTCGTCATACTCAAATGAAACGATAAAGAATAATTTTTTATTTTTTAATTGAAGGGTGGATAGGAAAATTACCCATTGGTTGAGCATGAAGTACTATAATTTATATGTGTTAATTAAAAATGACACGATTAATGTAACAAATAAATCAAATTTACACAATAAAAACTCTCACTATTTTAATTTCTTAACAAAAATATATATAACATTTAAAAACACAAAGATGTCGACTTGTTGAAAATAACTTGTCCCATTCTTATTGGCATTTCTTATTGCTAATTATACCTTTTATCTTCACAAATTTTGAGAATGTGGTCCAAACATACCCCATACGACATTAACAACCGTGTATAGTCTCACCCAATATGGTCCAAACATATACCACACAATGTTAAAGGTGATCTATAACCTCACCCTATTTGTTTAAAATATAATTAACACTGCATTAAAGAATGCGTTTAACCTCCTCCAATGTAGTCCAAACATCGTTGAAGCACAATGGTGAAGGCGTTAAAGTGGAAGATGTTTTTTAATACACGTTAATTGTGGGATTGGTAGGCCTATACCTGATCTAGAACACAAGCGAGGGTTTCAATCCCCACACCTCCACTTTGCCAATCTGCTAATTTTACATCCCCTACTGTGGGTACCCTGATTGTTGATAATATTTGAACTTGGGTCACTTGGATAGGAATGCATCCGCTTTAATTGTTAAAATTTGATATCTTTTTAAGATGTTTTGGATTAATTGAAGAGTACTTCTCCATTTAGAATATCGGGTGAGCTTGGGTCTGTAATATCCAGGGTGTGTTCCACTTGGTTCATATGGATAAGTGTGACTCCTATCTCAAGGTGACCCCATAACCACTTGTTGAAAATGTCTAATGGATCCAAAAGAAATGGACCTTGGGACAATTATCACAAACTACTTGTTTCTCACCATTAGCCAACCCTTTGAGCTCAATGGACACTTTAGTAGTCTGAGGATGTTATCGAGCATGGCATGAAATAATTAAAAACTATGTAAAAAACTTATTTAGTGAACATAGTTAATGTGTATGGTGGTTGTCCAATATACATATATAATTGACATATTTGTTAATGTGTATGGTGTTTGATCATTGATAGATTTTAAAAAAAATGTATTAATATCGAAATTAAAAAAAATCACCTGGTTACTTATAATTGAAGTATAAAATTAATCATGTTTTTGTGTTTTTGCTTTATGCACAATGACTAACTCTCTATTTTCATTCTCTTCCATATGCATTAGAAAAAAATATCAAATGATAAATATATATTTGTTATAATCTTTTAATATTTTTACTCGTTCATTAAAAAACTATTGCCATATGATATAATGACACATCAATTATCTTGTACAGGTACAAAATATGTCACTTTTGAAATATTCTCATGGTACTTAAATGAAATGATAATGAACCGCTTTTTAATCTTTTAATTGAAGGGTGGACAGGAAAACGACCCATTGTTTGAGCATGAACCACTAATAAATGTGATAGGGACATACTAGTCCCCATTCCCCACCTTTATTCTTTCGGATATTATAATTTATGTGTTAATTAAAAATGACATAATTAATTTAAAAAATAAATCTAATGTATACAAGAAAAAACTTTTACTATTTTTATTTTTTGATAAAAATATATACAATATTTAAAAGCACAAATGTGTCGATTGGTTGAAAACAATTTTTCTTATTTTTATTAGAATTTCATAAGCACCAATAAATATAATTGCTAATTTTATCTTTTATCTTCGCAAATTTTAAGAATGTGGTCAAGTATACCCCATACGACATTAACAACCATGTATAGTCTCACCCAATATGGTCCAAACGTATATCACATAACATTAAAGATGATCTATAACCTCATCTTATTTGTTCTAAACATAAATGACACCATATACAAAAATGCGTTTACGCTGGTCCCACAATCCTTACATAAGAATACTACCTACATAGCCGAAATGAACCTTAGGGCAATGCGCTTTTACCTCCTAAAATGATATTATAATCTGTGATTATACAACGAAAATGACTATAACTATAAAATTGCTTGAAATGTTAGATGGCATATGGCGTTAACCTACGAGTGTTAGAATACCCACTTCTTTAAATCAGCGTGCATTGTAATAGCTAGCTAGGTGATCTTCATCTTTTATATATAATTAAAATAAAATAAAATTAAATTTAATTAGCGAAGAAAGAACTTGGACCAATTTATACCGCGTTTTACGTTTGAACTTTCATTGCAGTACGACTCCACAGATTTGTCCACGTAAGCCCAATGCTGACGTGGGAGGGAAACCGATGATGAAGGGCACTTCTACCTTTAAAATCTTTATTTCTCCATTTTAATTGATATTCCAAAAATACCGCTCAAGTGTCTCTATTTACTTAACCCCAAAAAAACGTGTCTGGCCCTGTTTACTTGTTCTGGGCGTCTAGATCTGCATTTAGATCTTGTTAGGCAAGTTAGCTGGTCCGGATTTTTTTTTTTCAATTTTTTTTGTGGTGTGTGTACAGAGTCACCAAACTTAGGGTTTTTGTTTTAGGGTTAATGTTTCCTAGTTGCAGATTTTTTTCATTTTTTTTGGTTGGTTGCGTTTACAGATTCAGGAAAACCAGGGTTTGAATGTCTCTGAGTACAAGCAGAGGGGAGGATTTCAAGCCCTAATTATTTATTTTCAGGTTAGTTTCTTTTGTGATATGGTCTGAGCTTTTTTGGGACTGTGGGCATAATGCGTGTGTGGGAGGCCGAATGCTTTTTTTTCCCTTGGTTTCTTTCTGATTTTATTCGTCATAAGTAGGAATTTTTTAGTTTGAGAAGTTGATCTCTCAGTAAATGGGAATTTACAGGAATTGATCCGAAGGCTTCGTAACAGAAGTTGAGATCGAGTTCAATTCTGGCAAAAGATGAGCAGTGGGGAGCTTCTTACAGTTGAGCCCACTGAGCTTAAGTTCCCATGTAAGTGCAACAAACATCGAGTTGTGGTTAACTTCATCAGTAGAGTTCGGTTGTCAAATCTTGGGTGGGATGTTGTGGTAAGCTTATATCATATTCTTAAGACTTGTAAACGTGGGTTTGTGTGGGAGTAAGCTTGGTTCACTTTCTTAACATTATCAAATTTGCGTCATGGACTAATAACATCGGTAAGGTTAGATTATTAAACCTCGGTCACATTCTTAAGATTTGTAAACTTGGCGTGGGGTAAGTTTGGATCACATTCTTAGGATTTGTAATCTTGGGTCAGGCTGTATGACATTCTTAACCTTTTTAAACTTTGGTGTGGAAGTAATTTTGACTACATTCTTAGGATTTGTAAACTTGAGCCAGGCTCGAATCACATTGTTAAGATTTGTAAACTTGGCTCAGGCATGAATCACAATCTCAAGATTTGTAAACCTGGGTCATAAAATATGTTCTTAATATTTTGAAACTTGGGTCATGAAATATGTTCTTAATATTTAGAAACTTGGGTCAATCAATATGTTCTTAATATTTAGAAACTTGGGTCACACTAGAATAACATTCTCAAGATTCGTAACATTGGTCACCCATAAATCACATTCTTAAGATTTGTAAGCTGGGGTATGCTGGAGTCACACTAGAATAACATTCCCAAGATTCGTAACATTGGCCACCCATGAATCACATTCTTAAGATTTGTAAGCTGGGGTATGCTGGAATCATGTTATTAACACAATTAAACATGGGTTAAGCTAGAATCACAAATCTGTAAACTTGGATCACCCTTGATTGTACCTGTAATCATTACATCACAATCTTGTTGTGAGTTACGGGCTTCCATATTCTGGTTATGGGGATTAGAACCCAAGTTACAGTCTTGTGAGTGCCTTCATTTACCATTACACAAAGACTTGTTGGACAGTTAGATTGATAATTACAGGCAACTATTATGGGGATTATTTGTGTGATAACTTTTGGTGAATATGACCATGTCACTTCAGTTTCAAAAATAATATTGACATCAATGGGCAACTTTGACATTGACAAGCTTGAGCTTTCTGTGTTTCCCTTATTAAGAAATTTGTGTAGTTTTCTATGGCTTTGTTTACTTCTTTTGAAAATTTCTAACAAATATGGGGTTTTGAATGCATTGAGCAGTTGAACTGAAGAAACAGAGCTCATGTTCACTTGAACTACGCAACAACTCAGATCATTATGTAGCCTTCAAGGTATTCTATTATTGACAATTCTTTGTCTCCATTGCATCTCCTTTATTTACTGGTATTTTGTTGCACAATGATTCATTGTGTCATTGATGTATTTGCTTGAGTCTAAATGCGTACGAGGAATTTGATTTAAAGTTGATTTTGTTTCCAATTGTTCTTTTCTTTAAGGTAAAAACTACGTCGCCAAAGAAGTATTGCGTTCGACCTAACGCTGGCATTGTCCTGCCAAAATCTTCTTGTGGTGTTACAGGTACCTGTTGTCTCTTTTAATTTTATATATGTTGCATACATCTTGGCTTTTTTTTCTGGAATATAATAATGCAGTGGATATTCTAGAAATCTAAGCATCCTGATGGCTGTTGTATGTGCAAATTATTATATGCAACTTTCAGTCACCATGCAAGCACAGCGGGAAGCACCTCTTGATCTTCAGTGCAAAGACAAGTTCCTTGTGCAGAGTGTTATAACGCATTATGGGGCAGAGATAAAAGATATTTCTCAGGATATGGTGAGTGAATTTAAACTTTGAAGTTTTTACTGCCTTGATAATTTGAATTTGATTTTCTCATGTGCTAAATATCCAAGGGAGATATTGCAGTTCAACAAAGACAATAAGAATGTTGTTGAAGAGTGCAAACTAAGAGTGATGTATGTTCCTCCGCCTCAACCACCTTCTCCAGTCCCTGAAGAATCAGAGGAGGGTTTATCTCCTAGGGATCTGTCACTTCAGAATGGAAAACAGAATATTGGTTTGTTTGAATCGGTGAGTGCTGTGCTTATGTTATTTGGTTCTCATTTAGTTCCACCTGTATTAAAGTGTGGGAGGTAGATATTTATTTAGTTGTATTTTTAAGGGTTTACTATTTTTACACGGCAGATGTTCATCATACTATTATGTATGGATGGGATTGACTTCAATCTAGAGAAAATTATTCTCATATTTTGCATTTGTATGTTTTGTGTTGAAATCTCTATAGGGGCCAAGAGATGTTGGTGAATTGAAAGCAAAACTTACTGAGGTCAGTTTTGTTTCTCTACTTGTTATTAGTAAAGGACTTGATGCAAACTAACACGAGCAGTAATTTTATCTTGATGGGTACAACAATATTTTGAGACTTGATTCTTTGCTAGTGAAGAAATATGACAAGAAATAGTTTGCACATGATTTCTTCGTATGTATATATATATATATATATATTGCTTGGGAAAGTAAGTATTATATTAATAACAGGCAAAACACCCATCTAATATTTTATAATAATTTTTAGCATTTGGTATGACCTTTGACCGGTGAAACAAAAATGGTTACACAAGCTAACATTAAACTTACCAAATTTAGCAACAGCTAATTAATAAAATAGAGACCAGCAAAAGAAGTGGAAAATATGGCCAGGACAAAATTCACATAAAAACAACCAGAAGAAATAGGATTAATAACAGTTTCAGTTGTTACATAGATGAAAAGGTACTGATTTTTTACCAAATAAGATCAGGATAATCGGGAACTCAATAAGCTGGAGCATGGGACAACATATGGGTCTTTGGCCTTTAGAATTGTAATTTTCTGGCGGCCTTTTCCTTCTTTAGCTTCATAGTTGATGCTTATCAGTCTTTTTTTAATTTGTAGCCACACCCACATACCCATGTATCCCTATATGCAAATAATGAATTGCCATCCCTCTATATGTACCCATGTTTCTATGTAGCTATGGTTATGACTAAACTATTTTCCAAGGACAGAGATAGAAGTTGGTTTCTGTAAAGAAAAAACTAAGCAGTATTGGAAGACAATATCATCACAAATGGGTTGCTAAAGAAGTATCTTCTACGAAGTTTTATCACTCTCAAACTAGGGCAGAGCTATTATAAAAGAAAAGATTTCTCTTTTTCTCATTTCTAGTCACCATTCTTGTACAATTTCATTAAATTGTCTTTGAGGAATTGATCTCAGATTGCAGATTCCTTCTTCAAAAATATCTATATGTTCCATGGCCTTCCCCAAAGAATTATCTGTGATGCATTGACAAAGTTCCCACAATCACTAGTAACATCTTCTAGGATCTCATTAAATGTTTGGCACTTTTTCGATATGAGCACTGCTAACCATCATCGAAATGATGGACAGAATGAAATTGCAAACAAAAACCTCAAAGAATATCTCATATTCTACATAAGGTATAAGCAAATTGGTATGACATCATCTATTGGAGTGCAATGACAATTGCCCATTCAAATCATTATATGGGTATGAACCTATCCACCAAAGGATTGGTTATTACCTAAGATACCGATTCTTCTCTGTTTGCAGAAGAACCCTGCCCTGGTCTGTCCCTGGTACGTGTATGGGCCGGTACTGCAAAATACGGCCTGGGTTTGTCTGGGTTCTTCTGCAGAACCCGGGCGAACATGGGTTGCCCAAGACGGACTTGGGCAGAACTGGAAGTCTAAAAGGGGTTTTTAATTATTTTCTTATTTTTTCTCAAAATTAAACATAAAGTCAAGTAAAACACAAAAATATGAGATAAAAGAACACAAAACATAAAAACAAAACACAAAAGCAAAAGCACTTACCTCTTATTTTTTCATTGCATACTTACGTTACATTTCTGATCTAGGGTTTAAGCCTTTGTTTCAAATCTGGGTGATTTCTTGCCGTTTCTCGTCATTTCTCACAGTACAAGGGTCATCTGAGATATCAGTTTGTTTCTCATGAGATGAGAAACCCAATTTTCTTGGCGATTACTCAGCGAAAGTTGCCGAGAATCTCCATTTCTCAGCAACAGAAAAAAACATCAATGCATTAAAAGTTAAAAGTAAAACACGGATTTTTTTATTGGGTTTTCTCGTTCTGAGGTTAATAGGCAGTTCACTGTTCGCCTTTTGCACAGACTGTTAAGTGAAGACATGCCTTCAAAGTTCAAAGTTCAAGTTTTAAATTTTACAGTGCCCTCATTGCTGTTTGCCGTTCGCCATTCGCCATTAAACCATTTGCACAGCCAGCCAAGATTTGGAAATCTGGGGCCCATTAAAAGTTTGGAATATTATTTTGCTTAGTGCCTTAGCATCATTTGAGGTGGGCCCCAAAATTTTCAAACTGAAAACAAAATCAGTGAACTGTTGACACTTGACAGTGATACTGTGCATAGGGCTGCGGGCATACTGCTGCTGTAGCCTGTGTATACTTTATAGTACAACTATATACTATACAGTATATACAGTATACTTATAGTTATTGTCATTGAGAATTTGATTGCTTTGAATGAGGGTAAATAGTAAGACACAGATAGCTTTGTACTCTTTTTGATTTCACATTGATAAATAATATACTTATGGGCCTATGGCATTCCCTGCATTCATTTCTCATGTCATTTAACAATGTTTTACATCTAATATAAGTTTATTTTATGAATTTATATGTTTTTAAAGTAGCGATAAAGTTGTCGAGAAATGCCGAGAAATTCTTGAGATCCGGGATCCGGTTCAAATTTTGCCATCCCTAGAAATCGCCAAGAACGAGATTTTGAACTATGGTTTAAGCTTCATCAAGCTATTTATTAGGCTAGAATTTATATATTTTTAATTTTTTATATGTTTTTTGTACTGCCGTACCCAAGCCGTACTCAAGGCAAAAAAATAAAACATCTTCAGTATCCTTAAAGTATAGTATCTCTGCTTTCACCAGCAGAATGGAGCAACAAGTTGAAACAACAATGCGGTGAAAGGAGTAATGAGATAACAAATATGATATTTTTCAAGTACCAACCATTCACCACAAGAATGGAGCAATTTTGAGATAATAAATATGGTATTTTGTTTGCTTTGAGCATTAGACTTTCAAACGAGTTGGCTTATGGCTTAAATCCTTGGGCAGGAATGCTATTTAACCAAAACTAAAACACAATCAAAAGCCTCCCATTTGTCACTAATGCTTTGCATTTTAATTTTAAATTCTTGGTCCTAATTTTAGAATAAAAAGCAAACCAACTGTTTTAAGTCTGGAATTGTAAAGTGACCAACTTTATCTGTAAACAAACTGCAACTAGTGCCATTATTATCTTTTTCTCATGGATATGGCATGGACAAAGACTTCACCCTTAAATACATATGTGCCGTCAACTGGGTAAACAAGTCAAAAGCAATACATCAGCCTAAAGATTTTAAATATTTTTCTATAGGCTGGATATTCATGGGAATGTTTGACCTCAATACCGTCTTTAAGATGCATTTTTTTCCTTTTTTAAATTGCCTATTGTATGTTTGTTTGCCAACAAACATGAATCGGAGTTTGCAGATACAATCCTATTCTTGATGTGGGCATTTATATTTTTCTGGCTGAAGCTGCAGAATCTGAAATCCTACAAATGCATGTATACTTACAATGAAGCTCTTTTTTACTAAGAGTTGGGAAAACTGCAGGCACGTGTGATGCTTTCCAAATTAACAGAAGAAAGGGACACTGCTGTTGGGCAAGCTCAAGAACTGCAGCAAGAATTGGTATGTTTTGAGGTTTCTTGTTTCGCTTTGAATTGATCGTTTGAGGAACAGTTCTCCTTTTATGGCTTCTAACATGGTTTCTATAGTTATATTTACTTTGTTTCTTTTTTCTCTGTAAAAACCCCATATAATTTTGGCCAATTGAGGCTAGGAAAGCTTGCTTACAAGGCTATAATATAAAATGCATTATGAAACAGACCAAAACTAAGCATTTAAGGCAATCCCTGGAAGATTCTATAAGTGTGGTCCATTAGAAGTAAACATGTTACAATTCATGTAATCCTGACATCTTTCCCTAATTCCTGGAGAGTGGAAGAGTTCAATTTCTTCTGAAGTTGCTGCACAAGACATTGCAACTGATATGAGTCATATCTATCGCATCGTCTTGAATGTGAGGAACTTCTGATAAAAATCTGGTGGAAGCTCTTTGAGAATAGGACATGGGGTCAGTCAGTTAACAGGGGTGACCTAAATGTTGTATTAAAACTGACAGCCGCTCCTTAATGGCTAGATCCCATAATCATTCAATGTTGCTTGTTTTACATGTAGAAGAGCTTCTGTGAGGGAATCTCCTCTTTTATACTTGAAATTCAATGTTTAGATCCTGGCCAAATGCATATACAGCCATGCATCACCATGATACATGGCAGCGCCTACATTGTACATGTTACAATTTTTAATTTTCTTAAGTGGTTTTATGGTCTGGGGAGACATCTAGTGGTGTTGGTATCATAGAATGTTGCTACTTCCGGTGCAAGGTGGAAGGCTCTGAGTTAGACATGATAGTTGGCTCTAATGGGTACTTCTTTGCTCAATGTACATTTATGCAGAGCTACTGAGGTTTTCATTCCACAGGTATTCAAATGTGGAGGTCATCAGCAATATGTTGAGACATATTGTTGGAAAATAAGTGTGGGATTATGATTTGGAGGGCATTCTGAAAGTGCTGAGAATGGGAAAAGGGACAAAAGGTGCTAGGATTAATAGTTGTAAATCCACGGTTAATTTAATTTTCAGCCTTGATTTTAAGACATTGGTTCTGCAATTATGAAAATGAACTCCTTATTGAAACTGTAGCAGGCACTGACCAAATCTCTCCAATATATGAGTTGAGTGCCCAAATATGCTGATTGATCAATTAAGTGGTTAGTGTGACGTCATATATGAATAAATTCAAAGCAAGTGAAATTTCTAAGATTCTATGCCTCTATTAATAATTGAAGCTTTCAATGCATTGGACGTGGCCAGTCTTCGGTTTGTCAGTACCCTCTCACTATCTGGAATTCACCACGTTAATGACTACATCATCTTGGCCTTGTTGCAGAAGTAAATGCACACCTTCTATCATTGCTTCATATTCTGAAACATAACTGGTGGTATAGCCTAAATTAATTACATATGAGATGTGAACTACTCCATTATCAGAGGCAACCCTACCTGCCCCTCCATTGCATGGATTTGATTTAAAGGCACTGTTAAAACCTATCTTAAAAGAATAACAAGAAGGCAGGTTCCATTACTGAGTTAGACAGAGAGCAAAATGAGTACAACATTGCCTGTTTCTGAGTTGCCAAAACTGTAGGGTACACATTTCACGTGGGTCAGATGATGTGACCCATTGATCCAAGTGTATACTAAAACGTCCAGCTCAGGTTGTTTCAGAGAGATTCTTGTGTCCTTTTCTCTGACTTGAGTATTCAATAATCATGTCGACAAGTGTCCCATGACATTCCTTGGAAATACCATTGGGATACTATGGCTCACTAATTTGGGACTGCAATGAACTTGTCACTCCACTTATTCTTAATTACAGAAATAAAATTGCCCAAAGGCTGACACAACATCTTTCTAAAAGGATATATGTATATTGAATATTCAAAGGCTGACCCAACAGACCTTTCCAATAAGGGTGTTTACCAACGAATATTTATATTTTGACCCTAGGTCCCCCCTTTAAGCTGTATGCATAATGCCTAAAGATTTAAGAAGAGGCCTTTTCCAATACAGGACATAATCTGCCTACCCTTACCAGTGAGGAATGAAATCTGACTCGTAGGCATTTGCAACGAGGGGTGAAATTTCACACATAGGCCCTTCTCTTTAAGGGATGTAATCTGACTTGAAATCCCTTTCCAATTGGGGGTATTGTAGATTTATTGAAGAAGAGAGAATATGCTGTACTTCTCTAACTATATTTTTCACATAAACCAACTATAGAGTGGCAATCAAGACTGATTATTTCGAGTGTTAAAACATTAAATGCATTCAAATCCTGTCAACACTCGTCTCTATGATGTTAGAACATTCCTGCTAATATTGGCAGTGGTTACATCCAAAACAGGGCATAAATAGGAATGAATTGACTTGGCAATGCCAGCAGTAGGTTGCTGCATTGATTCCCAAAGAGTTGCCTTCTTCCTTGCAGTCTTCTAACTTACAGGGCCTAGAGAGAAAATCACATTGATTCACTCAGAAAGTGTGCCACTTGTATTGACCTAAACCAAACACACTCTAAACTAATGAGAAGAGGGGACAATCTAACAATATGTTCAATACACCATCCATGCAATGATACAATCAACAGATTGAAATGAAACAAGGTTAGGGTACTCAAAAAATGTTCATGAGAACCTGCAAAAGGGTCGGAGCAAATTCAAATGCAACAACTTGAAAGATGCTTTGACAACTTGAGAAACCTGCAAAAGGTTTATAGCAAAGGCAAATGCAATGCCACTTGTCCTTGTTTATAAAGTAGTACAGATGGCTTAAATACATATATCTGAAAAACGCTGAGAGATGTCAATCTCAAGGCCTTTATCTTGAATTTTTCACATACCATAATTATTAATAATTTTATGACCTTTTTCATAAATTTCCCTTTGACTGGTGACAAATCGTGGCAATCCTAACTATACCAATGTGTTAGGCTCAAAAGATTATTTCCGGAAAAAAAAACGGGGCTCCAAACTCCATTGTATAGCCAAGATGTTACGCTTTTTTGATTGACTTCTCCAAAAAAGAAGAAAAAACTTCTAAGTGATGGTCAAATGGATGTCAAATTTAAAGTTGAAATTAAAAGTGAACACACTCATGGACATTATAGCCTACTGTCTCCCAGTTGCCATTGTAGATTGCCTCTCGGCATAAGTATACATATTACTGTAGATTTTTTATTATTTAGGATTTGGTCACTAGTAGTCTCAAAATGTTTTTTAATTCTAGTTAATTGTGGGATCAGTGGGCCTATACCTGATCTGGAACACAAGCGGGGTTTCCAGTCCCCATACCTCCATTTTATGTCCCCTGCTGTGGGTAGCTTGATCGCTGGTAGGATTTGAACCTGGGTCGCTTTGATAGAAATGCATCTGTTGTAACCGTTAAAATTTGACATTTTTTTAGATGTTTTGGATTAATTGAGGAGCACCTCTCCAATTAGAACATGGGGGTGGACTTTGGTCCATAATATCTGGGGTTTGTTCCACTTGGTTCATATGGATAAGTGTGACCCTTACCTCAAGGTGACCCCATGGCAACTTGTTGCAAGTGTCCAATGGGCCCAATGGGAAGGGAACCTGGGACAATTATTACAAACTAATCGTTTCTCACCACTAGCCCAAGCCATTGGGCCCATTGGACACTTTAGCAGTCTCAGGATGTTACCAAGCATGGCATGAAATCATTAAAAACTATGTCAAAAACTTATGTCAATTATGTCAAATATGATGTAAAATTTGGTCTTAGGAATGTTAAAACTATCTCATTTTATAGAGAAAGGCTTTGTTTTTGGTCTGTACAATTTTCAAATTTCAAAGTAAAATGGATTCTTTTCAAGCAAAATACAGCTGCAACTTTTTGAGATAGTATTTTGTGCTGGATGGTATTTTCATATGAATTGCAAGCTATTTAATTTCATTCTTCGCCTCTAGTGGATTGCCATAACCTTGTGCATGTTGAAAAATCTTCTTGTTTGTACTGTTATTTACAGTTTCCTTTCTGTAGTCTCATGCTTTTATTGGAGGCACTTCCTACTTCTATTTACTGCAGTCACAGTTCTAGAAATCTGGTGGATGTTAGATTGTTATCAATGCATTTACCTGGTACTTTGTGTTGCAAAACTTATATAGAGTTTGGCAGATTAGCAGACTTGCCTATTACTGCAGTGAGGACGGTAATATAGTTTTGAAAAATCCAAGGAGAAAGTCACTTAAATTGTAGAAGTTGTTCAGCATGTTCTTGTTAAACAATCTATATAGGGAAGCCAAAGAATTTTAATGCCTTGCCAAATTGCATCCAGCCGCTTTTCTAATATTCTTTTTGAGTTCTGTTTCAGACTTTTATGCAGCTCTGTTTAATTGTTTTATTTTGCAACATGTTAATGATTGGAGGAGTTAGTGGATATGGTCTATGCTTTCCTTGCTTTTCTTTTCAGTAATGGTTTGTGCTTTGTTTTTTAACAAATATAGTCATCTCTGTTATTGAATATGTTGCAAGGACTGAGATCTAGTTGTGAGGACATAGGCCAACTTGAGTTGATCAGTGCATTGTAGAAGAGCCTTCTTTTTTTGGCTTTACACTTTAAAATTGCACGATCTATGTACACAAGCTTCTGGGGGGTTAATTTTCATTCTTCTAGGACTCAGATAAATATATATTGTATGAACTTTAAAGCAAATTCTTCTAGGACTCAGATAAATATATATTGTAAGTTTTCCAATTCTTTAGCTGTTTGTTTCCAAGTGTCTGAAATTATGAAATTCTTGGTAAAGACAAGAAAGGACAAGTATCTTTGAAAAGAAAAAGTTTTTAGCCTTGCACTTATACCTACTGTCTACTTGCAGACAACAATGAAGCAGGGAACTACGCACACCAAAGCTGGATTTTCAGTGCTATATTGTTTCATTGTTGCTGTTCTTGGTATTCTTGTTGGCTACCTTGTCCGTACTTAGATGCAGTGCAACAGGCTGCACCCCTGTTACAAATAATCACTAATGGACATGCAAGACATGAGATCGAGACTTTGTGAAAATGCAAGACAGAATGGAAACTTTGATTTTGCGATATGCGGCTGAAGTAATAGGCCAATTTTCTTACCAGTGCTATTGTTTAGTTCAATCATGTCTAGAAATGTTTGGGCAGTGTTTGCAGCAAGTCACATCATGATTGGGAAGATGTGCAATTTTTATAACTGTGGGATAAACATTTGAGTATTTATTGGCTCTACGAGTTCGGGATATATTAGAATAGCATGCTGAGGATGGAATGTTCTTTGTAATGCAGTTTAGTTCCAGGCATGTGCTCGTGAAGCTGCCCTGCATGTCCTATTTACAGGATGCATTGTTCTGTTGTCCATAAACAGGTTGTTTGAACTCACAATTTGATTGTTCTTGTACAATGTTACTTACACTCGGTTTTACTGCATTGTTAAATGGGACATAATTTACAAATCTACCAGTTTCTATCGGTTTTTGGTGATATACGAAAATTGCAAGATTTGGGTTAATTTTTTGTTTGTTTGTATTGTTGACAACTTGTGATTCACAAATGTGGAAACATTTGATGATGATTACTTTTTACGTCCTTTAGATAAAATTGGTCTGTAGGACTCATCAAAGGGTATATCCATCTATAAAATCTAATTTGCCTCTGCCTTTGCTATGCAATGTATCATTGGAGTTACTATTTTCGTTATTGTCATCTCTCTAGCATTCTATGTCCTTTTAACTCAGTTGAAATTACCATACTTGTTATTGCCGTTGATATTGTGATCTTTATATTTTAACCTGTTTTTGTGAATCTTCATGTTTGAAAAAATATTTAAGATTGCAGCCATTGCAACATATGATTCTCAATTATGCTCATCTTAACACTAAATTTGGAAAAGCCATTACAAGAGATATTTAGTCGGGGGCGGGGCAGGGTGCAGGTGGGGAATTAAATGTTAGAAACCAATTGACTGAAAATTTTCATTTTCGTTATTGATTTTGCCATACTCATGACCATCTTTGGTAGAGTTTGTGTGGAACCCTAGAGTTGATTTTGCTTCAAGAAAATATCTCCTATTCAACAATTTGGTGCAAGCAAGCAGCAAAATTAATGTGAAAGGTGAGTTTATATAGGCTTATATTGTAATACCAAAGCTGGTGGATCACATTTTTCAGTCATTGCCTTTGCTTCATGTAGTTGGGGAATTTTATCGGACATACTCAGCATGTTTGAATATGAATTTTATTGACATCTTGGTGTACGTTCAGCATTCAAATCTCCTGAAAGAAACCACCCTTCAAGACTGTTCTTATTGTCTTGGAAACAATGGTCATAGGGTGAATCTCATGGGAAGAGATTTCAATCTAATTTGCTATGACAAATCCACCGAAGTGTTTAATGATATCACTGAAATTAACTCTCTGGTCGATGTTGATTTTAACAAGGCAATTATAGGGTGCAATTGCAGGGAATGCTTTACACATTGCTGAAAAACTTGATTGCTTCTTGCTCTTCTAATTGGCTAACCAATAGATGGAGTTGCTCTACCTTGGACACAATTCAATTTGACATGAACGTAAGTTAGCGTATTAAAGGCTTTGTCACATGTTAAATTTAGTTCTCACATCGTAGGCTCTACAATTAAATTTGGAATTGGTGACAAGAAAGCCATTACATTCTAGGGTATGCCATGTTAAGTCTACGTGGGTAGGATGTCTTTGCTATCATAAAAATTTGAATTAGATTGGTGTTTGGTAATCTATTCACATAAATATAAGACAAAGTACCAACTTGGTACGTGTGAGGCCAAGTAATTGGACAGAGAAAAATAAATTAGGTTGATGCAAACCACATTTGTATTTCATTTGTTGAAATGGAAGAGAGATTACAAATAAATAGGCCGCAAAGTTGTCGTGCATTTCATCTCCTATGATTTTTTTCACCTTCGACAATAAGATTGAAATATTCCTATACAAAAGATAAATAATTTTATGTACAATATTACATCCCTCTTTTAATCTATAGGGGTTATGGTGAGATCAAACATGCCTTTGAACTTATTAAATTTCTTTCTCTCAAGCACTTTTGTTAGGATATATGTTGGTTGCTTTGTAGTTGGACAATGTAGCAATTTTATATTGTTGTGTTTCATAGCGTTTAATCAAATGAAAATTTGTGTTGATGTGCATGGTTTGGACATTGAAAATCAAGTAATTTGTCATTTGAACTGTAGAAGTGTTGTCAATCATGAGTGGTGTTGAGGAAATTTGTGTTAACTGCAAATATGCAAAAATATTTTCGAGCTATATTATTTCTATTGTTGCTTATGAAGTTACCATATATTTAGCTTTTGTTGAAAAATTGTTGAGACACTGATCACTGCTTTGACTTTCAAGAGATGACTGTTCTTAAACTCATCAGGGACCTTGGAGTAGACTTTCTATTTATAAAATCACTTGCATACTCAGAATCTAAGTAGTCAACTAGATTGAACTCTATTGCCTTGGAGTATTTGAGCCCAAAAGTTTGTGTTTTTTTGAGAAATCAAAGGACTCTGTTGTTACCCGATGGCTTTCTTTATGTTAAACAAATTTAAAAAGAACACCAACGACAAAAAAATCTCTAGTCTAATTGTGGTTAAATAAATTTGACTTCCTATGAGTTGTTTAATTGAGTTTTATCTTCAAAATCTATAGGATCTTGTGATGTAATCTTTAACTTTTGTTTTATGGGTGTGCTAATTGGTTTATAGTATGTCATTCCAAATTTGCTCAAAATTTCACAAAATGTAGAAGTCAATAAAGATCCAACAGTTTCCCAATTACATGTCCTTCTTTCATTGTTAACAACCTCCATATCAATCACCTTGAAAATATCAAATTTAACATATTTTTCAAATCGGCTCAATTGTTGACTTCTATTTCTTATGTCTCACAAAAGATCATATCTTGCAATGAGAAGTTTCTTATTGTTCTCATCATATAGTTTGTTCACCTTTAAGGATTTTGAATATTCCAAACTGATGCATTTTCGACTCTTGTGGTCCAAATTATTCATTTTTTTCTTGAGAACCAATGCAAAGCAAGTTATTTGAAAAGCCAAAGATGTCGCATTGAAAGGATATGGCCACCCCAAACTTCATATGGAGTCTTTATTTAAAGCGTTGCTGATAGTGACATGTTTTAGAAATACATTGTTGTTTGAGTTATTTCTGTTTAGAAATGGAAATTTATTCATTTGAAATACAATGTTGATTGAATTATGTTTATCATGGCTCTGTTTATTTTCTCAACTATTATATTTTGTTGAGGAATGTAAGGGACTATGAGATGATGCTTGATCCCATTTTTCTTGAGATAAACTTCAAACACTTTTGATGTCAATTCACCACCATTGTTGGTACTCAATGTCCCATTACGAAATTGTGATTCATTTTCAATAATTGTTTGAAACCTTTGAGGAATTTTGAAGTCTTCTAATTAAAAAAAAAAAAAGTAGATCCAAGTCCATTCTGTTGTAGTAATCAATGAACACTATGAAATACTTATGACCACTAGCAGAAAGAGTTGGTAGAGAACACAACTCGTAGTGAACCAACTACAATTTTATGTTAGCGTTTTATTCTAACTTTTGAAATGGGTCTCTTTCATGTTTAGCCAATATGCAAGCTTCACACTTTTCAATATGTTCGACCAGTCTTGGTAGACTTACAACACCATTCTTTTGCATTGTTCGAATGTTGTCATAGTGAGTATGCCCAAATTTTACATGCTAAATAAGACTAACTGACATTCCTTCTTTAATGAGATAAACATACTTTCAAATTGAAGGCTCATCTCTAAGTTTTAGCGACTTTCCTTCCTCAAATCTAGTTAAAACGATTGCATTATCATATTTTCTTTTGATTTGTACCTCTCCATCATCCAACATAATGGAGTGGCCTTGTTGTCTAATGAACACTAGAGACAACTAGTTTCTTTTCAATTGAAGAAGATACATGACTTTTTTTAGAATAAAATCTAGAAGCTCTGATGACTTGAGTCAAATTGTACCTTCACCTTGAGGTTATAGACTTATTTTATCTGCCAAATATATTGACTTCAAATTTTTTCATGAAACTTCTCAAAAAAGTCCCTTTCAAAAAGTCATATGTTATGTGCACTAATGTTTATGACCTAAACATTATTTTAAGTTGATTTGAGTGAGGCATTATTTGTTTTATCTGAGATGAAAAATATACATTCACTTGTGAACTGAGTTGAGTCTGATTTTAAAGCTCTGGGTTTATTTTTCTTCTTTTTGTTTGTGATAGGCCTCATTTTTGTGTCAAGATGTTTTGCAATCATGAGTCTCATGGCTCCTTTTTTCCCACAACATTTGCAATACAATTTTTTTCCATCATTTTGCTTTTGATGTTGCCCATTGTTCTTTATCATTTTTACCTCTTCATCCTTTGTTTTTCCCTTTATATTCAGTCTTTCTTTCACAAACCATTTCTCTTTCAACGATATTTTCAACCAATTGATCAAACGTGAGTTTTTAATTGATTGTTTGCTTGCAAAAGTTCTCAATAGGTTCAATATGTGGGAATAAGAGATTCTATGAATGTATTCATGTATATATCAATTTTTACACCCATAACATCAACATCATGTTTGATAGCTCAGATTTTTGAGGCTAGATTCATCACATCACTATTTTTCAATTCAAAGTCGAACAATTTAATTATAATTGTATGAACTCAAATTCTGAATGAGAATCATACAAGTCTTTGAACTTCTATATTACTTCCCACGGAGTGTTTGACCTTTGTATATGATGAAAAACTTCTTCGTTAACTGAGGCTCTTATTATACCCAATTCTTTTGAACTTTTGTGCTTCTAGGATTGCAAGTCATTTGTTTCCTTTGCTTCAACTAGTTGTACATCACCGTCATAGTTGTCAATGTTAGGTTGTGGAGCTAAAAGCTTCAACCCTTTGCAAACTGTGGAACAATGGTTGCTAAGATCCAGGAGAACCGGCGTCGGCAGCAGGACCGACGTCGGTAGAGACCAGTGCAGATGGCCACCGGCGACGGCAGGAAGTCGGCCGACGTCGGCAAAACCAGACAAGCAGGGACCGACGTCGATCGCCTGTGTGTTCCAGAACTGCTCGTTTCACGGACAGTTAGTTAAGTGAACGAAGAGTTTGCATGTTGAGACCAGTTAGAGTCTTGGGCTGCGAGGACAATTGTCTTAATTAAGAGTCTAAGTTATTGTTTGAGTTAGGGATCTATTTATATACCCATTGGCATGTATTGTATAAGCATGAGATAGAAAAGAAGAGTTCCTTCTAGTTGTAAGATCTGTGAGTTGCAGGTTGTTGCAAGCTCATTGGGGATCTACATGTAAGTTTGGTCTTTGAATTGCAGGTTGCAGGTTCATGAGAGATCAGCTTGAAGTGCTATAGAGTGCTTGATGTACCGGCAGGGTTATTACTGACTGGTTGGTGAGGTGAACACTAATTATGTGTGTGAGTTGGTTGTTGGGACCGTTTTTTGTGTAGGAGAGTGTGTGTGAGAAGAATTACTGAACACTTGAGGTGTGGCGAATCTCTGTAAGGTGAAAGAGTGTGGCGGCTCTTTGTTGTATTCTTGTCTGTATAGTGTTAATACAAGATAGTGTACTGTCTCTCATATTCTGTGCTATTGGTGAATTCTAGTTACTTGTGTTTCTGGTTATTTTCGCATATTCAATTGCTTATATTTGGTAATCATACTGTGCTCTTTCTGAGGAGCAAGATCCTAACAGGTGGAATTAGAACATGTGTGTTTGTTCTTGGATTTATCCTCCACCTCTCACCCAACAAGTGGTATCAGAGCTTTAGGTTGGGATACTAACAGATTGGTGTAGATCTGGGTAGTGTGTTTTGATTACAAGTTACTTACAGGGTTTCTGTTTGAGTGGGAGTTGAGCAATGGCAGAAAACAGTCAACTACGAATGAAAAAATTTAATGGCAAGAACTACCAATTATGGAGGATGCAGATTGAGGACTATCTGTATCAGAAAGATTTGTACTTACCGTTGGGTGGGGTTGCTAGCAAACCCTTGGATATGAAAGATGAAGAATGGGAGGTTCTTGATCGGAAGGCTCTGGGATCTGTTAGATTGAGTCTTGAATCATCTGTGATTTTCAGCTTATCACAGTGTAAGACAACGGTGGAGTTGATGAAATCTTTGGCAAATTTGTATGAAAAACCCTCGGCTTCTAATAAGGTATTTCTTATGAAGCGTTTATTTAATTTGCAAATGTTGGAAGGTGGATCTGTTCATAGCCATCTTAGTGATTTCCATGGTTTAGTAAACCAGTTAAGTTCAGTCAATATTGTATTTGATGATAAAATTAGAGGTCTCTTAATCTTGTGTTCATTACCTGAAAGTTGGGAAGGTTTGGTAATGGCAGTTTCTAATACTGTGTCTCCTTCAAAAGTCTTAAAAGTAGATGATATTGTGAGTGTGATCTTGAATGAAGAGATACACAGGAAAAGCACAGGTGAATCATCTGGAGATGCTTTGAGTGTTGAAGGAAGAGGAAGGCCAAGAGAGAAGATAGAGCGTGGGAGATCAAGGTCGAAGATGGGCAAGAGATCCAAGTCCAGGTATGGCAGAATAACCTGCTGAAAATGTGGAAAGCAAGGGCACTTAAAGAGAGATTGCAGATCGGGTACAGATCAACATGAAAAACATGAAGAAGAAGCAGATGTTGCAGGTTACGTTGCACAGGATGCTCTGGTATGTTCTTCGGATAAAGTAGAATCTTGGGTATTAGATTTTGGTGCCTCTTTTCATGCATCCCCACATAGGGAATTTTTTCATGAGTATGTCCAAGGAGATTTTGGAGAAATTTGTGTAGGGGATGGTAAGCCTTGTCAGATTGTTGGCAAAGGCAAAGTGAAGCTGAAACTGCAGACAGGTAACACATGGGTGTTAAAGGAGGTCATGCACGTCCCAGTTCTGAAGCAGAATCTGATTTCTGTTAGAAGCTTGGGTGAAGAGGGTTGCACAGTAACTCTCACAGCGGACTCTTGGAAGGTTACCAAGGGTACACTTGTTGTAGCTAGAGGTAAGAAAGTAGGTACGCTTTATCTATCTACTTGTTTTACTGATTCTCTTTCTGGGTTATCTACTTCAGCTGTAGATTCGGAGATGTGGCTTAATAGGCTTGGTCACATAGATAAGAAGGAGATGCTGGTTCTTGAGTCAAAGAGTATGCTTTCAGATTTGGAAGGTATGGATCGTGATTTCTGTATGCAGAAGAAGAAGGTGAGGTTTCTTGAGGAATCCGATGTTAGTGACAAGAACATGAAAGCCTTGGTTTTCAAAGAGAAAGTGACAGACAGAGTTCAGCACAAGGTGCAGAGGAATTCTGAGCAGAGCAAGGGTGATTTGGACAAGGGTTTGATCCAAAAGGAGCTCGCGGAAAAAAGTCAGGTCTCACAAGAAAAACACAGAGACCGACGTCGGTAGGAAACTCGGCGTCGGTGTCCAGACAGGGACCGATGTCGGCTATGTGCAGCGCGACGTTGGTGACTCGGGGCAGACAGAGACCGGCGTCGGCCAGGGAAAATCGACGTCGGCAGGGAGGCAGTCGCAGGAAACCGACATCGGTCCGCTGTAGACTGAGATGTGACCGGCATCGGTCACTGAGACGAATTTTGGGTGGACAGCAAGCTGTCATGGAGTCTCAAGCGCCCATATGGAGGACTGAAGGTGTAAGTAAGTTCTTAAATTCGTCATTTCCCTTTTTTACACTACTTGTTGCTCACTTATGGCATAGGACCAAGAAGTTATTGAAGAAGCAGAACAGGTAGATCCAGAAAACAGTGGGAGCTAGGCATGAATGAGGATGTGATTCCTTGGAGGAGAACCAAACAGGGGTTTTGGGTAGTGTTGCCAGCTGGAAGTAAGCACTGAGAGACGAATGGATGTTGAGGATAAAGAAGAGCGAAAATGGATACGTGAGATGGAAGATCAGGGTATATGATCTTGTATTAGCTGCAAGGCAATGGAGGTTTGTTCATTGTGTTTCTCTTTACCAGGTTGGATAGTATTAGCTACATTATCCTATTTTCTGTATGATGTGCTTGTTGCAGGGTTACATATACAGGTAATTGCTGAACTAAAGGTAAAGCTAGTTCAGGTGTTTGTCATGGAGAATCTAGGAGCAGCAAGATTCTTTAGCATGAGTGTGTTCTAGAGACATGGAAGGTCATGTGTTGACTTTGTTTCAGGATGATTGTGTGAAACCGGTTAGCACGCCGATGGTTAGACAGTTCATAGAACAGGTGTCTTGATTCACATAATGAGGTTGAGTGCACGGTATGTACTAAACCTGAGTTTTCCCAAGCAGTGGGAGTTGTCACAAGTTAGGAGCCAATCCGGGAGAGAACCATTGGAGGGCAGTTCAGTGGATTCTTACAGGGATTAGTAGCAGGTGCACATGCTATGCAAGTTCAGGTTTATTTCTACATGGTTGTAGATGTGGATGTGGTAGGTAATTTGGATGACAGGTTTTGCACCATGGATTTTGTGGTGGTTGGTCTTCAAGGGTGATTTTGAAGATGGATACATAGCCAAGGGAACAAACTAGACGGTGTACAAGTACAGGTACAGGTACAGGTTGTAGCTGTTTATCTCCAAGTGGGAGATTGTTAGGTTGTGGAGCTAAAAGCTTCAACCCTTTGCAAACTGTGGAACAATGGTTGCTAAGATCCAAGAGAACCGGCGTCGGCAGCAGGACCGACGTCGGCAGAGACCAGTGCAGATGGCCACCGGCGACGGCAGGAAGTCGGCCGACGTCGACAAAACCAGACAAGCAGGGACCGACGTCGGTCGCCTGTGTGTTTCAGAACTGCTCGTTTCACGGACAGTTAGTTAAGTGAACGAAGAGTTTGCATGTTGAGACCAGTTAGAGTCTTGGGCTGCGAGGACAATTGTCTAAATTAAGAGTCTAAGTTATTGTTTGAGTTAGGGATCTATTTATAGACCCATTGGCATGTATTGTATAAGCATGAGATAGAAAGGAAGAGTTCCTTCTAGTTGTAAGATCTGTGAGTTGCAGGTTGTTGCAAGCTCATTGGGGATCTACATGTAAGTTTGGTCTTTGAATTGTAGGTTGCAGGTTCATGAGAGATCAGCTTGAAGTGCTATAGAGTGCTTGATGTACCGGCAGGGTTATTACTGATTGGTTGGTGAGGTGAACACCAATTCTGTGTGTGAGTTGGTTGTTGGGACCATTTTTTGTGTAGGAGAGTGTGTGTGAGAAGAATTACTGAACACTTGAGGTGTGGCGAATCTCTGTAAGGTGAAAGAGTGTGGCGGCTCTTTGTTGTATTCTTTTCTGTATAGTGTTAATACAAGATAGTGTATTGTCTCTCATATTCTGTGCTATTGGTGAATTCTAGTTACTTGTGTTTCTGGTTATTTTCGCATATTCAATTGCTTATATTTGGTAATCATACTGTGCTCTTTCTGAGGAGCAAGATCCTAACAGGTGGAATTAGAACATGTGTGTTTGTTCTTGGATTTATCCTCCACCTCTCACCCAACAGTCAAACTATAAATCATTAGGTGAGTTCAAATATTTGAATTGGAGGAGATGACACAAAATTTTCACCAAACCAACTTTGCCCAGACTTTGATTTTAGAATTCAAGGTTTGTGATACCTGCCTCTCCATGAGATCTAGTGGTGCAATCCTTGTTCCATATGAGCAACGAAACATTCTTCTTTTCTTTAGCTCCTCATAAGAAATATTTAATATTGAAATTTTAAAAAGTAAAAAATAAAAAGTAATATTAGTAAAATTAGAATTACATAAGAATGATTAAAAAATGACTATATAAGAAGTATAATATGTAATTATCCACTTACATATATGATTACATCAAGCTGGACATTATTATTTTTTAGGTATTGAATATTTTAAATTAGTCTATACTCAACTTCCTTACATTAGATTTTTTTTTAATAAATGTAAGTTAATTATTCAACAATAAACACAACACAAATTTAAATAAAGCTCTGCAAAATGAAGAAATAGGAAGGATCAATAAACTTACAAATTTTATGCTTCTTTCATGCCTTTTGCCTTGTGCGATGAGTAACATGGTTCATTTGAACCCTTTTATTTGTTGATTTGAGATACCCACATTTTTTTAATTATTTGTAGTGCTTTTTTGGTTACCTTCCAATTTTTTAGTCAAAATATTCCACCTTCTTTGATGAAGTAGGTGGTGTGTATATTTTTCTAATGGGATTTGGGTTTAATTTTTTCTTCCATGCCTTTTAAGACCCTTTTTTAAATGAGATTTTTTTATAGTCATATAACAACATAAAGGTACACTATATGTTTTGTTTTCAAAAATTAGGCCAGTCAATGTTGGTAAGAGATTTGGTGCTAACAAGACACCTAATTCCCTAGTGAAGACGGGCATAAAAATCTTACTATTTACATATCTCCAAACCTCCGTTATCTTAGTGAACCAAACCACTTTCCCTATTGTACCCTAAGATAATATATGTTACTTAGAGGGCATGTAGACAAATTGCTCAGGGGTGGATATGGAAGCATTAAAAGTTATAAGAGGTAAATTTGTACATATTTTATATCCATCTCCCTAGTAATGTTTTGGAGGCCATATGGTTTGAAAACTTTACTATCTTTTTTTCTTAAGTTTCTTAGCAACTGAGGGATTTCTCTCTAGTTTGGGGAGGGATTTTGGGTTCTTTGAAAGTACTGCAACTTTAGGCTAATATATATTTATATTTACCCACTTTTTCCTTAAGTTTCTCAGTAATTGAGGGACTTCTCTCCAATTTGGGGACGGTTTTTAGGTTTTTTGAAAGTACTGTAGCCTTAGACTTATATATATATATATATATATATATATATATATATATATATATATATATATATATATATATATATATATATATATATATATATATATATATATATATATATATATATATCAGTCTAACGCTGTGGTACTTTCTTTCAAAAAACTCATATATATCAATTTAAGACTGTAGTACTTTCAAAAAACCCTCTCCAAACTAGAGAGAAGTCTCTCAATTGTTGAGAAACTTAAGAAAAAAATGGGTAAAGTTTTCAAACCCCACACACACATATATATTTATATTAAAACAACTTTTAATAAATACAATATATTTTCAAATGACAAATGATAGAACATAATTACACACACACACAAACACACACATTGAAAGAGCTTTAAAAAAATATAATATATGTCTTAAAGACAAATGATAGAACACAATTAAATAAAATGTACCAACTTAGAAAGAGCAACTACCAACCTATTATTAGGTAACTAGATCACCCACATAAGGGTAGAGTAAATCCTATTATAATATAAAAAACAAGTTTGAAAGATAAAGTCCAAACATATCAAGTCCAAATAAAAACAAAGCAAATTAACCAATAACTTGCTTTATAGTATCATCATCTTCCTTAGGTCACTTGCATGTGTCCTTAACTCTCAAAACCAAATTACCAGGGCCCATATGTGCTAAATCATGTTTCATTTTACTCATTCCAGACTGTATCAAAGCTTCAACACCAACGTCCCTTTGAATAGAGCTACTCTTTGCCAACTGCTTAAGTAAATGTCCTATTTTAAAGCCTTGAACCTATTCAATTAAGTTTTATTTTTCGATCTAACCCCCCTTTTCAATATAACCTTGTAACCTTAACATAGTACCATTCAAATTATTTTCAATGAATTGCTCTAATCTGGGATCAAGAATACCACCATATCCAACTATCGGTAGCCATTGCCTAATCAAAGAAACTTGTGCATAACTATTACTTTGGGCAGGTGCTATGTTTTTATGTGTTGCTTCAATAATAAGCTTATCATTGTTTGAACCTGAGACTTATTGCACATGTTCAAAGTACTATAGAAAAAAATGAATAATATTTAGTAAGTCCTTATCATTATTAATCATACCTTCTTTTCCACTCAATTCTGACTTAGAAACACCCACTAATTTTGGTTCATAATTAGTAGCCTATTCTAAGCAAGAGTCCTTCATTAGGTCCCACTCAGCATCGAAGACTTTCCCCTCACCAACACATAGATGGAGAGTCTTTCAAATTGTGAAGGGGTTATGTCTTGGGTACCCTCTAATGTCTAAGAGAAAACTATAATTTATTTTCAATATTCATTCAAATTGTGAAGGGGTTATGTCTTGGGTACCCTCTAGTGTCTAAGAGAAAATTATAAGTTATTTTCAATATTCATGTCCTCAAGATTTTTTCCATTTCATCTTGTGGTACCTTAAGTTATGAAAAATATATATTGTAAAAATCTATAATAACAATGTAACATAACAAATCCAACTCAAATTTAACATTTATTTTAAAAATAAGAATAGTAACTTACCACATTTTCCTCCTTGTTAGATTGATGAAACACATCTTTTGTACCACTCTTCTTTGTTTAGGTGTTCATCTTCATTCATTCTACTTTTACATTAGCATTTTCTTTTCCTCTCATTTTATATATTTGTATAGCAAATTTAAACTATTGAAACAACATAAAGTGATAAATTGAAACTATTGGAATGATATAAAATGACATATATGATCTATTGGAATGTACGGTACAATGAAAATTAAAACTAAATTGATATATTTTTCCTTTATAGAATTTGATGACAAATAATAAAACAAAAACAATTTCACTTTCCTCATTTAAAAAAAATTCACCAACATTTTATTATTATTTTGTTTTAAGGTAATCCATAACACAAACCCTAACACATTTGTGTAAGGGTTTTTATCAATAAATAACAAATAAAATTTATTTTGTAATTTAATAAACAAAAAAAATTCCAATTCAATTATTACTTTAGAGATTTGATGCTTCCAAAATCCATAATAGCAAGTAAGATTTTTATGTATTTAAACTATGTATTGAATTATACATTCATTAATGTTTCTGACACTAAAGTGGCCCATCGTCATTAATTTTTAGATAAATTCTAGTTTTTGACTGGAACTTAATTAGTTTTGGAGTACAATCCAAGGGCCCAATCCTTGAGAAAAAAATCAAACAAAAGAATCAGAAGAAAGCAAAAACACACAAAAAAGGAAAACTGGGTTCTAGAACAAATTAGAAGATAAAAACCTCAACTAAGAGACAATATAAGCCTAAGATCCATATTGGAAAAACTACAATTTACAAATGAAGAAATACCACAAAAGAAACTACTCAACTAATTGCTTGAATCCAACAGTTGAATCATCCTTTTGCTACCAATAAACGCCTACCCCTATTGGAGAGTAAAGATTCCATAGTCCATTGTGTACCCCCATTAATGGAGTTCATAACATCTATTTGAAGCCTCTCTGCTTCTATTTTCCTACCTCTTTTCCCTTTCTTACCGTAGTTAGGAGTCTTCAAAGCACTAGGCTACTATGAAATCGAAAGAACCGCTCTACTTACTAATTCTTCCTCTTTTTCGTCCCAATCCTCAACATGCTTAATAAAGACATCCTACGCTCAATCCTCTGAAGAATGGAAATTGCTACCCTGCTCTGGCCTGGTTCCTCCAAGACAACATCCTTTCCAAGGAGGGGAGAGAAACGCTGTCCTAACTCACTAACGATCTGATCTGTTGAGGTCACCAAACACTCACCCTTCTTAAGGCTGTCCTAAAGGTTTTGAGAGACTACAACAAGCAAAGTTCCAACATAAACATATTTTAAAGGAAATTGCATTTGGTGAACCAAATCTTGATTAGGATAGCCTATCTTTTTGACCCATTTCTGCAAGAACATTTAGTGAGATCCTTGAAAGATTTTCTTGGGACAAAAAGCAATTTTATTATCAGCTTGATTGCATTTAAATTTTTTGAAGGGGAGACCTTCAAAATCAAAACACTAGGTCCATATACCATGGGAGGATAAGATATGGATGCAATGGTGAAGGGGTTTAGCTAAATCCACTAAAACACACACCCTGACATAGTTAATCTTAGCCCCAATAGAATAATCAATTTTAACAAAGACTCCCAACTTGCTAACCAATTTTTTAAATAGATCAAGATCCTGCAAGGCCAAAGGAATATTGTAGAATCTGATCTAAATTGGGGCTTGAAAAATCACCAAAGTAGCAGGGTAAAAAAAAAAGATCCCAAGGACAGAAAAACACCCCTTGATTACCAAAAAACCATGGGCTATTAGCCCAGACATGGTCTCTATCCTCCAATGACTGAAACAAGATAAAAAAATATCCATTTGCCACAATTGAGAGAAAAAGAGCTTTAAGTGTGGGCCAATTTTCCTGAGACCAGGCTGAAAGAGATTCCTAGGAAGTCGCTTTCTAATACACCTGCCAATCAAAGCTCTCTGGCCTCTTTCCAAGTTTAACTTTGAAAGCTCTATATCAAAAATCTCTAAAATTAGAGGGGAATCAAAATAAACTAAAGGAATATCAGCTAAGAAAGCCATTTCTAGGGATTCTTTTTGTGAATAAGTTGCTTTTGCAGGCTCCTTAGCAACCTCCACAAGCACTTTAGCCTTCTCTGAATATTTTTCTATTTGGATCTGACTTTTGGGAATCAAAATAGGATCAGAGCTAGGATGAGATCTGAGCTTAAGATCTTTATAAAATTATCTGTAGCTATGAAATGATTTTGAGATATTGATGCAACTTAGAAATGCTAAATCTTTTGTAGAAACCCTAGGTGGGTTTCTTGCTGTTGCATCTTCCTGCCTCTCAGGGGATAGGTTTCCATCAGAAAGGTCTCTATCCATTGTTGACCATTTCAACTCAAAAAAATCCTCAAAGGCCACATCTGCTTGAGCAAAAAGAAAGGCAGATAAACCAAACAAATGTTTGAAATATTTCTTCTTCCTGCCCCTGCCTAGATTCACCCTTTCACCTAACCCCTACTCTCCCAAACTCACCCCAGAAGCATCTCCATTTTGAAGCCTGTAATCTTTAGAATTCTGAGATCCAAATTTCTTTCTCCCTTGCATCTTCTACCCGACTACCACCACCCCTTAGACAAACCCAATTGCCACTTCTCTTAAGCCATTCTCTACTGTTAGAACCTCCTCCCATCATTGATTTGTTACCTATTCTCACCGATCTCCACCTGCCTAGAGATGACCGTCACCATCACCATTGACTGCTTTGCACCTCACACCTTCGCAACTCTATCGCCATCACTCACTGAAGCCATCTCTCCTCTGAGCTCCCCTCGAGTTTTGTCCTCCACAATAATAAATTATTACCATACATATATTTTAATTTATTAAATTATAAAAAAGATTAAATATTAAAGTATTTACTTTTTATTTTTATACTATATTTATATTTATTAAAGGAAAAAAAATGTTGAAATTAAATTATTTAATATATTTATAATAATTCTTAAAAAAATATTTCTTTATGGTAATGAATATATTTATTTTTTTAAAATTATTAAATGAATAAAAATAGAAAATAATGATAATATTTTTTATTATACATCTTAATTTATTTAATAAAAATAAAAAGGGTTAAAAATACTAACAAGGCAACAAATGAAATCTAAATATAAATAATGAAAAAGAGTACAATTACAATCATGTAATAAGTGATTCTCATTCTCAAACCTATTATTACACTTGTTAAGATCTCCATCGATTACTTTTCATTTAACTACTTATGATTATATAAGTTATTTTTTGTTGCTTCCTTTGGTACTAAAAATGGAGGGGGGGGGGGGAAGAGGAAGAATGTACATCCACCTTTTAACTTGGTTCAAAGAGAGAACTGCAATTATTAACATCTTCCATTGTGAACAATATCCCAAGAATTAGTGGCATAGGGAAAAATGCTCTACCAACCTTTTCTTCTCAAGCTCCCCAAGCTTAAGGAATTATGGTTGGTTCAAAATGTCTTCAAGATTAATCATGCATGGTAGAGTGCATTTACACTAAAAATATTTAGGCCATTTATGTTGATATACTTTATTAGAGAGAATCAATTTCATTAGACAAATCCAAATAAAACCTATTTTATTTTTTATGGAGAAGGTGAACGACTTCTTTGGTCGGTCATTTCATATTTCCTTATAAAGGAATTTTTTTTTTTTAGCTATTTTGAACTATAATTAAAGGAAGTATTTGTAAGTAGTCATTGAGCTAGTATAAAGTTTAATATAATAAAGATGGAGTATTTGTGTACATAGTTTTAAATCTTGTTTAATCGACAATGATTTTATTTATCTTATATTTGTGTTTGCATATTGATAGCTAAAAACATTATTGGGGAACAAATTGTATACTTTTAATCAACAATGTGGGGGGTGAAGTCCCTCTCCTATTAGTAGGTGGAGTTACCTTTGCTAAAAATAAAGATAATGAGGGAAACAAATTATTTACAATAAAAATGTTTTCTCTGTGGGTTTTCATACTTTTAAACCAAAAGTACGAGAAGGTGATAGGGTTAAGAACAAGAAGGAATATTTAGAAGGGAAAAAAGAGAGAGAAAGAAAGGAAGTGAGAATGAGATAATTTCAACATATTAAACACATAAAATACCATAACAATCCTAAATTATGAGTTTCTTTTATGATTGAAATCTTTATCATTAAATTGAAGTGCGAAAGATCGATTTCAGAGGTAAGAATGAAACACATACACTAGAAAGATCAATTGATTAAAAAAAACATACAAAAACTCTTTATTTACTTTGAAAGTAAACACCAAATTTTATTTCCAACTTCACCGAGGTTTTTCTGGATCAAAAATCGTAACATGGATTTCAATGAAATTCTATTATAATAACTTTGCATTTTATGACTATTAAACAACAACATTTTCACAAATGGGAAGAGCAAGAATCAAAATGGATTGATATACACATGCATACCATTCATCAAAAAGAGTTTGTGGCACAAAGTCCTTACAAATTTATTCTGTATTGATTCTTCATGGAGTTACATATATAACTTCTGTCTTTCAATCTTGCCAAAATTATTTGCTATGTCAAAAATTCCATTTACAATGAGTTAGGATCATATTTATAGGTTAGGGTGGCATAACCACCTCATAATAGTTTCATAACTACCTTTTAGTGATAACTTTTTTGTTTTACATTTACTTTTGCTATTATGACTTTAAAAAAGTGAAACATAACCCTTTAAGTCATTTACAAAAACTACAATAGAGAAATAGAAAAGTTGAAGACAAAAAATTAGGTAGAATGACTAGAGAGAAGGCTCATTTGGATGTGTGGAATTCAAATCCATCACTGTAGCTTTACTTGATTATTCTATTTGAGAAGATTTGACCCTTATATTCTGAATTTATGAATAACTTGCACAATTCCTTCTCATATGGGGACACTAATATGTGCTACATGAGTAAGCCAAACATAGGATGCATTAGTCACTTCTTCAATTCCTTTGAAAATATTTGGAAGGATCTTACTAAGATATTTAAGAGTGCAATGTATTTCACTTAGTTTATTCATGGCTTCCATGTTGAATTTGTCTCCCCTAAATAGTTTTTCTTTTACCATCTTCTTGAATCATTCCTTCAAATCAATAGTTGTATATAACTTTGATTCATCTTTACTAAAAAATTCACAATGAATGGCCCAACTATTCATACGAACTTCAGATTTCATGTTATCACAACTTTTTCCATGTCTTTGAATATCTTCTAGTGCTTCATCTCGAGTATGAATCTTCCAATCTATAGAATGAGCCCACATGCGTGAATAGTTATCCTTAGACTTGTCATAAACACCTGTAGAGACCAACACATTCTCATCCACAATAGCAATATCCTATAAGTCTATAATCAAGCCTTTCAATATACCAAATTCTTTCTTAGTGGTTGTAATTTTATCACCAATATTCTTTTGTGCATAGTTAATCTAGTCGTAGGCTTTCCGGTTCTCATCAAGAGATATCATACCGTCAATAAGTAATTGCTCCACCCAAGATTTCATCATCTTACCATGGTTACCATACTTGCATATTTTGGCAACCATTTCTTTATCAATTTTTACTATAGAAGTCGACACATGTGATGTTATTGTAGGAGCAATTGGTGTAGATGCAATGATTACTTTTTGAGAAGTCTCTCCTACATTTAGAATATGATTAACGTATGCTGAAAGCATATGTATGTTTTCTTACAATTAATTTTGCATTTGTATTCCTTCCTTTGTCATCTGAATCAACTTTGTTGCAATCACTTTGAAGTTATGAATGTTACCTTTAAGAGTGGACTCTTTGAGATCAATCTTGCTAATATTATAATTAACCAATGTCATTTCATCTTGAATCTTCTCCACAAGAGGTTGAGAAATTTATACATATTGTGCTTTTGAAGAATAAATCATCAACCTTGAAGTTTTTTTCCCCTTCTCTTCTTCAAGGGGTTGTGAAGGAGGTTCCAACATTGAAATAAATATTTTTAGGCTTGGTTGAGGCTTTCTTCTTACTTACTAGTTATTGTACCCACACATAAGACATGTATCTCCTTAAGATGTTATCAATTGATAACCTAGGGATATAAAATGAGACAATGAAGAAGCTAGTTATAAAAGCAAGACAAGATTGGTTGTAGGGTTAATAAATTGTTGAAGAGTAACAACTTATTGAGTGGAGAAAACATGAGGTGGAATTGAGGTGAATATGGAATATGAGGGGGAGAGGAAATGTGAGGAGAAGATTAGAGTGGAGAAAGAACTAGAAAATTTATGGGAGATGAGATAATATATAATGACATAATACCTAGATTAGAAGTCGAGAATTATTGGGTAGTATTATCAATTAATAGTGAAGGATCAATACTTTATGTGACATTTTCAAAAATGAACGAAGGAGGAATTTTAAAAGAAATAATTGGCCTTGTTGGGTTACTTTCACATGTTTTCCTTGGAAACTTATCTTTGTTAGGATCTTCTCCATCTCCTCCTCCACTTATAACTAGACTAGATTTTTTAAAGAATATTTTGGTCCTAGAGGATTGAGTGGTTGAGGTATAAGTGGTTTGTTGTTGTCTCTTCGAACTCCCCTCACCTTTTGAAGAGATTACCAAAGCATGTTCTTTTATTTTACTATTGTACCAATATATTGACATTAATAACATAGTTTGCATGCATTCAAAAATATATGTTAATTATTTTATTGACCAATTAATTAAAGGTATTGATGTGATATAATTTTTATCATAAATTTTTTTGTCAACAATATTAGTGCACCATTAAAATATTAAAGCTTTCATCTACTCCAAGGTCATCCTTGACCAATCGGTTTTTATAACTTCAAAGTCATCCTCATGGTCTTCCCATTAATCTTCAATTTATGGGATGTGTATATAGCCAACACCTAACCTAAGACTATATTTCATGAAGTCCTTATTGTCAAAATGAAGTCTTTTTGTGTGTGGTTGCATTGGGAAATTGATTTCTCAATATTAGAAGCATCTTTGGCCAATTTAAAAATGAAATAACCAAGACCAACATGAAAAGAAATTACTCTAATGTGTTGGATAGTACATTTATTATGTATCTCACTCTTTTATTTGCAAAGCTAAACCAAAATTATCTTATCACTTGGCCTTATTGGTAGACTAAAAGGAACACCTTCAAAACAACCAAATTGGATATAAGTAAACTTAAGAAACTAGATGAAATAGATCCCATATTTCTTGATAAATGTGGCTGCCTAATTGGATATTATTATTACAAGATTACCTTTTAAGGCTATGAAAAGCATCATGGAAAATGCATTGTTCACCCTTCTAAAATGTTTCTTTCCTTTTTTTCATGCGTGAGTTAGGGAAATTTATTATAAACCAATGCACCAGGAACATTTGTATTTTCTTCATTCAAGCATGGCCAAGCTCTGAGAGTTGCAATAGAGTAGACCAAATACAAATTCATGTAGAATTATTATGTGGATTATAACTTAGTCAATTGCTTATGAATTTTATCACTTATTATTTCAGCCCAATCAATGACCTGTTTCCTAAAGCAGATGATATTTATAAACATACACATTCACTTATGCAAAAAATTAGTTGTCTAATTCCCCATGAATCTATTTAAGAGTGTGACTATATCTTACAACACTTCTTTAAAGTCAGATATATATAGGGTTTTATAAAGTTTGGGATTTATCTTAATTTTTAAGTCAACCAAGCTTGACTCAACATGTTTTCACATTTTTATTGATTGTCAACCCATAATTGTTGAGCAATGTTTTTGTCAATTTATATAGTTTCACCATGAGGTTCAATGCCAAAGGTAGTACATATGGAGAATTCATCCAATTTGGAAATCAACTGATCATTTGTAGATCTTACTTCCCTCTTCTCAGAATCATAGTATTTTGTGCATGTAAGTAATAAATATGCACACTAAAAATATGTTGGAAAAGTAACATTTGCAAGCCCATCATCCAAAATTCATTGCCCTATTGTGGTTCTCTTTTGATCCATTATTTCCCATAACTCATCAATATCCATGTGTCATTTTTATCATTGACATTAGTAATATATGTACCTAGAATGATGATGGACTCATAGCCCATGTACTTAAATTTCATATTTGAAGGTGCAGTTATGAGAAGAATAACTTGGGAAAGTAATCTCAAGTTGACAAGGGTGAGTTCATGAGGTAAGAAATGATTTTATGGGTATATGCGATTCAACATAGTGGTCATATATATTGAAAAAAGTTTTCATTAATTATTTTAGAGTTAGTATTAAGAGAAGGAACACTAGGGTTTGACCACTTTTAATAATCCAACTCAAGCAATCAGTTTGATACATAATTCATGACACTATAAGGAAGTAATAAAAACAAGACAAAGATGAAATTAGTAACAATGTTCACGTGATTTTTTTTCCAAGGTTTCCCTTATTTGAATGAAATGAAGGATGGAACAAAAACCTTATCTAAGCTGAAGATCAGGAGGAAAAACATGGAAGGTATGGTAAAATGACCTCTAGAATTGAAAATCCACAATAATGGAATAGATTGACACCTTTAAATCACCTTAGAATCAAACACAAGTTTGAAATGAGTGAAAATGAGCCATTATTCAGCTTTTATCACCTAAAAATGACATTTGCAAACCCAATCTGGCTTTCATTGGGCTCCTCCTTTGTCATATTTTTCTTACCTTAATTGGTTTTAAAAGCTGATGTATACTGCATGATTTATTTTTTAAGTCCTTGAGACTTTGTTAGGTGAGAGAGACTGACCAACATTGTAGCCCCTCTTTTTTTATTTAAAAATTTAAGACCTTATCGGGCTTTCAAACTCAATAAACAATGATTTACACTGCATTGGACTTAATTTTAATTTCTTGACTATGATGGACATTTTAACCTGAAAAACACTAAGGCAAACCATCCTTGCTTCTTATAGACTCTATCAGGTAATTTCACTTGACATACACTATGTTGAACCACTTTAAGGCTTCAAATATATAATTAGACTTTTAGGCCTTATAGACACTTCATGAAATCACTTGATTATTTTCAAGTCTTAATAGGGGAAAAAAGGACCGATCAGTAATGCAGGGTGTATTTTGTCAATTTAAAGAACTAATAAAGATTTTTGAAACTTGATAAACATTGGGCCCAAACATTTAAATTTTGAAAAAATAAAGATTTTTAGCCCAATTTACATTGCATTGAAACTAATTGAAGTCCTCAAGACCTAATCAAACTTATAAACTTGATTTATAATGCAAGGAAATTATTTAGAACCGTTAAGACCTAATTAGGAATTTTCACCCAACTAACAAAACAATCATTTTTTCTTTGTTTTAGATAGACTCAATAGGCTAAAAATACTTGAATAACATTGCAGTGAACCAAATTTGAAACTCATAGACTTCATCGGAGAAAAAGACCCAACTAAGACTACAAGAATTTTGGACTTAGATTTTTTTTAACAAAACCTTAGAAAGACTTCAATGGGATATAAGATGTGCAAAATTTCACATAGTGTTCAAAATCAAACCTGATTTATTTATTGAAATGAACATGATAGTGAAAAAAATGAAATATTTTGGAAGTTTCAATTTTATGTAACAACGCATGTAGCGTTATAATTTAAAAAATGAGATTTAATAATATTATACTAAATGAAAATAATAATCTTCCTTATATTGGTAAAATTAGCATTGCAATGGGTTACACATTAAATAAAAATTGAAAAATCTTAAATAAATTAGAAAATATTGTAAAAAATCACTACACACTATATAAAAATGTATTTTTTCATCCAAAAAATTAAAAAAAACATATATTTATATGTTTAAGGCTACCTTAAGATGTGGATAGTAAAAAAAGGTATTTTACTGAGATTAAATATAATATAATTAAAAAATAAAATATGTATGAAAAATTCACAAAAAATGATGAGACATAAGAATTTTTAATATAGAAAACCTATGAAAAAATATCCTATATATTATTAATTATTTTCATACATATAAATTGTGTGTAACATTAACATTATTCATACATTTATTGGAGAAAATACTAATTAAACTTGAAAAAATCTTATCAAAATAAGAAAATAAATAAATAAATAAATATTATATATATATATATATATATATATATATATATATATATATATATAGAATTTATAATACATTATTAGTATACACCATAACCTCATTTGAAATGATATATAGATATGATCATCAAAATTAGTATACAAGTGTAACCTATTAGCTTTCTTTCACCCTTGCATTAGTTAAGACTCTTCTACATATGTCTCCTTATAAGAAATAATATTTCATAAATTTATAATATTCTCATTCCTACTCAAAGTTATATGATCCTTATTCATTACAATGTTTAGTTTCCATATAACTGACAAAGCAGTTCACTTGATTTCCTCAAAACCATGTTGGATTTGTTAGATCCTTTTAGAGTAGCTTGCATTATCAATGAAATAGAATGACATGGGATAAAAATTGAAGATAAGGAAGGTGCCTCTTCCTTCCATGTCCAACCTCTACCTGTCTAGATCATACATGTTATTGGAGTTGATGGGAGAGTCAAAAGAACCCAACTCCACCCACCATTCCAACTCATACCAACCATTCCATACCGTAAGAGAAATTTTGGAGAAAAGGTTGGTGGAGCAATTTTTCATAAACCACTAATCTTGAGATATGAATGTAAAATACATGTCCTTTCTCTATGTTACAAAATAAGGTGAATGATGAAAAATATCTCCTTGAGAATGTTCCTAATTCCCATTTCAGTGTGTTTAATTAGTATTGTGGTTCACAAGTCCATCGTAGCATTCTTATATATAAGCATGGGTCAGTTATTACCTTATATTGCTCCAGTGATAACTCTTTCAAATGTTCCTACTTGAATAGATGAAGAAAATCATATCCTCAAAAAATTCCTATATCCTTTCTATCAAAATGTAATTTTAAAGTACGCCATTAAAGTACTCTTAACCTATACTGTACATACTTGAATTTATAAGTGCACTCAGTTAATAGATTAGGTCTACAAGAATATCAATTATGATTTCATTAGTAGATGAGGGAGGTCAACTTGATTGACACAATTGATATTATTGTAGATAACAACATTATATAGACACACCCAAACTCCTGTATAAAGAGTAATTGGGATGGATAAGATATATATGTCTCGATCCACTGAGTGCACATGTAAATGATTAATTAGTACAACACTTCCCATATCTAGTTGTATTATAATCATCCTTGAGATTCTTACATTAGACACAAAATTAGTGCACACATAGTACCTAAATTGATGTAAATAACTAGCTAGACATTTGACATGTAGTTAATCATGATCTAACTCTTGATATAGACTTATTGGGACACATAAGATATACCGGTCTTGATCCACTCGAGTGTAGTTGAAAATTATTAATTAGTAAAAAAATTCCTTGCATATATGGTTATATTTCAATCATAATTGAGATTCTTATGATAGACACTAGTATGGTGCAAACATAATACCGAAATTGATGGAAATGACTAGGCACTAAACATCCAATATTCATTAATTATTTGATCATGCTTTGAATCATATAGAGAGACTAATTGGGATATAAGACCTTTCAGTCTCAATCCACTTGAGAGCATCTAAAAATAACCAAGTAATACAAAACTTCCCATATTTGGTTGTGATATAATCATAATTGAAAATCTTACAACACACATCATATTGATGTAAACATAGTACCTAGATGGATGGAAATGACTAAATAAACATGTGGTATATGTTAATTAGTTGATCATGCTCTAATTCATGCATATAGAATAATTAGGAAAAACAAAATATTTCAATCTAAATCTAATTGAGTGCACTTATAAAGTAAAAGACTTCCCCTATGTGGTTTTGCAATCATAATTTATAACTCCTAAAAACACTCATGAGACATGAAATTAATTGCTTGACATATTATTATATAGGGTTATGGTTTAGAGTGTATGTTCATGTAATTTATTTAAATATACTACTATATAATGGATTGTATCTAGGTGTGTTTTGTAAACTGCAAGTCTAGTCTTATAAGATCTCTAATTTTAGTAAAATTATTCAAACTCCTCCAATATTAATGACATAGCTAGTCGAAGACAATCATAATAATTCTGTTAAGGAATATGTAGATGAAGTTGATCATGTGGTGTAAATTATATAGAGAGGGAACATTCATATGTGCCAATGTCTAATAAGAAACCATTCAATCTCAACTCAATGGCTAAACCCTCTACCAGCCAAAACTACTTAAAAAAACATCATTATATATAAGCATTTTGTGAAAAGATGTGTGAAATCAAGAAGAACCGATAAAGAAATAATAATTTTAATATAATAATATTAACATCAAGGTATAAAATGAAGATATTGTAAGGGAGGATAATATATATATTTCTACAACTCTTAGAGACGCATTTCTGCTAACTATATAGAAGGTCACTATTCAATTGGAACCCCATGGACAAACTCTATTTAATTAAAGATAACCCTATAGTTGGAGGAATTGTGGATGAGAAGGTTGGGAATAAAATTCATCATAAACATATTTTTTAAAGTATACACTCAATATAAATGTGTGTATGTGTGATTTCAAATTTTTAGTCTATATTAAAATTTATTGTAGCTAGTTATGCTATCATGATCATGTAGCTTACAAACATCACCTCTTAAAAATATATTGAGAACATAGTTGGTTATGTTATGGAGACCGGTAGGTCAATGCAAAGGTGTGATTTTGAATGAAAAATTATTATTCTAGTGTGTAATTATAAAGGACACTTCATATATATTACTATATATGTAATTGTCATTGAGATCTAATTCTAGTTAGTTTTCTAACACACCTACTAATGAAATCTATATTTTTTAACTCCTCCAAAGTTAGAAAAATTATGAATTAAAAATGTTACCAAGGATGAGATCTATTAGAGAGAGGATGAGGTTGGTCTATAGTTTAGATTTTTGTGTTAGATTTCAATTTTCATTAGTTTTTAATCATTTTATAATTATTTCACATCAATTAATAGAATTCTAACATTAGAAATGAACTAGATTTTCTATTTACTATTTATACAATCAATACTATTTTTTAATCATGTTTATAAAGTGCATTCCAAAGTAATTTCTAAATGTAGGCAAAATCCAAGTTTTATTAAACAACTTTATTGTTACCAACATGAGGTACAATTTCCTGGAGTAAATTTTACAAGTACGATTAAAAAATGTAGCATGATCCTGTAATGGATTCAACATCCTCATATGAGCTTGGGTTTGGTATCCAAATATCAACTGCACCCATTGCACCTTTATCAACTCTACATGCACCTACAAATAATTAATGTATATTAACTCCACTTCTTGCACCTTTATAGACTCATTCTCATACACCTACAATAACGAGTCCTCAGTTATCACTTACATTAAATCCAACTCACACACCTACAATATTGATTACACCTCAACCACCTACATCAAATCTGCCTACAATAGTCTTTATATTGACTATATCACCTACAACTAACATTCAACCCATAAAAAATCATTCTATCAACCATAGGCCTCTTTCAATCACAATCAATACATGTAGGATCACTTACATGACCTCCCTTGATGGATATTTTTTGATAAAGGTAATAGGGATAAATTCTACATTTTAAAATGATAGAGTGATATATCCATGTAAATTTTTACCATAGTTTATATTGATTAAATGCATAGCTTTAAGTTTGGACATATATTATACAAAGCTACCATGTAACTTACTAGTAAATAAATATTTTCCTAGTTTATTTTAGGACATCATCATCTAGGGTAGTTGTGCTCATTTCACAAGCCCCTAGGCATATTATCCATAATTTTAGAGTATTTAAGTGACATTTAACATATAAAAATTCACAAAAAAAATCTTCTCCTATGGATAACCGACCATCGCATGTGTTTTCCCACCTAGGTGATTTTGTGATCTTCATGGGGTTAATACTCATTATATGACTAATTTTGTAAACTTTTATAAATAATTATCTATACTTTGTCTCGAGGTTATGAATTTTCCTCTTTAGTTAGATATGCTTCTTCTAAAGACATTTCCCACATACATCCCTAAAAAATTGGAGTGATATTTTATTTGGCATGTGTTTCCTACACATTCTACCGATAAATGTAAAGCTCTTCAATAACATTTCCATAATTTTCCTAGGTTGGAACAACAGGTTTAAAGGGCATAACCTAATGGGAATGCAAAATTGAAAATATTTTATAATCCCTTTACAAACCATGCAACAACATAAATTTTGACTAATCTTAAGGTTCATATGACTTATAATGCAAATCCTCCCCCTTTGACATATGATCATCCATTGGATGGTATTATTGGTACACTTAAAAGCATCATATGTGGTCTAATGCCTTTTTGTGTTATATTTCTATTTATCTTCTGCAAATGTAACCAAAAAATATAATAAAAATGGATTCATACATGATCATATCTAATTGCCCATGGGGGAATCATACCCACACTTGTTCCTTAGTGATGATATTTATATACATATTTACCAATGAGGGCATGGTATTCATGGTTTATATTTTAGGAGTTTAGATAATTAAATACTTTTTCTAATGGGAGCATGGAACCCATTTTTTGAATTCAATATCACATATATTTTTCAGGCATCATACCCACACATATTTCTTATTGACATATCCTACTTATGGAGTCTATTATACACCTTTTGATTACAAGTCTACATTATTCATTCAAATTTTAGATCTTACACATGCCATGACATATGATAGGTGATAAATCATGGTAAATTTATTTCTATATCTTTATGATATTTATTTTTCATACAATGGGGGGATTTTGTTCCCCTAAGCACATATTCACTTATGGGCCTTGCAACAAATCCATATATATCATGTGATCATGACACATTACTTTTATCTTAAAAATAGAGGTTATTAAACATACATGCCTTGCAATATTACATTGATGGGCACTTATTCCCTACATATCATTTTACATCTTTTCACATTATGTTCATCATACTTGAAAGAACCCCTATATCTGGTTACTAGAAAATTTGTCCAAGATTTTTTCCATGTGGATCAAATTTATCCTTCCAAAAAGTTTATTGACTAATTCTGACACAAAATTCACTAATATGTGTATCATGTATAAAGTAAAATTCAATTATTATTTTTACATTCACTCAACATGATTCAATTACATGTTTTCATAATTCATCCATTCAGAATATATTCATTTACAAAATTAGAGTATGCATTCACAATAAGTGACTAAGTTCAATAATTGAATCAACAATTCTCCTTTCAATTTTA